>WEKY01013812.1:71142-119526 GCA_013390045.1 Picathartes gymnocephalus | reverse complement strand
AAAGAGATACAGTGAAAACAAAAATAAATCAATCCACTATTTTGTCACTGCATGTACCACAGTACGATCATTACTTCCTGCAGTTCGAAGGAAGGGTGTGCCTGCACAGGTACTGTCCATTGTGACCAGCAGTTGTGGGATGCAGCACCCAAAGAACTGCAGCCCTCCCTTCACCACAGAGCTGCAGCTACTGACAGAGGCAGGAACCCGGCTGGGTTGGAGGTTGCTTCATAGCTTTCAATTAGCGACTATAAACAAAACTCCTCTGTTCTTCCAGGTGCTGTTCATGCCACAACCACACAAGACGAAAGCAGAAAATGATGCTTTATGATCCTTTTTAAAAACTAGCATATAAAATGAAAACCCATGACAGCTGCTTAAAAGAAAAGGGAAAGAAAGGTTGTGGTTTGGTTTTACACCAGCAGGGAGCAGTGCTTAACAAAAACAGTAAGATGCTTTTTTACTTCCCTACGTATCTACTCAATAAATAAATGATTCTCAACATGGTTACAACATGCTTGAAGACAGAGTTGGTTATGTTTCTTACATGCATCTACTAAAGAGGTCTGAGTACTAGGCTAAGAATTCCTGGGGGTGTGTTGAAGGCTCACTCTGCCTGTGCTGCTTTGCTATGAAATCTATCCACCAGTATAAGGAGGAGGTTCTTAAAGTAAACAACAGAGTTGATTTACAAGCATGAACACAAAGAAAGCAAACTGAACATTTTGAGACGATTGCTTATGCAACAAAAAGGACAAAAATATACTTAATTTAACATAGCAGAGTTTTGGTAATCATAGAGATTGGGGAACAATGATGGCGCATGTGGGGGATGGGAGAGAAAAGGGAAATTAACAACAAGCAAAACAAGAAAAATAAGCACAATATTACACTTACTTATTTTAGACTATAACTTTGCACCACGTTTAAGAATCCACATGTGTGATACTCTATTAAATTAATAATGATCTTGTTTATATGAGAATTCACCAAAACCCCTATCTAGTTTTGCTACCTTCCTGGCAAGACTGCCTTTTTTTTGTGCAGATAAGAGCATTTAGTTAAATGACATTCTACTGTATCAAACAGCTCACACGGAGGAAAAAAATGATCACTCACCACATTGTAATAACTTTTGTTAATTGCAGATGTATCAAAGCCTTTAGGTGGACTCTTCAATGTACCTGATTTGGGGGAGACTGGTTTTTCTGAAATAGAAGATATTTTGGGGTCAATGGGGTGCAATTTCACAGCTCAACACTAGAGGTCAAACAAACCACTTTAAAATATTTATCAAGATACAGTGAAAATGGTGCTTCACTGAGAAACCTACCTAATTGAACTTGAAATTACTGATAAAGAATCAATATGTTCACAATGAATGAAACTCTAGCCATAATGAAGGCAAGTAGAAAAATTCCCATTCTTTTTCCTGGAACCAGAAAGTCAGTTAATAAAATTTGCTTTACCAAAATTATTTTTTAAAAACAAAATGCTGTCATAGACTGCAATTTAAAAAAAAAGCAAAAAAAAAAATCAGTAACAGGCATTTCCCAACTATATATGCTCTTTCAAACAAAAGTAGTATTAAGTTTTAATATCAACTTAATGAACTGTGTGAAAGGAAGTGACCAATCAAAAGCGGAACATTCCAGAGGTGAGACATTACATTCAGTCTCAAAATTCAAAACACTATACTAGCGAAGTGACTTACCTTACGTCCAGAAAATAATCTTTTAAAACCAATTATCTTTTGCTATTAATGAAGTATAGAATAAAAATGCTTATGCACTTGACAACAGGGTTCTTCATAACAATAAATCCTTTCTATAATCCCATAGGGAATCTATCCCTCAGTAATGCATGCTCCTCCTAGAAGAACAACATTACTCTGCAAGATCAAAACAACAGTCCTGAGAGCTACCCAAGTGCCGGCCCAGAACAGAGAGGCAGAGAAAACACACTCCCAAAGCCTTCCCTCCCACCACTAACTCTCCTCTAAGTCAACCACAGAGGAGCAACCAAGAGGTGAGAGAAATCAAAAGCAACATACTGCATGCTGCAGAAACAGCAAGTAAGGTTCACAGGATCTCTTTTTGATCTCTAACACTTGACTGTGCACTCAACCAGCTGAGAATGCTTGTGGGACTATGTTTATCAGGACATTTTGGTGTTTTGGCTTGTTTATTTTGTTTTTTAAATAATCAGCCTTGTCTAATACAAAAATTTCAAATAAGCATTTGAGTAATTTGCATCAAAACTATAAAACAGCAAATTAGCAACTGAACTGCCCCAAACAAAACCAAAAAAACATCATCAAAACATACCTACTGAAGGTTCTACCAATATTTTAAAAGCAATCTCCTGTTTCAAACACATTTTAATGAAGATAGATGTATAATTTAACTCTAGTTTCCCTGATACCTCAGGCTAAGAATAAATTATGCAAGTCTCAAACACCTTTCCAGGAGAAGCCCAGTCAGCCAAGGTAAGGGCCAGCTATGGAAAACTCCCATGTACAGAAGAGCTGACCAGAGAAGCACCATCATAAGCAGAACACTCCCTGTGGTACCAGCCTCTCCTGTGCAATTTACTGCTTCTTCAGGCTGCCCAGCTGCAGCCCATGGATGATGCCATCTCAAGCAAGCTGACTCCAGGTGCAGGTCACCCTTTCATCTCCACTACCAGGACAGCCTGGCAGGTTTCAGCTAACAGCCTATGCAGAGCAGCTCAGGCCCCACGAGCACGCAAATGCAAGTATCTTTAAGGGGATTTGCTCTGTATTGCACTGAAACTCCCCTCAAAGAAGCTAATCTAAAAATAAAAAATAGTCTTAATGCCAGACATGAGAGAAAAAAAAAATTCTCCTTACCATATTCAGGGATGACAGTAAAACCCTTTTTGTTAATATCCCCTGCCTACCCATCCCAGGTCAGATCTAAGCTGACACACAGCACAAAAACTATGAGACCCAGCAGTTATCCAGCTGGGAACACTGATGCTCTCAGCCACCAGCCCTGCAGTACATACGTGCTCTGCTATACAGCCAAGTAATTCCAAATGACAGGACTCCTCCCACCCCCTTAGAACGAAGCTGTAAACGCAAGCAGATTTGCCATCAAACACTCTGTGAAAGAACCTAAAATCATGTCGTATGTATGGCTACTCATATATATATTCATCTATAATGCTACTCTTTATGGGACAGTTAAAATTTTTTTCCTTGTACTGAATGATGAAAATGATGTCGTTCACACAAACTTGGTAATTTGCTTTTCTTCTCTGTGGAAGCTCTTGGACTTATCCTGCAATTTATAGTGACTGTCAGGTTCACTAAATATCTAAAGGTTTATTAATCATGTGCCAAAAAGCATGAAAGGAGAAACCAGAGTTATTTAAGGATAAAGGCAAATACTTGTCACAGAATTTAACATAATACAGATGTCCTGAAAGGAGGAACAAGAGTTATTTAAAGATAAAGGTAAATGCTTGTCATTGAATTTATCATAATACAGATTTCTGACCATTGCTAAGCTGGCTGATCACAGAATTCTGTTTCTTTGCTATCTTAAAGGGTGCAAAAACACATCTCTTCCCTTAAGCTGCTGAATAAAGTGGGAGATTTTTTTGCTGAAACATATAGTCATTTATATTGCCAGCTGTTCAGCTGATTCAGTTATCCATCAGAGACACTTACATGTCCAAATTCAGATTTAAAGACAGGACAGAAAACAAGAATCACACATTCATATCATTTTGCCTGAAAAGTCATAATCAACATTTAGCTTTTGAAATGTAAAGGCTATTTCTATTGTAGAAACAGAATCAGACACAGCAAATTAGTCCAGCTCTCTACCATGTCTGGTATTCTGCCTTCAAGCAGTGCCTTGCTTCATAAGGAGGAATAAGAAACAGTCTTGTTGCAATTAGCTTATTGCACAATGCATTACACAGAGTAAAATCCTGATCTTGCACATAAGAAATCGCTTTGTTTATGCTAAGTTAAGTGTCATTTATTATCCTTGGTAATAGAACATTAGAGTACTTTTGCAAACAGAGCATATTTCATTAAACATTTCAAGGAGGTACCACCCCATTCAGCACACTATGTCTTTATGTCTGTAAAGTCCGTAAGTTTTTGAAACATCAGCAAAACCCTGGCACCTTGCCCACTCCACAGAGGCTCTGTTTCTCAAAACACTGGAAGAGAGTGACCTGAGCAAGATACCAGCTTTTCCCACACAGAACATTTTTGCATCTCCCCACTTTTCTCCCAGTCCAGTCACAATGTGTATCCCTTTTATTAACACTGAAAGCACAACAAACTGGCTCAGTGCATGATCAAATCCAAAGCTGGCAGGAGTCTGCTCAAGCACAGGAAGAGATGCTATCCTGCTGTGACTGAAACCAAGAGCTAAGTTGCCACTGTTCATTTCTCTTGTGATCAAAGCACCACATTCTACTTCCCTCAGCTACACTTGATAATGTGTTGTCTAGTGGCTAGTGATAAACCAGATACACTTCACTTAACAGATCATCTGTGGCTGGAGAATGAGGGCAGCACAGACTTTTTAACATTCCTCTTCCAGCAACTAATTATTCTCAGTGGAAGTAACTGCTTTTATAACCTTTCCCTAAGTAATACATAAGATCACAGAATCACTAGGTTGGAAGAGACCTTTAAGATAGAGTCCAACCCATGCCTTAACACCTCAACTAAACCATGGCACCAAGTGCCACATCCAATCTTTTTTTAAACACATCCAGGGATGGTGACTCCACCATCTCCCCGGGCAGACAATTCCAATACTTTATCACTCTTTCCATAAAAAACTTTTTCCTAATATCCAACCTATATTTCCCTTGGCCACAAACTCCCTAGAATGAAGTTATCTTATTCTTTACAAATGTCTGTTTATTGGCTGTAAAAAGACAATTTACCCAATCCTTCCCAATATTTTGTTTCTTTCTATTTTAACTGTCATGCCTTCAAATTATTTGACATTCCCACATCTCTCTTCTGTCATGTCTTCAGTTTGTCATATTCATTTTCATGCAACACTCTACTTTGTGCTACTCCACAGAGTATTTATTCCCTTCAGAACATACTTTACTAAAGGACTTTGACCCTACTGCTACAAGAACACCCCTGCATGTTTCTGCAATTACTGCACCATGGCGTGTAATGCAGATAAAGAGATCCAATTTGGGCTATTACATCCTACATTACGGGAGGAAATACGTGCCAAAGGGGACACCAAAAGCTATGTGTCCCTATCAGTGAAGTGCTACAAGCAAGCTTCACCTTCCCAGACTAATCAGTTCAAGCCCAGCATCAGGAGGGCAGACCTAAGCCCATTCCCAGTTCTCAGCGTGGCTCAGGCACTGCTGCAGTGCTGCACTCTGCAATATGGACAACACCAACACTTCTGCCCCATAGTATTCACTGGTCCCAACCTCTATTTTATTTACACCTGTAGAGTTACACTTGACTAGAGAACAAAATACTCCTCTGAGTGTACATGGTAGGAGAGAGAAAAACTAACATTCTTCATGGGGATTTAGTTTTTTTTTTTTCTTTTCTTTTTTCCCAAAGCTAAAAGTGTAATCTCTCCTTCCCTCACACACCACAGGATGGAAACAGCTGACACTCTACTCCCTCCACTATATTCTGACCTTTACCCCATAATGATTTTGTTTTTTTAACTTTCAACCAAAAGAAACACTGTCACTGTAATTTGCACTGCGCCTGATATTAACAGACCATCAAGAAAGCATAACAGAGGCTAGGGCAGTAACGATATATTAATTTCTGCAAAGAATTAGAATGAAGTTTGCAACATATCAAATATATTTTTTACAAAGCTATATTCCCTCCTGTGTAATTTCATGCCATTTAAAGGGATTATGTTTGGATAAAACTCAGTAGCTGACCATGTGATTTTTTTAAAAATCTGATTAAAATCTGACAGTGGCTAAGCAAGTGCATCCCATTCTGGCGAACCACTCTTCTTTTTGTTGCAAGCGAACCCTCAAAACTAGGTCTCCAAATCTAACTACTGTGTGAGACAGAAGCAGCACTGTAAGAGACAAGACTGCACACCTACACCTTCACCCTTCCTGATCCATTTCATGTAAGCAAAAACAACCTCAATAAGGCCACGCTGTCAAATACCTTAACAAGCTGACACATTATTTTTTACCCTCTGCCACATATAACAGTAGAGCAGGATAAAAACAAAATCCTTGCATTTCAAAGTACTTCCTGACTAGCAATCAAAGAACATTTAAAAGGTAAGATGTTACAGGGTTTGAAAATGGAAATGAAACACAGGCATGGGGGGAGGGAGAGAGAAATCAACACTTTTTTTGAAGCTCACAGTGTAGGCATGTACCTGAATAGAAAATAGTTTCTTTTTTTTTTTTTTCTTTTTAATATTTACATGTTTGATCATAACTATCACAACTTTAAACAAATCCCCTTTTCCCCCTTGGGTCAGGCAGGGGGACAGAATAAACACACACTCAAAAGCAAAACAAAAACCATTTTCCATCTCAACCCAATGACTCTCCCTCAAAATAGTCACTATCCAGCCTAAGAAAACTAAGTGCTGTGCTTTGCTCAATAATCTCAGTATGTGTGCTACAGCCATTTGTAGCTCACCTCATATATGTATTAGCATTGTGTGCTAACACTAAGCACTCTGGCACAGCTAAACAAGTTACAACCAGGGCACAACTACTGTGAGATACCTTATCACATGATATGCTCTGCTTGTGTAATTTATGTAATCTAGCTTACTTTTCTTCTAAAATCTTTAAGAAACCAGTGTGGGTAAAGGCAGTTCCATTGCCACACATCTCTTTATTCCCTTCCTTGATTAGCTTACTTTAGAGCTACCATAAAAACTAAGATTACATATCTACAGGTTTGGTTTTTTTTGCACGAGAGGATTTTAATTTAGAACAAAAATCCATTTATCTAAACATTTAATGCCTAAGAAGTTTGTGAGAATTAAAACAAAACCACACATGCATAAGTAGCTTCACTTATTTCTTCTTTAACTCAATTTGCAGAAGTCAGGTTACAGCAGACTGAGGGGATTTAATTTAGTCAAACCCAGGAGCTTATTTAGTCATGTCCTGGGAGCTCTCCATATAATGCATCATCCTATACAGAATTTCTAAGTATTTACAGTATTTTCAGCTACATTTCAGAGAAGAAAGAAGGGTAGAGTCATACTGCCAATGCCAGAACATTTCACAGAGTATTGTGAAAACAGATGAGATATCCAGGATGAACACTTTTTTCATAGAGACCTTAATCAAGAGCAAGTATTTTAACAATCCTATCTGGATCTTTCTTTAAAAATCAATCTATTGTAACACTGACAGAAAACACATTTTCAATTTGACCTAGCAAGGCTGCAAGGTCTCCTAAGTACTTTTAAATAAGTAAGGGAAAGAAGAGCACTCTCATGTTTCAACCTCATGCTTAAGGCATGAAGGCACTTAAAATACTTCTGAATCAGAAAAATCCTGAAGTGAGGTATATATAGTTACTAGGAAGTCAAGAAAAACGGACAGTGTAAAGACAAACTCAGAAGAGCAGGGACACAGGAAGGCACGAGAAACTACATATAACCTAGATGAATCTTCTCATGAACACCCACCTAATCAAATATTCAGAGCTTTGTAGCAAACAGCATTGCATTCTTGTTTCAACAAGGACAGCAGAACAGAAGAAGTCCAACAGCAGGACACAATGGCAATGCACTTGGATACAGAAGGGAGGAGAATTCCAGAAAAGCCCTCTCTCTAGGATCTTCAACAATACCCATAAAGCAAAACCCAGTTGAGAATAGAAATATTTATAAGAAGTTTCATGGAAACAACCTATAAAATAAATTAAGAAAAAAACCACCAGTGCAGCAAAGTTACAATAGTGGACTTCAAGAAGAATACAGTAAACTTAAAAATATGGGTAAAAAAAGAAAGTTCCACTAGTGACAACGTAAGCTCACAGGAATGATAATTCCTCTAAAAATTAGCGGCATGTCAAAGAAAGAACATAAAAAGTGGATGCAAACTGACATCGAGCAAATACCAGAAATATATACACTGGCCACAAACACACAAAAAGAAACAGAATTAAGTAGGAGAAGTCAGGTCACCATTTGAAATACAATATGGTCATGAGGGTAGTAGCAACAAAGCATTCCACAGTATGCATACATACATGAAGGGGTAAAGCTAATCTGCAACTCCACAGTTAATAACACACTAAGAAGCTCTTGGTATGTCATGCTTCCTTCTACTACCCCCAATCCTCCTCATAAAAAAGTCAGCCTCAGACAACTCAAACATATACCTACAAATGAATAAAAGCAGGTTAAAATTACTATTTTAATAAATTACACAGTACCTGTTGTGCTGATTTGATAGTAAGAAAACTAGCTATATCCATATCTGAAACCAGAGAGGACAAGTGAAGTTCCATAAATTACTGGAAAAACCCAAATACGGTAATTTTAAAATGGAGGAGGAAAACGGAGAAAGATAGTGAGCTACAGCTCAGTAATTCCAACTTTGTAATACTTAATGAACCAAGCTTCCTGAGAAGAAAAAAGCATGGGCACATATATAAGAAACTTCCATAGAAGAAACTGAACATATGAGACAGCACTCCAAGAATGCAAGAAGCCAGAAGGGGTAAACTGTTGTGGCAGAGAGAATAAATCTATACAGAGGAGGAAAAAGGACCTGGGAGAAAATTCTTCTGAGGGCAAGAAGGGAAAGCAAAAACCACATCAGCCCCAGGGATCAGACAGGGTTGCAAGGAGTCACAAGGATCAGACTGCAGTTGGTACTAACCTTGGCACTACAGCTTGTTGTCTCTTGCTACTTAGAACAGTTACTTCACCCAAGTGCAGTATTCTTAATAAAACAAGAACTACTTAATTCCAGTTACTGGCAACTTCTGGTTCTTGCATGTTCACCGTTAAAGCATTTCTATTCTGGAGCCTAATTGACTACCCATGTTCTGGTTCAGGAGTTGGAAGAGATCAAAACTGATGAAATCCAAGCAAGATCTCTGCAACAATGATTAAAATGAATAACAGTGGGACAATAGGGTCATCATGGCTGATGCTACAACTCTACAAACCAAAAACTGGCTTCAAGAATTGTTTCTCAGGATAAGGTGCATTTGAGAGATCTCTAAAGAATATGAAAGCCAAGTCTTACATTGTGACTGTGTCTGAGAAAAGCTGGTTGAAAAGAACAACAAAGCTGCAGATCCAAGACTAGCATTTTGCAGCCACAGTCCGGAGATATTAAATCAAGGAAGAAAATAAGAGTATGCAACCGAAGAAAAGATAGGTTTAAAAATGGAGTTTTGCCCCCACAACCTAATTTTACAATCAGGCATCTGAACAGCTGACTCATAATGGGGGGGGNCATGCCAATGACTTTAGCATGGCCCCAAAAGATGTGTTTTCACTGGAACTGTAACAAAGGAAACAGTGGTGAAGCCTTCCAGAGACCCTGGGTAATTTTATCCTACCAGGCTTATCCCTAATCTCTGAAAATAAGCCGAGACAAGGAAAGACATGGGGTAAAAAAAGGAAATAAAGGAGACAGAGAAATTATGTCACCCACAGCAATGTCCTAGGGAATTAAAAAGAAATGTTACTTCCAATATTCAGATGACATTTACAGAAGGCACTTTTCACTGTAAAAAGTTCAAAATAAAACTTCAGTGGAAGGATGAAGCCTGTATAAAGAAAAGCTTAAGGCACAGGAACAAGAAAGGAAAAGAAAAAAATCACAAACACATTATCTTTAAAAAGTAGATTTTTATAGAATTGGGTTTCTTTCCTGCAGTTGTTTCCTTCTAAGTAAGGGGATGCGTTGAATAATTTTTTGTTTGGTTTGGGGGTTTTTTCTTGTTCATTTTTTTGGTTTTTTGTAGGAAATGTTTCACTATTTAAACCCAAAGCACCAATTCAAAGTCTGTCAGTATCTGAGTAAAAAATCCCATATTCTAGGAATTCAGGCCAAGGAAGTGAGAGCAGCCCAAATGTGACAGACAAGCAAACAGAATGGGGAGTTTTCAGCACACTTACTGCTAATTCAGAAACCACTCTATATAGTGAACTGGGGTGGGGAAGTGCAAGTTCCTGAGCACTAATGATTGCTGTGAATGATGTTCAGTAAATAAAATCAAGCTTAAACAAAAAGCATTAGAAGTTTTAATGAATCAACCAACTATCAGCCTCTATCCAAAGCAAGAATTTCTGCAAATATGCTCTCCCCTTCAAAACTCACCATTTGATTTTATTTCTCGTACGTAGTTACTTGGAAACCACCCTGTTTTTCCATTTAAAGTTCCTTCCCACCAGCCTCCTTCTTCCACTCTTGTAACATGAATAATATCACCTTTTGAAAAAGAGAGTTCATCTTCATTTGTCTGTTGAAAATTAAATTTGGCTCTCACCACCAACTGATGGTTGCCGTTATCTGTCATGTCCTAGTAAGAGAAAACAAAGAATAAAATTATCATTAAAGACTTAAACGGTATGTCCATGAGCAAACCAGAAATATCCATTACATGGAAATAGCCTTTCCTCCACACACAACAGTCCCCACACATTTTTACTCAAAAGCCTTTATAAGAAGTGATTTGGCATCCCCAGTATTTCCATCATTTTTAATCTACAGATTTTTATCTGCTATTGGAGTATATATTTTACTTATTACAGCCCCTTCAAATCAGAAGGGGTTAACAGAGCTAAAATGAGAATACCTGTTGCTCTCACCAAAAAAAAAAAAAAAAAAAACAAAAAAAACCCCATACATTTTCTATAACTAGCACAAATTGAAACTGCCTTTGACAACTACAAAGAAAAAATGGCTTTACAGAGAGAGCTTTAGAGAGCTTTTTCCTAAAACTTTCTGTGCTGCAAGGAGGGAGAAACTGAGTTGGGTATAACTTAATTTTGGATATATATAGAGTTTGTAGCTCAAAATATTTTCCTTTTCTTTCTTCCTGTAACAGATCAAGTTGGTGGCTTCCACAGTTGAAAGTGCAAGTATGCGTGGTCTGCCAATGGAGAAGGACGGTGTTCTTTCACAAAAAACCTACAAAAGACTTATGCAACTTACCTTGCATAAGCACTCCCAAATCATTTCTCACAATGTTAGCAAAGCTGGAAGCTGCAGCAGGTCAGACTTGCAGCTGTCTATATAACACTATGGATGCGTGCGCATCCCCTGCCAGAGATGTGAAGGCAAATTATGACTCTGTCCTAACAACTGAATGTTCTTAGAAGTAACTAAAAAGTATTTTGAAATAATGATGTTCAAATTCAGCATTTTGTGCCTGGATGTCAATTTTGGGTATCTGCACCATTCAAGCATTTCATGAGAGTTTGGGCAAACCTTTATGCTAAAAAAGTGCAATACTTGGACAACTTTAAATACATTGCACTGGAACTGAGAGAATAGCACTACAAATCTTGTTTGTCTCTATCATAACTAAGGATCAATACCTGTACAGCTAAAAAAGTAGCTTAGTGAGAAAATGAGTGTGTAAGCAGTCCTAGTCAGCTGTCCAGGTAGAATTTCACCTACATGTTGCCTATATAGTCGTGATGATCAAAAGACTGCATGCTGTCACTAGGATTTTACGTCAGCTTAATCCATAACCCCAGCAATCACGTTATTGTATAACAATTCAATATAACTTTCATCAGAGTGAGTGGCTGAGAAACTACAGAAAAATGAGGGCAAGCACAACTTTGAAAACATGCAGAAAATCCCAAGACACCGTAAGTCTCAGTGTTTGACAATTAGATCAGCACGTTTTCAAACAAGTGCCTCTGCCTTAGTTCTCTGCTTGTACATTATGTGATTTCATCCACTCTGCTCAACAAGAGAAAATCTTTTGCTTTAGTAAATGGTAAAAAGACAAAATAAGCAGAAACATTGCACAGTGAGATCAACTACAATCCCTATGCTCTGCTAGTATGAGTTTCCAGCAGAGGAAAAGAGTACAAACTTGGTGAGAACAGTTCCAAACTGACCATCTACAGCAACAAAACCAAACTAGGAATTTCCTGGGTTTAGCCACTAGCTCTTTTTCCCTTCTTCTTGCACTTCTCCGCTCTAACTTTGCACAGAGCAACTCAGATCACCAAAGTGATAGAAATACTGAAAACTCTGATTACTTCAGTGATCCAGCTAACAGCTAGTCCCACCAACTGCTGCATCTGCAAAACTGAGTGGGCTGTGAAAAGCAGAGCAGGAGCTTGAATTAGCGGCCTAAGGCAAGAACTTGCACAGGCTCTGCTACCAGAGAAAACACATTACACCACACCTAAGAAAGCCACAGAAAAAGCAGCTTTTGTTAGGGATCTGAACCCTTCTTGCAAACCTTCAGTGACTAAAAGTACATCTTATCACAATTTCCATGAGGTATGCAACCCTGATTTCAGCTTTACTCTAAAACAATGGCCCATACCACTCAGTAACCCGAAGGCAAGTTGAAGGATAAGCCTTGAAATATAACAGACAACAGGAACAACTACCACTACTGCCAACATCAGAAGTATCACCTTCACAGAGGTTTGAATAGCCTTCAGTTATCACTCCTAAACTCAGAGAAAATGAGATTTTTGCCTTTGGAAAAACAGGTCCTTATACTGAAAAGAAAAACATAAATCCAGGAAGATACTGTCTATGCAGACAACATGGAGCACTAAAGGAGGAAAAAATAGTTAGAACGAAACAAAAAGCTGCATGTATTTTGAAACATCATATGAAAAGCTGAAAAAAAACTCACAGGCTAAAAATACAGAACTGAAAGAGAGGAAGGTTACTTTGCTACACTATAATCTACTTTAAAAAACTCATTTAAAAAAAGGGGGGGGAAGAAATATCACACCACAGCATATTTCATTCTTCCAGAACTTACCAAACTCCGATACTGTCCCTGAAAGAGTTTTGAAGTTCTACTGTGTGAAGACTGGGATCCCAGAGAATCAAAGGATTTTATCCGATGAGATGAGGGACGTGCACATACAGAGTCACTGCCCAGCCCTATGTCTGTAGGAGGGTGGAAAAAAACCAGTAAATATTAGAATTTGAAAAATCTGCATCTATAACTTCTGCTTACCTCTGCAAAATCCACATACTTAAAGTAGATTTGATGTATCTGAAGTTACTCACTAATTCAAGATTTTAACAATTATAGCAATAAATAATCTAAAACCCTGAGACATGGACGATTTCTTCCCCACACAGACAAGAAAACAACTTGGCCTGTTTAGAGAGAGGAGGGTTAGGGTTGTGTTTCTATATCCCTACTCACTACCAGTCTATTTAAAGGTAATTAACTAGCATCATTTTAGCCAGCAGCCAAGAATTTTGAATGCATAAAACTTGCTTGAAGTGAAGCCAGCCACATCTGTTTCTTAGCTCTTCCCACAGCCCCCCATCTGCTTCTCAATTAAAACATTCCTTCCACTGTCTTTTCCTATATTCCTTTGTCTCATCTCCTTTCTTTTTTTTTTTTTGCCAACTAAGCTATTTTTTCTTCTTTGGAGGGAGGACTAGGAGTAGAAAAAAGGAAAATGCTGCTTCTCAAGTAAACAACACCCTGCCAAAAACATCTCCCCTCTTCCATTTGTCTCTCCTCTGAGAAGCACACCCACGTGATATGTTCATCTGAAGGGCTGGGTGCCATCAGGGGCTGCTGGGGCTCCTTGTGGGCTGGCAGGCACGGAGGGAGCAGCAGGACAGGGCTCATCCCACTATCCCAGCCAGGACTGGGGCAGCTGGAGGCGCCAGGGCAGCCCCAGCCCTGGACACTGGGCTGGCACCTCCCCAGGATGGGATGTTGCCAGCCAGCTGTGGATGGGCAAGCCCCAGCCAGCCAGGGGCTCCAGCAAAAGCAGCTCCCAAGAGCCAGGTTCCGTGCTGGCTGCAGCCTCCCACAGCCCTGGCTGGGACATTACAGTGGCACAGGGGCTGCTCCTGGCTGCACAGTGTCCCCCACTGTCACAGCCAAAGTCCCAGGAGTGGGCTGCTCCCAGGACCCTTGCATACGGCAGCAGACAAACCCTGCTCCTTTGCACAAGCATGCCAAGTCATTCCTTGTTCTCATGTTTTCCACACACAAGGAAGCTACTTCAGCATCAGAGCTTAAGAAGCCCTGAAAGCAATACAGTATTTTCTGTTTTCACCAGACTACACAAGCCTCCCAACTGCTCTCCTGGCTTTTATGCCTGTTACTCACTTCCCTAGTAGTTTGCTTTTCTTCCATATTGAGGTACACACACAACTGTAGTCTACTAATAGATACTTTCAGACTGAAGTAGACCATGATTATGCAAATCCAAATTATTTTTTGTCCAAAGGAAATCACATACACAGGTTCATATCCATGGACACCAGTGAATAAGGTGTATCTCCTGTTCCACAACAAACCTGAAGAGATAACTCAATTCATCTGAACTGGCAAGTCTTTAAACTTCAGCACAGCATCCAATAGCAGCAGAGATGCAGGAGGAGGGAAAGGGATTGAGGCTGGGAAACAGCAGTGTTGACAAAGGATGATCCAAGTCTGCAGTGGCTGACAGGAAAACACCTTCCGTGCTGCATCTTTTTAAATTACTCACTGATATCCTTCAAATATCATCATCCTTCCAAAAAAAACCCTATAAATCTACGCTCCCTCGTCAAATAGTGCAATATTAGAACTATACATATTGAGTATTTTGTATGGATAGTATCCTTACACATTGAAGTAATAAAAGACATCACACTTTGTGAAACCACTTTCCTAAAAGCATTTAAAGGCCATGGTATTAAGAGAAACACTGGTGATTATAGTCCATTACGAAAAGCTAATACATGACATGTTTTCACAGACTACCCAGAAAGAAATGGGACAGGATTATGGGCTTAGTTTGTAAATCATAACTATATGGCCAACTCTAATGCTCCCAGAAACCTTCAAGTTGCCATAACCATCATTACCTAATAGAGCTTAAGGATGAAACGTAACCTGAAACATCTCCATGTCCAGATTGCTATGTTTCCTCAGTGCAGTCAAATTCAAGGACAGACAGCCACCTAATCCAGAATTATACCTTGATACAACCTGCCTAGAAAAACAGGATCAGGTTGACTTATGACAGTGTGTTGCAGCTTCTGGGCAGCACTAAAAACACCATCTAGAATTTAAGTGTGGACTGATTCTTGAAATTTTCTAATTTTACAGCAACAGAGCTAATACACTAACACAACAGCACCTTTTTAGGCTTGAATTAGAAACTGCATGCATCTGAGGTGAAAACAAAATTATTACAAACAATCCAAATGCAAATTGATTTGAAAGTATTCAGATATTAATAGTAAAAATACTTTCAATCTGAAATGTTGATACATTTAAAAGGCTGCAGACCCCATGTATCCATTAAAGTTTCCATTAAAATACCTAATAAGTTCAATGAATTTCTCAATGGTAATATTGTCCAAAAAAAAGAATCAAATTTTAGTAGCAAACTCAAGAATCTTGAATGGCAACAGAATGTGCATGTTTAACAAATATTAATGTGGTCATTTCCTCACAAGCTTCACTATTCCATCCATTTAAAGATTTCCAGTGTTTGTAAAACCCCTCAGACCACTATCTCAACTTTTCTACACCAGCTCCTCTCCCCTCATCTATCTACAAACAGCAACTGCTTCCTTGATCCCACCACTCCAGAGATGAATACTTTGATGGAGTGAAAACCCACAGAAGTCTTTCATCAGTAGTCATGCCCATTACTCACATTCCTCATGCAGTAGGAAGGCCTATCGCAGAAGAACCTGTCTATGCCTGAAATTCTTGCAGACCCACATGGGGATCTGAGCCATCCTCCAATACAAGAGCAGAGAGACAGAGTCTAAAGCACCTGCTACACAATTACCCAGTTAATGCAAATTGTTTGGAAGAACAAGAAGGTTTATGCTTGCTCCTAGGAATGAGATTAACACCACAGTTTGCATGTGGTTTTAATTTTTGGTTTCTATACCACCACCACATGCGCCCACTGTGAAAGGGATCAGCCCCAAGTCCCTTCTAACCAGCTGCAGTTGTGGCATTTTGTGGGCATTAATCCATAGATATCTGGACAAAACAGCCACATTTTTCTCCACTTTAACAACAGCAAAGGCAGCGATGGCCAGTGTGCAGCAGTTTTAAAGATGTACTGCACTGGTTTGCATTTGCACTTACACTTGAGATGAGAGGCAGTATTTCCAACTGGTCTGAACAGCTTCAAAGTCGTCAATGGCATTTCTCCATGCCCATTCATTAAAACTAAGAATTTGGATGCAAAACTTAATCTTAAGGGCTGCATTCTAATGCAAGGAAAAAAGTAAGCCACCAAAACCACAAAATCTCTCTTGAAACAGACCAGAGAAGTATTATAAATGTGACAAGATACTTATCTTATTAGCATTAAATGAAGTAACACTTATCCATCACTGACTTTTCTATCACCTTCCTTTTCCTCCTCACACAAAAACTGACACGTATGGTTCAATTTTAGACTCTCTCTCAAACTCCGACCTGATGACCAGTACTGAAACTTGCTGCTGATGGTGGAACAGGAAGAAATCAAAAGGGCCAATGTTAACATTTCTTGACTGTCCCAGGGTCCAGTTGGCATAATTTAGCACAGCCTCACCCTGCAATGATGGATCGACACCTCTCACGTGTGTGCTATTGCTACAGCTGTCTCCCCTCCCACCAAAGAGCTTGGGGCGAGTGGTTCATGACTCCTAGCTGCTAAATGAATGAAATATGTGGCTTAAGGGATCAAAGACGTTGGGTATCCTTTTGTTATTGGTAAGAAAGGATAGTCCTGGGAAATGTAGACTGGGGAGGGCAAAAATGTTGCCAAGCTGTTCAAATAGCAGAATGACAGAATGGAGCAAAAGTCAACTTTAGTATTTCAAACTTGGAGGGAAAAAAAAAAAAACCAACCTAAAAAACTGGTGCTTTTTCTAAATTGCTTGCCAGCTTAAAGGCTTAGCCTCAGCTCTACCACAAAGCTTCCTTCTGCAGAAGACTAGAGAATGCAAAACCACTGCAAAGTTTTAAAAACATGAACTCCAACAAAAGCTCTTTTAAAATGCTGCACATGTTCACTTCATCATGGGTACAGCACCAGGTATAAATATTCACCGATGCAAGCTGAAAGCAGCAGTAAGCCAGCACCACACAGGGCAGTCTACTTACCTGCAGTCACCTTATTTAAAGCCACAAGAGAGCTGAGAACTTTGCTGAAATTCTGTCCCTGATACAGGTCATTTGCATCAAAAGTCTGAAAAAAACCAAAAAAACCATGTAATTAAGTCATAGAAACAAGCCTTTAAGCTTGTACATACAAATCACAGCTGTAGAAGCTATTGCATGATCAATATATCAGTCTTTAAGCTGCTGTTATGAACCATTAAAACTGTGGGGGTTTATTTCTCCTTAAAAAAAGTTAAAAACCCCAACAAACTATGACATTTTAAAATGGAAAGATAATATAGCAACAGCTGCATTTGAAAAAAAATGAAAAACAGAGAAAGTAAAAATATCAAGTGTCATTTAAGTTACGAGAAAGTTGAATAAAACAAGTATCAGAAATTTCCCTAAGACATTTTGGCGAAAAAAAAAGTTACTGGGTATCATTATTCTTGGCAAACTCTTCTTTTTCTGTAGCAGCATACAGGCATTGTACCTGATTTTTCACAATGTGCTTTTAAAATTACTACAAATACTTTAAGAAGTACTACAACATATATGCTACCTCTTTACAAGACACAGAAGAAAGCGGCATTCCTGAATATTAATGAATTTTAAAAAGAAGGAAATTGCTGGATAGGTTAGATCAAGGATAAGGTATGGGAAGGGAATGAATGAAAGGCAAGGTTTATTTTATTTTTAACTGCATTAGGGAGATCCAAACCTTGAACTATCTTGCAGAAAACACTCCAGCAACTTTAAAGCACTGGGTGATGACATTAAACATCTGGATTTTTGGGGGAAAAGAGGACATTTTCTAAAAAAAAGAAAAACCCCACAAATCCATATTTGCCTGAGGTAATGGAAACACTCATCCAAAGGCTCATGAAAATAGCTCTTGCAATAGATTCTGCACAGGTTGAAAGGAGTCACAGTACTCCTTTGTGCAAGACTTGAAAGTTGACAATAAAAGACAGCTGCTACAGGTCTTCCAACTGATTTAAGAAACACAAAGATTTAGTTTTCAGCAATGTAGCAGTTTTTAATCTAAAAGTCAACAAAAACCTGTTCACTTTCGTGATAACAGACCCATCCCACAAGCACTATCAGCAAGTCCTTACCCCAGAAAACAGCCTTCATAGACAGGAGAGGAAAAACCCATAATCCCAGAGGAGAAGCGAGAAAGGAACAAAGAAAGGCTAGTTTAACCCAAGAGAAGTGAAAGTGTTAACAAAAGCTACAAAAGTAACCACAGAACGGGCTGCCAGACCAGTTCTGACTGGTTATGTAATATCACAGGAAAGGTAGAACAGATTTAGGAAACATATAATGACAGTACTAGTCAGTAAGAAAAAAAATCTCCCAATGAATCCACAGTATTTGAGGTGCCTGCATACATTAACGAGCTCATTTTTTCCCCCTCAGACTGAGGATCTCTGGTCCCAGAAAGCAACAGTCCTACCTGGGCTGTACAGGTGCCAACATCTCTCAAGCTCAAGTAGCATTCACATAGCTCAGAAAAGCAATGGCGCACAACACACACAGCATCAAGCAGTCAGAACCACACACCAGTGTACTCCAAGCAGTTACTGCTCACATAAATTAAGTCAAATAACTATTTCAACGAGTTTCACTGGACTACAGATAATTTAAAAAGACTTCTCTTAGTTATTTGAAGCTGTAAGGAGTAAGGAAAAGCACCAGGGAATTGCCTAGATGTGAATTTTTTAAGGCTTTTCCTCAAACACAAGGAACATTAAAAGACTACATTCACAAAAAAGGCATTAAGGAACTAAGAAATAATCTGATTTAACAAAAAAAACCATGATAGTTTTTATTAACAGCATAATTTATAAAGTCAAAAACAGGCTGGAGATCAGCTTAACAACTGCTCAAATTGGGGAAAAGAAAAATTAAGCTGCTATGGAACAAGAAAGTATTAAGAGTGTGAAACTTCCATTGTTACTACACACTTATTGTGGTAGTTGTTAAACAAGTAAACTTGAAATGTGAACAGAACCACAAAAGCCTGGCCCTAATCATAAAAAGGTGCTCATGCAGAAAACAGAACTGGATCAGAAAGAGGCAACAAGGGAGAAAGAGAATGACTAAGAAAAGGGACATTTAAAAAAAAGGCTAAAAATTATAGCTTAAACTTACAAAAACTTAACAACCCAACCCTAAATCCATTTTAAGCTCACCTTCATTCTGGATTCTGATAGAGCCAAGAGCTCCCCAAAGTCAGGCTAACTTGAGAACAAAAGGTTGAGAGGAAGCCTCGTTTCCTGCTACACAGACTATAGGGGATACCAAGAACAATTTGATTGGATCATCCCAACAAGTATAGTGCCATAAAAAAACCTGTATCCAGGACATGCATCCAGTCCGCTACTCTACAGGAAACAACACAATGGGAGGATGCAAGAAACATTTGCTTCCTTGTGATTTCACATGAAGCAATTTTGACAGGAAGCCACCCTCAGCAGCTCATGGCCAGTATGTTCAGCAGCAGCCTACAATAAAGGGGGAGGGGGACATGACACCCTCTCCTAACATAACGAATGTTTAAGAAATAACTAACCTAGACAGTAAAAGATGAGGGAAATAACATAAGTGTCCTAAAGTTTTGAGGCTAATTCTTGATTATAAAACCCTTATCTAAACACGTCCCCCCCCANTTTAGTGACAGTTATAGGAAACAAAGCAAAACAAAAAAATAAAAAACCCACCAAAAAAAAAAAAAAAAAAAACCAAAACAAAACACCAAAAAAAACCCAAATAAAGAAAAAACTTCCTGCCAACCACTTACACCCTTCGTCAATCCTAGTAGAGGTTTGCACATTTCACAATATATCTGAAAACTCTGACAGAGTAAGAGCATCAAGTAGCCAGAGAAAACAGTCTACTCCAGGTTCTCAAGAGAAGTCTGACTTGCATGTCGCCTGTAATCTTCATTCTGGTAATTATGGACAAATCAGTGATAGAACTGACTCTCAAAATTTATCTTGATGTTAAAAAGAGTAACTTCTCATTCAGTGACATTGGATGACAAACAACCCCCCTCCATACAGCACTCCCAATTTTGCAATTGCAGAAATCAAAGCTGAATGTTGAGATCCCAATATCAAGCAAAGCTATTTTTATAACACAATATATTACCAAATAATAAGGTCTGCATGCTAAATTACTTTCCAAAATACTGGTAATCCACTTTTCTAATCACAGCAGAACCACAACATGAATTCAAACTTGCACATCCTTACAGCTCTTTAAAGCTAAAACCACAAAGACTTAGGAAGATATTACTTTCCAAATATTAAGATTTGTCTTTTGAACAGTATGCAACAGGTATATATAGACATTAAACAAGACTTTATGGAAAAAAGTATTTCCAATATGCCCTTGATTTCCAGGCAAACAACATTTATAACTCTGTAGAGATTCTACCTCTGGCGAAATTCACCCTCTTGTTCATTCAATCCTTACCTTCCACCAAGACAGTCAGATTAAACATTAGCAGGAATACAAGAATAAAACCATCATAGATCAGATGAGTACCCAAGCTAAGCCAAATCTTTTGAACAAACTATTTAACTAACATACCTTTGTTTTTAAATACCAGAGAATTGCCCACATGCAGATATGCCTTATATAAGCTTTAAGATGAGAAAAGGAGAATGAGGTGATGTTGCTCAGAGTGATGGTGTTTGTCTTCACAAGCCACCACTTGGAGTGATGCAGCCTGGCTTTCCTGGAGAGAGCTGAACATCTGCCTGCCTGCTCATGGGAAGTAATGGATTCATTCCTTGCTCTGCTTTGCTGGTGTGCATAGCTTCAGCTGTACCCATTACACCATCTTTATCTCAACTGGGGAGTTTTCTCTCACTTTCACCTTTCCAAATCTCTCTCCACCCCATCAGGGAAGAGTGAGAGTGTGGCTGCCGGAGGCTGCACTGCTGGATGGGGTTAAACCCCGACAGTATCCCAGATGGATACTGTGTTCTAACAGCAGACCAGGTCAGGGTAACAGTGACCTATAAACAACACTACATGTAACACTCAAGAGCACTCTGGTGCTCTTGGTCACTGACTGCCAAAGCAGCCAATGGCCAACCCCCACCCACAAATCCTGGCTTCCCTTTACACACACAGCACTAATTCCAAACACACAAGCCTGGTTTCCCACAACTATATACGCATTTTCTGCCCCCAGATTTCAACTGGCTACAGTTACTGGTAACAATTTTATATCCTCTTACAGGTCATTAATGAAATGTTACATAATGTGGCCGAATAGCAATGGCAGCAAAACCCCTACAGCAAGATATACACTGGATGGTAATACTGCATTTGGAATTACAACAAAGTTTATTAATAAGCCAGTTTTTAAACTCACTTCATGAGAGCCATTTTCATTCTTCCATCACTGACATTTCTTCAACACCAAACAAAATGCCTTAAAGATTCATTTCATCCACATACTGGCTGTTTCATACCACATCCACCCTCTGATTTTAAATAAGACTAAACTCTGCGTGGATCTGCTTAAACTCCATAACATTCAAAATTACCTGTATGTATTATTAGGGCCATTTAAAGTCATCTAAACCACTAATCCTCAGTGGATGGAGACTTCTGTTCAGTGTTTCTCATCTAAAAGCAATAAGGAAATAAAACTAACATAACAATGCTTATCCCTCATATCCCTGCAACAACCAGTACCTACTGAAAGTAAAAAACATCACCCAAGAACTTGACGAAAGAAAAAGCAAATGAGAAAATAAAGCTGAAAATATACCTGGTAAGAGCAGACTATAGCATGCAGCAAGTCTGCAGCAGGATTCTTTTCTTCAAATCAGTCAGTTTTAAGGCCTGAGGTAATTTAATTCCAACACTATTTTATTTCCCCCTTTTAGACCTTAAAGTCAGAATCCAGTTATGGAGGAAGTATTTTTAAGATAAAGGTACTTCACCTGATAAAGCAAGTTCTACAACTGGAGACAAGGAAAAAAAAAAAAAGAATAAAAATCGGGAGTAGTTCAGTCAACCTTTCTTCAGACACACACTTCCTTCAAATAGGTCTTCTTCTAGCCTTAACTTGCTTGTATCCTTAAACCACCAGAGCACCAGTAAGGCTGCATCTAACAATCAGAGCAAGAAAAGTTCATGTACAGGTTAAGAGTAAAATAGAAAGCTTTTTCCTTGCTGCCTTGAATATACACAGGTACAATATTCCCAGTGGGCATAAACGCTTTAAGCATCTGACAAAAATAGGTGGCAGCTCTTTACAGTACTGCATCATCAGCTGCAGCAGCTGAGGAGCTGGCTTACGAGCAGCCCAGGCGTCTGTGCAGCACAGATAGGGCGGCTGCTGCTAACCTCACCAGCCAGCCCCAAAGTAAGCTGTAACCCCTGGGCTGTGTGCCCTACACCAACAGGTCACTTTCCAGCTCAATTTTGCAGCCTCGGGCCCCTCGCGCAAAGGATTAGCAGAACATTGGCTCACTCAGCCGGAGGAAATGAAAGGAAATGAGCAGAGTGGCTTGACAAAGCACAGCGTGACATGACAACGTGTCGCTCCACCTGTTCCTGCTGCACGCACTGCAGTGTTTTTGGCCACGGGAGCATGAATAAAGAAGTGATAGGGGGAAAAAAAGGCAACTCATGTTTAGAAACAGGTGATCTTAAAAAACACTAAGAATCCAAACACCTTGTTTTGTTGTGCTGCCACCCCCAGTGTGGCGCAATCCCTGGAGCAGCTGGCAAGAGGAATTAGCCACAGAGGCCATCCATGGTTCATCTGACAGTTATGACACCTAACACACCCAAGCTGAAAAAAAGATCCTGGAGGTAAGCCCACGTGCAAATCACAGATTTGTTCATTTATTCTCACATTAGGTCAGCTCTAAGTGGTGCTGCAGCTATTATGCAGCAGCTGCTGCTCGAGCTGTGTATTATCATCTGAAAGCTGCAGCAGTAAAAGGAGAGATAAGAAAAGCAGGGAACTATGACAACTGAGAGGAAAGGAAGGGGTGAGGGGAAAAGCGATGATTACAAATGTTCTGGAAATCTCTATGAAGCATACTGTTGCCCAAATGTAGCACTGTACAGCACAAGGGAAAGCTAAAAGAAAAAAAAATAAGTTCTGTTTCAAAAATTAAGAGTAAGATAAAAGGAAAGGTTTGAAAATAACTGGAAGAACAGACCTGCAGTACAAGACTTCTGTGCCATTTGGTAACATTTCACAAGAGAAACACCAGTGGCAAAGAATAAATAAAACTTAAGAGGTGGTCTGGGATAAATTTTGCTGCTCATATAAACCTGTTCCTCAAAAGTAAAAACCTAACCATACTAAAAACACCACATCACCTAGAAAGCTTTAATTCCTGCAACTAGTAATACTCTTAAGACATAACATGTTATCTACAAAAACAAGCAGAACCAGCTGTAAAAATGTACATGAAAGTTTGTAGTGTCTGTGTGCACATCTGTGTGTGCATGCATCCAGATACATATTTAAAACACAAGTCCAAAGAGAACAAATGTTAGAAAACCTGTTTTAGAGTCCTAAAGCTTTCCAGCTCCAAGAATTTTTGCCCAAATCAGACACATCAAAGCACTATGGATTCTACAGAACATTAATTTCAAATACTAAGCAACATTTTACCTAAGAAACCTATTCAAAAGTAAACTTCCAAACATTGCCAAAACTAAACATACACAACTTGCTTTTCATCAACACAAGCAAAAATGTCATTTAAAAAAAAGAAACACAAAGAAATGCTATATTTCCTTTTGGAGATGAACTGTACAATTTCTTAAGCTTTCCAAATCTGTTTTTAGAATATGACACTGCAAGTTAGTATTCTCAAATGAATTCTTTTGTAAGAAGTCGTAGAATTCAGTATTTTTGAGCATAAACATCTAGTAGTAGCAAAGCAAGTTTTAATTTAAAAAGCAGAAATAGAAAGGTTAGCACTGCCTACGCTTGTGTATGTAAGAAAACATAAGAACATAAGCCTGTTCCAAATTTCTACCTGCACAACAAAACAAAAACTACATTTATCACACCTTCATCCTAAAACACATTCAAATTGCTTTGTAGGTTTTGGATTACAGATGATACCACAAAGTGATAATCTCAGCTGCCACAGAGAGAGACATTCAGTAGCACACAGTATTAATACACAATTGAGTACTGTGGCTTAAGGAAGCTCACAAACCTGGAACTACAGGCAAAAATGAAAGTTGTTGGAATTAAATTACCAAAGGAAATTTGATAGGGACACTGAAGGTGAGATGTCTCAGTTCTTGCCAATGTAACAAGTTACATCTACATGCTGGGCTGGAACACAGCAATTGCATAAGCACCTACTAGTGCCAATGAAGAGAGGCACCTCAACAGGAAAATTGGCCAGAAACATACCCTGAGAGAGATTCAGCCCAGCAAAACCTACCTCTCTTCCTGATATACACAGATAACTATGTAAGCTACGTTCCTAAAATAAATCAGGAAACACAGCTGTGGAAATCCAGACCAAAATGCAAAGGGAATACCGTGTTCAAATAAGAAGACACACAGCATTGAGAAAAAGAAAAAGCAAGTATACATTTGGAAATAAACACAGACAGCACTGCTATCAAGCTGAGTAAGCAGTCAGTGATAAAAATGGTAAAACTTAATTTTCACTAACAACTGCACAAGGCAGGCACTGCCAGTATACCTTATAAATAAGAACACGGTTAAAAGTCATTTTCTTGGGGAAAAGCACAAGAGAAAGGTAAAGGATTTTTCCCAAAGGAAAGAGACTGTAGGGAAGGAAATCAGCTTCTAGGTCTCACTACTCTCCCCCCACCCCTACCCATCACAAGAACAAAATTAACATCTACTCCAGGACTGTGATGCTGATTCTGAGAGTAGACACTTCTATTTCATGAAATCAGTGCCTTCTTGTATGAATACTTAATTAAAGATCAGTGTGGCAGGAGAAAGCCTGTGAAGTCAATTTTTAGATCTGCCTAACAGACAGATGCTGGTAATCAGTTTGAGTAAGTTTGTCAATAACTTGCAATTACAAAAAAGAAAAAAAAAAAATAGATCTGGCAGATTTTGGCCTTCCAAATTCATGTGATGTCTGTAACACTATCAACTGGGCACCTTCCCAAGACTACAATCCCTCTTAAACATGAACAACTGCGAGTAATGGGAGTAGCTGGTCCCTTGAGTGGCTGCACTTCTTTTTTTAAATCACAGTATTAGATCATGATTTTGGGAAGCTACTCCTTCATTCCACAGCTTCTGCTACTTCAGACTCTGTTGGACACCTATCTTTTCACCAACCCCATTCAGCACCGACATGATGGACCAGCATGGAGAACATGAGCCCTCCTGAGTTTCCATTTAGAGCATGCCTATCGTGCCCTGAAGTACTGGTTCACAGGTAGGTATCCCACCTTTGCCTCCATAATCCATAGATGAATGCCAAACTTTCAAGTAAGGTTACTGCAACTTTTTTCCTCAATAAGTTAAAAAGAAAAAAGTTATAAAAAAGCCTTAATGAAAGAACAATCTGAAAAATGGCTCTGGCACCAACTCCTCACCAACACTTCATGCTAACCAAAAGTATCGGAAAAACTGAAGATGAAAACTGACCTGAAATAGATCAGTCAGTCATAGCAGAAATCAAAATGACAGGAGAGCAACAATGACAGTGGTTAAGACTACCAAAACAGGATGCCCAAAGGGCCTGGTCAGGGTCTGGCAGTAGTTACTGAACATAAGCATTCAGAATGAAATCATCTCTTTCCCAATGGCTGAACTGAGTAGCGACACAATAAATATTTCAAGGCTCAGTTTAAACCAGTTCCTAAGAGGAAGTTGATATATTCAGGAAACTTTCAACTAGTTTTCAAACATTATGAAGGGAGAAGTCTGCTTCCGGCATACTTGAATTGTAGATTTATTTTCTAAAATAAAAAAAAAAGTACACATCAGCTAAACTGTGAACATCTCCATACTCTTACCTAAAAACACAGGAAGGATGGCTTGCCACAACTGATTTCAGATGCCTTCTGTCTAGATGCATGTTCTGCCAACATTTCTGAACTAATTTCTGAAGTATCAGCTTAGTTTCAAAAGCCATACCATATGGAGAGATGAAGAGAAGCCTATATAATGAAGCAAAAAGCTTAATTTATATAATGAAAATTTTTGAGAGAGAGAAAAAGAAGAAAAACTAGGAAAAGTTGCTTCCAAAATAGGGATTGTTACCTGAAATCCAAATCTCCATTTGCAAAACAAATAGAGATTTCTGTGAAGTCCCACAGACACACAGTAGGATTGCTGAGACAGACTTGTTTCAGAGCAGCTGTTTTCAGAGAAAGGCACACCCAGAGCATGTCAGAGAGCAAGAGCTGGAGGTGGGCAAAAGGAGGCATCTTATTGCAAAAGATTTTGTACTACATGAGGTTATCACCTCCCTCCTAAAATAGCCTGCTGCCTATTTTACTACACTACCACGTGCTCCAGCCACAACTGTAATGCCATCACATGCTCACATTTCATCTGGAACAAATGTGTGCAGCCAAGTGATCAGATGATGCACAGACCCAGCATCAATGGAGAATGAGCTACAGACAGAGCACGAGCCAGAAGCACAGGCCCACTGACCTCAAGTGCACTTATTTCCCCCCACTGCTTATCAGCTTGGGAGTCTCGTTTTGCTGTGTGCACGCACACTTTTTAAAATAAACATATTAACAAAAGAAACAGGAAAATCCTTGTAACGTTAAATACATACTAGTAGCCAAAGAAGAAGGACTGAGAGGGAACGGATATTCTGACAACAGTCAGAATTTGACTAAGTGTGATTAAACACGTGGAAAAAACAAAGTGGGAGAAGGGGATAAAGATAACAGAAATGCAAGAACAAAAGAAGAAAAGCAAAAAAGAAACCCTTCTGGTAAGAAGTGATCTAACCAGAAATCTCAATTGCTTCCTTAATACACTCTGGAAAGCGCCAAAAAATAAGAATAAAGGTTTACTCAATTTTCATATAGCTTGTTGAAACTTTCATTTAATTTAGAATCACAAAATGGAAGAAATAGTAACTCTCAAGTAGTTAGCAGAAATGAACAAGCCCCAAAACCAACACTTCAGGTTTCAACTAGAGTAAATTCATTTCAATACTACCCTTTTAAAAACTGACTGAAGAACACAAAGTTGTATGTGTATGTGAGCCACAGCTCCTCCCAAGCACACCCTTTGTGATCCACAGTTTACCCTTCTGATCCCAACCAGTACAAATACTCTTTTAAAAGAAAGTGGCCTAGGGCTGGATCTCCCTCCCTCTCCCAGGTACCTGCAACAATGTGATCCAGCATCCTCCACCATTTATTAACACTCATTTTAAAGAGCAGGCACAGGACTTTACCCAGGAAGCAGGGAGAAGCCTCGCCATCACCTGCTGCGGTGACCAACCCCTCCTGCCGCGGCAGGGCTGGTGGAGCTGCCTGGGCTGGGCAGCCAGGGGGGCCCAGTGTCTTTGGCCAAAGAAAACTGAAAACCAATTTAATGCAACAGCCTGTAAGTTGAGGGCATGAAGCAGCTGCCAGGCCTGCAGACAAGTCACCCCTCTGAATCTGAAGGACAAGGCAGACACCTCAGGGACAGACATGCAGCACAGGTGTAAACCATTCCTGCTCAGGATTTGCAAGCCCACAGACCAGTGCAAGATTTCAGGAGTGAAATCTCCCAAACTTTCTCTCACACCACCTCATACTCTTTTCACTCAGAGGGCCATTAAAGTGAACTCACAGAAAACTAATCCAGCAAGTGGAAAGCTTGCTGCAAATTTCATGAGCTAAACCAGTCCAGTATCAGACAAGACCAGCACCTGAGCCAATGCATGGGAGAGAAATATCCTATCTGTCAGGGGGGCCAAAAAAAAAAAAAAAAAAAAAAAAGGCAAGCAAGCAAACAAACAAAAAAACCCAAACACTTAGCTACAGTCCAGCCACAGCCAGTCATCCAGCATCATTCAGTAGCAAGGTTCTGTAAGAAATTCAGACTTAAGGGAGATGATAACCTCATGTAGTTTATGGGAATAACAATAAGTTCCACATTGCAAATTAATAAAGGGTGCCCTCTAGCAGGTTACAAGCAACAACAAAAATTCAATCCACACCAATTCTGCTTATTCATAGCAATGCCTGGGGATTCAATTTGAAAGAAATAAAGATAACTTCCTTCAAGAAACTAGCTACTGCAAGAATTTGATAGTTCTGATTCATCAGGTGATACACTATCTGATGGGCCAACAAGGGCAGCTAGAGGTGATTCTGTGAGCAGTCAGGCCCAACAGTTTATCTTAATTCCTTTTTAACAGTCTCATTGCCACAGTCCAGGGTTCTTCCAGCCTCGTCACCTCCCCCACTGCAGACATCTTAACTTCAATGCCTTCTCCAAAACAAACCCACTCCCACTCCAACCTTCACAGAACAGAGTCCTCAGTGCGGCCTCTCACTGGCAACACACACGGCCCCACCAGTGCTGCCTGGGCCCTGATGCAGCATCCCGACCCAGAAAGCAGTCCTGGGTTTCCTACAGCCATCTGCTGGACACAGCAAGCCTCAGCCACCATGGCATCATGGTAACCAGACAGAGACATCCCCATCTATCACCTGAAGGCAGGCACCCAGTGCTGGGGAGCCCAGGCCCGGGGTAGCTGATGCCCTGTACGGTCAGGAATGTGTCTGTCCACAGGCACAAGACCTTGGGATCTGGTGGAGGGCTCAGGCATGCTACCTTGTCCTTTTACAAGGTACAACATAACTTCAGTGACTGGCAAGGATTGCTTTGGTGTGAGCTCTTTTGCTAATGGAACTGCTGCTCCTCGACATCAAGAATTTCTAGCAGAGGGCCCTACACCCCTCCAGGCAGCACCTAGGGATGCCATCTGTGGAACCAGGACAAGCACTTAAAAAAAAAAAAAAAAAAAAAAAAAAACAAAAAAAAAAAAAAAAAAAAAAAAAAAATCACTGACAGCCTATTCAGGCCCAAAACCCGAAACTCAGATTTGCCAATAAGGAAAAACAGAGAAAGGCAAATATTACATAGTGATACTTCACCAAGGTTTTTTCCAACAATTTGTCTCAGGGACTATCTATCAGCATGTAAATGTCTTAAAAGGATTTTTTAGGTTTCTTTAGCAACTTCATAAATGACGCAATTTCAACCTCTACAAAAACCCACAGAAATCATTTGCACAGCTCAGTTACAAGGCGAAGAATCACTTCCTTTCATTTGTTATGACCTTGCCCATTGCTTTTTTTTTTCTGAGTAACCCTTAGCTCCTGTGCAAGAAGAAATAGAAAACAACCTTTCCACTTTCTCCATGCTGCCTGTGACCAAGATCCTATTGACCTCACATACTCATCTCTTCTGTTGACAGAAGAGTCAATTTATCTGCACCTCACACAGACTCAATTCCTTAATTTTCTTGTAACAAGTTCTGTTAAGTCTTGAAATGGCAGACTATTCCATTTCGTTTAAATATAGATTTCTCCCAGGCACTGCTGTAAATATAATTCATCTTGATACTACAATTCACAGAATAGTGAGTGACCAAGCACAGCATCTTTGTGATTTGCCAGGACTCCATGACATGTGTCAGTAAAAGAAGCCAGACATTAAATTCAAATTTTAACTACATAATAATTGGCACAGCCTCAGCAGCAGAGGAATGGAAGGCACCAAACACGAACCAACCCTTTAAAGATCAAGGAAGGAAAGAAGGGAAGAAATCCAGAGAGCTATAGACAAGTAAAACAAATGCCTAAGCCTGGTAAATTGATAAAAGATGAAAAAAAAAAAAACCACCCAAAAAACAAACAAACAAGAAAATTCCAAACAAAAAACCAAAAAACCTCAGAATTGGTGAGGTTTGCATAAATAGGGAAACAGAAAAGAAATAACATAGCTTTGGTAGGAGTCTTTCCAAAATGCTTCTATGCATCTTGAAGCAATTAGCCAAATACAGAGCAGTTCAGTTAATACATCGTATCTGAATATCCTTTGAAAAGGCAACACAAAGAGGGTTGGTCTTATTTTAAACAAAGGTAATTTGAGGTAGGAGACTCCTCTTGAAGACTGAGAAGTGCTACAGAAGAAACTAACAGCAGCTGCATACAAACAACTGGGTTTCACTATGAAGGGAGTATCAAAAGTGACCCATAGAAATCAAACTCGGGAGCCACATTACTCAGCATAATGTACACACAATTTCACAAAAGGTACGAAGAGAGAACTTTGATGAGGATATGAAATTATTGGAATTAGTAAAAACTTGAACTCACAGAACAGCCACCATACAATGTTGTCAACAGCCAAACATTAAAGTGAGGGGTGAAATCCAGCGCAAAGAAATGCAAAACCTATCCCATAGCAAAATAATAGGGAAAAAAAAACAAGCTCCATCATTACACTTGTGCAGAAATGAGCTCTCTATTAGCTATTCACACTGACAAGAAAAGATGACAGTGGCGTAACAACTTCAGATCAACAATAACCCAAGTCATGAAGTCCAAGAAAAACAGTAGTGGAAAATTAGAAAAGACAGAGGCAACAAACAGACTTTTTTACTATTTCCATAGTATTTTTGTAGCCTAAATACAGCTGTGGTCCACTGTGATACTACAAAACAAGAAGGAGTACAGAGATGCAAACTGTTTAAACCAACTAAATTAATACCATGGTATTCACATGAGGAAAAAGTAAACTGAATGTGTTCATCTTGAAAGAGATGGAATGTCATGCAGTACCCTAAAATGCCATGTGACCTCACATGGAGAATGTCTCTGACACAAAAACAAGGCACCCACTGCCACCAGCTGCAGCAGCTGAAAAAACAAAAGGAAATTATTGTGAAATGCTTAATTTAGACATGGAACTTACAGCCATAAGACGCTGTGAAGGTAAAGAGAGCTCAAAACAGCTTTAGAAAGCTACTTCAGCCATAGAAGGAGTTCCACTGAGCTGTTAAATCGATGGGGATACATCCCTGACTCCACAAGAAACTCTTCAGCTATGAACTGTCAGAAGCTAGAAAGATTTAACATAGGGTATCATGCTCTATTTTTACCAGCTTGTCTGGGTTTTTTTACCTTTTCTTCCACGCAACTGCTACAGACCTGCATCTCATAAGATAAGATAAGCTAACCTTTGATCTGAACTTGCATATTTATCCTTAGGTCATTGAAGGCAGTGAAACTAATTCTAGATTTTTCATGTCCAAAACCAAGCTAGGCAAAAGAAGTTTTTTTTATGCTAGTATAGTTACTACAAAAAAATCCTCTGTAAAACACTGCTTGACAGTAACAGTAATTAGCATTTATTCCTCAAATTCTCAAAACCATGCATCAAATTTTGTTTCACAGTTATTACAGGATTTAGAAGTTGAGCTAAGCAATTAAATTGTCATATTGGAAGATAAAGAAATATTATGATGAGAGTCACCTCTGAGAAGACAGAGAACATTTTACCTATTTCAGTCAAGTGTGCCCTGTTACTCCAGCGGTCAGTGCTGACTCAATGCCTCCCACAGGAGCACCCCCCCACACCTCTCCAGTGTGGGATCTGGTCACAGATCACAGAATCATGGGGTGAGCCACAGAAAGTGGCAGGGCTGTGTCTAAGACTGTGGACTATCGGGATTACCCAGTTTCACACTAGCAGTCCATAGCCACAGCAAAAGATGTGCAACAACCCTTGTTTACCACTAAGAGAGGCAAACACTGTGATGCTAATACCACCAAATGAAGCACCTAAACACTGACATAACTTTGCACCACTTCAAAATTAGCTAGCAATTACGTCTAGGCTTAAATGACAGCAAGTAGATTAGCAAGAAGAAACAGCTCCAAATATCACTATACCGATATGTTAAAGCTATGGCACAGAAGCAACATTTTATTATAAAAATTTCATGTGATACATTAACACGTGGGAGTTTTCTCCCCACTTAATCTTTGCTATTTAAATATCACGAAAAAGTCAGCCTTAGTCTAGAAGAACAAGTTATGGATTATTATACTGACCCATCTTCACAGTTGATACTGTGGAGCTGAAGTTGATACTAATGGGACTTCTGTGGGAGGCTCACAATTTTCTAATACGCAAAGTCAAGTTTGCTGAGTTAAGGATGAGGCTTCAAGTACAACTGAAACCCCTAAAGGGAACATTTAAAACTGAAACTATCATTTATCTAATACTTTCAGATAAAAAGATACCACCCAAACCACATGGAACTACAGCATCCTCAGAAACACAATTCATCACTTTAAAGCCATAAAAAGCTGTAACACTGGCATTTAGCACAAGTCTCAGAACAAGCCAAATTAAGATAACATATGTAAACCCTTTTCAGATTATTATTTCCATTACACTCCCCAAAAATCCCATGTAAAATTCCTGCTGAGATCACTAATGTGACTAACATCAGACTCAAGACTTCAGCTTTTTAGCTGTGACACCAAAGCAGAGATCCAGTTATTTCCAGAGCCATGCAGCACTGGAAATCAACTTCTACAAGACATGCAGACTGCAAAACATACTGATTTATTAATACAGAATATACCAATGCAATGAAATAGAAAAGCAAAAGGTCCTTTATTAAAAGTAGTAACTAGGGGAGTGATCACAAAGATCCAGGCCCAGAGGAACACAGTCAGAGGTGCTCTGTGTGTGGCAAAAGGAAATATCACATCCTGTGTGGATAATGGAGTACAATGTGCCATTCTAGAAACAGGTTAAAAAGTTAAGCAAATCTTTCCAGTTGGATGCTCCAGAAGCATGTAGAAATGCAAAGACATGGTTTCAACAAGTTGGAATTGCTTAAAAATCTTCAAAGTTATCTCAAAATGTTACTGCTACTCAAAATGGTACTGCCGGCATCTTATCTTTATGGTTGACATCATCAAGAAAGTGACTTGTGTTCCAAAAAACAAAACAAAAAAATTCACCTTCTGTGGGTGAAAAATCCTTTCAAATACACTGCAAGAAACAATGCAAAGCTAACAAAGCAGAACAATATTGTAGTTTTCCAACATATCACAACTCCTAGTGAACAGTATCAAGAGAACACTCTTTTTAACTCTAATTAGTAACAGCAGCTCTGGAAATACACAGTTTTTTAAAATCTGACACAAAGTAACTATTGAAAAGCACTTCTCATTTGTTAAGAACTGACTGAATATGCTTGTTCTGCACTATCAATCTGCCAAGCAGAATTTGTTCTGCCCAAGCCTTTGCCAGGTTTCCAGAAGAGCCTGCCATATTTTGCACCAAATGGACTGTTGCTCAATACAACACACCTGATAAAATAATACATGCAAACTGTACAGGTATCGTACATTCTCCTCATATTTGTGCCCTGCAACATAATTAGTTTTAGCGTATCCCAACAATAAATCCACCCAGTATGACTGTGCTCAAAGCTTGCAGCAGTGGTTTTCACACTACCTTTTACAAGCAATTCCTTTCAGACAGACATTCAAACCACAATCCCAAACTTCATGCCACCTTTTAAAATGGAGTTAAGCCATAATGCAATATCTGGATCATCCCAAAGCAATTCAAGTCCTGCTCTGTGGCAATTCACCACCCTAAACTCCACGATTCTAGTGCTTTCTGAACAATTTAACTTCCACAGTACTAGAAGCCACTGGGCTTTCCAACATAAGAGTATCTCCTTCCCAGTGCCACCCTGCCACACCACCTAATGTCCAAGGTAGTCTGTAAAAAACTCTTCAAGCCAAGAGAGCAGGTGAGCAGCCGTGCTCTCTCCAAGCTGCTTGAGAGCAGCTCAATGTCAAACAAGCCACAGCTCACTGCCTGTGAGGAGGCTGCATCTGCTTCCATAAATTCCCTCGGACTTTTAAAAAGGCAGGAAAATAAAGGAGAGAGTTTCATGCTGTGATTTCACATCCTTCATTAACTCGCAAAAAGGGCACCCAAGGCTTGCTCTTTTGGACTACAAAGCCTCCCTATTCTACAGAAGAAAAAGAAATGCACAAAGATGAAAAAGATGTCTTAATATTAAAATCAGGATTATTTCAAACAAACCTCAGCATATCTCTCTTCAAGCACCACCACAGTTACCTGAGGGTAGACACTACCATGAAAATATAATTATTTCCCTTGGGTAGTTTATCTAGTAAAACTATTATTATTCAGTAGGTATTAAGGACACTCCTTGATGAGACCTAACTACCACCAAGAACAGACTGAAATTGAGAGCAATTACAGGCAGCAATTATGAAGAATTCAATCTGGCTTCAGCACTTCACTACTTCAATAGTGAAATAAAACAATTAAGAACCTATTTGAAGGACTGAGCACCACGGCACATCCCCCCCTCCCCCGCCACAGTTCAAGACTTAAAAGGCATGAGCAGAGTTCTGACAAGCTTTCCCTCCAAGAGAAAGCAGCTGCCCAGTTCGAACAATGTAAAACAAAAGCTACATCCAGAAATGAGGAGGGGGAGCATGACAGATAAAGAATGACACTGCCAGTAACAAGTTTCACCTAAATTTAGGTAACTATTTTTCAGATGTCTGGGTCAATGCTGTCTTCTTTTGTATCCCTAAAGATTTGATCCCACCCACCATAGGTTATCTTCTGGAGAGGCTTCTGTTGTTGACTATAAAAGGAAGCCTGTCCATAATTAACTTCAGCTGGGATCCATGAGACAGTGCTGAAGCCAAGGGAAGGAAAGGGTAGTGTTCCAGACACCTGCAGCCTTTGCAAAACCCTCTAGCTTTAACTACACTCTCAGCTACAAAGTTGCACTCTCCCTTTCCCGCTAGTTTTTGAGCCCATCACCCCCTCTGCAGTAACAAACTGAATTGGCTGAACACTAAATCAATCCAGTTTTTTTCCTAGAGTAGTTGTCAGCGTCTCCAGCACTTGACCAGCACCAGAGAGGGTCTACACTAAGCAGCTGGAACCCACAGAAAAGCACTTGTCTCTTTGACCAGCGACAGCACTGACCTTGGGAACATCAGAAATTACTGTTAGACAGCTGATGCTAAGCTAGGAAAGACAGGAGTGAGGAAATAGAGGCAAGTCACCTATGAAAACATTGCTGAAAGGAAGATCAGAACTCAAAACACAAGTGGAAAAACAGAGCCAACAAGAGAGAGAATGAGAGAGGAGAAACAAACAGTTACTAAGAACTTGGTGTAGAAGCCAAGCCATATCATCCCTCTGCTATCAACACTTAGAAAACACAGCAGTTGAGAACATGCCCATCTCAGCACAAAGCAGAAACCTGAGCTTACCACCACTGGCAGATAAGCTGACAGCTACGGTGCAGAGGCTGAGCTGGAGACACAGCAGATCTCCCACACATCACCAAGCTGCCACAGAGAACTTTCTTTCTCCCTACCTTTTCTGAAGTCTAGGATCACCTAAAGATAATCTACATACTCACTGTACAACAATCTACCCTCCCACTGTGTGCCAGCCCCAGCTCCTTCTTGACCTCCACAAGTACAATTTGGTAGGAAAGAAAGCACGTTAGTAGGATTACTTCTACCAGCCGACCTTCCTGCACCATCTCACCTTGGAGTCTGCCAAGCATCCATGCTAGACAATGGATGGGCAAGATATATGCAGGTGACAGCATGTGTCACTGATGTTTCATCTGCCCTAGGACCACAGCCTGGCTTCAACCTGTTCTGCATCATGTTCTGCACTCACAGCTCCAGCTGCGGCCCAGAGGAGCTGTGTCAAACCACAGACACTCAAGGCTGCAGCTCGAGCACCGTGAAACAAGGGTAATATCACTCCTTCAGAAACCAAACGAAAAAAAGTATTGTGTAAAGCACTACATCCATAGAGCAGCTACTAATTCTGCCTCCAAACTAATACTTAAATCCAAGTCTGCGACCATCCAATGAACAAAGGAAGAGCAACGAACAGCTTTCCAGCGGGAACCAGGCACGGTTCCCAGAAAAAAACTGAGCACTTATTTAGCGCAATGCACATATACAGAGGGGGCCCAATAACACTTTTTGGGTTTAGCATAGCAATTTCTTGGTCAAAGCCTTAGTAACATCCACATCAAAAATGGAATTGAGGAAAGTGTGGCGTGCAAAAGTTAAGTCTACAGTTGTTCTAGTCTTGCAATGCTTCTACAATCCAAAGGTAAGTATTCCACTTGCCTATTTTAAACTAACTAATACAAAAGCTGATTTATTTACACCTGTGCAGAACAACCCCAAATTACATGCTTTTGAGTGTGTCAATTGAGGACAACAGACTGCAGCATTTTAAGTTACAAGTCTCTCATTTCTATCTCTGTACACTTCCAAAGTGTACTTTCTCAAGACCTAAGACTTTTTTGAGTGCTCTAAAAGTGCATGTAAATTCTTCTGCATTTGCTGACAACAGCTATAAATAAAACTACACTCATTCACTTAGTTTTGAATGCCATAGTGACATTTAAAATACCTCTAGCAAGAAATTTAAAAAATTAAGAGATAAGCCATCATAATAAACAAGTACAGGCAGGAAAGAAACCAACTAACTGACTGGCATCCTCAAAACTGCTGAGCCCTCCAAGCCAACTAATTAACTTAGGCCATAAATAATACATAGATGCGGTCAATTTAACTATCAGCAGTTTACAATATCAAAGTCAGGTAATTACTACAACTTTGTATTTTAATAATGAAGAATTGCTCTTTCAGTTTTATTGCCAAGTATAGAAAACTTTAGCTGCATTTATCCATTAAATTTATCTTTTGTAAAATGTTCACGTGACACCAGGGTGAAGAACTAGCCTAAGGCAAAGGGTGTGAAAATGCATTTCCTTGTAATTTACTTTATGCTGCTCACAAACCCACAGGGTGGATGGATTTAAATAGCCTATACAAATAATGATTAGATTAGTATAGATTAACATCCTATTCCATGTTTGTAATTCAAACACTTTCCTAAACATTTGGCATCAATCTTTAGGGGAAAAAAAGTGAGCGATTACCCTATCTCCACACGCTTAAATGTTTTAACATAGATTACTTAAATGCGTTAACAACAAAGACTTTGATCAAACAACAAAATATGATGAACTATGTCATGACTTCTGCAGAGGCTTGCTTTTAGACAAAACATGGTAATTGCTTGAAGTGTACATTTTGAGGGCACTCTATGAAGCTAATAAACATATAGAACATGCAAAACAAAAAGACACTTCAATATATTTTGAACAGAAAACCAGTTAATGTAACAAGTAGGAATCTTTGTGCCTGATGATTTAAAACCTGATGATTTAAAGTGCTTCCAGGCACTTTCTGCTAAGAGACTTAGGAGTTTGGAACGGTCTTTCTCTTACTTCATTTTTATTCATTAATTAAGTAAACAAGTATGGGGGGTGTGATAAATTCCACCCCCTCTCCTAGTCTCTTTGTTTTGTACTGACTGAACGAACTCAAAACATTTGAAGAACAGGCCGCTCCAGTTAAAAAGTATGTAAAGGTCTATTTATTTTAGATTGGGTTGCTGCTGTCAAAAGAGGATGTCTCAGACTCCTCCCTTCTCCACTTTGTCCTCCATGCCAACCACTCAACTGATCCAGTTCTGAGGGTCAGTTACACTGGAAGAAAAATCTAACCCATAGATTGTCAAGGAAGCAATGAACAGTTCACTGGGAGTCTGTCAGACCATCTGAAAACAAAGCAAGATGTGTTTCTGCTTGCATTTCTTTAGAAATAATCATGATACACAACGTAAAGCCATGTAGATGAAATAATAATACACAGGTAGTACACACTTGCTGACAGAGTTTACAACTCTGTTCGGAAAGTAAAACATGGAACTGATGGATGCCTTGCTAGGGGTGCTTCCATTGCAACTCACGTTAATCTAAACCACTGTGCCCTTCTCTGCCATGCTCAGTCACTGCCATGCAGGTGGGCAACAGGAAAACAGATACCCAGAGTACCCATTCTTGAAATTTTTCAGAGGAGAACTTAAAGAAGGGGGGGGTGGGGAGGAAAGAGGAGAGATAATTTAATTAAAGCTTGGGCAGTGATTTGGTTTTCAGCAGTACTTGCCAAAAGAACTGCTTTTGCTGGCACTTCCAGCCAACACTCTCCTAAAAACATCATGCAAAACAGCCTAGGGACTGTTGTGAAGCAAGAGTGGACATCACATTGAGAAGACTTGATCAGGCAGGAATTCTGCAAGTTATTTAACAAGTATCTATCTGGCAAAAACTACTAAGCATATCATCACCCCATTCACACTAACCATCACTAGTCCTCCCTCTGATAACAAGTCCTGCTCTCTTTAAGGAAAATGCATCAGGGGTAGGGGGTAGAAAGACTGGAGAGCATGGGAATAATTTTTTTTAAATCTAGATATTAAAAAAATCACTCAGCACTAGCAAGAGAGGATCTGTGAAGATGCCTTTACATCAGCTAGTAATAGCATGTATTTGTTTTTAGGTTCTCCCACCTCTAGTTTTCTTTTATTATTTCACAGCCTAAGGCAGCAGCACTACTACCCTTCATAGGGCTGGTGAAGCAAGTAGCACTGAGGATATGTATCAAAGGAGCTTGGCTCAGTATTTAATGTTTTACTTGTAAATCGGACTCAAAAGCAACTGCTACTTAACATTTTCTAAACACTCCACTCAAAGAAGTGTGTCCAACAACAGTCGAAAAACTGAAAGAAGTCTATGGCTTCAGCTGAAGTCTGGGGGGCAAAGAATCAATCAGAATTTCATCTGCTAAAAATGAGCCTCTAGGCCCAGCCCTTCAGAAAGCAAAGGGTACCCCAAGAATGCTCTACCCTCTCCCTGATGGCCCCAAAAATAAAGAGGGCAGCTGCTGGGCTGCCCACACACAGGCTCCCAGCAAAAGCTGCCAGCAGGGCAGAGCCACCTCAGGACACCACTCAGGCAGACAGCCCTGCACCAGAAGGAATACCCCTCTTCTTTCCAAGGCACCAGGGCTCAGGCTCGTGTATTTGCACTTGGCCCACAGGATGGCACTGACAGAAAAACTTTGTTCCCTCTTTTTTTCTCTCTCCCTGCCTCTTTCTGTCACCAGGCTCACCACTGGCGCTGGACTGATTCAGAGAAGGACTGCCACCTACTGAAACACCACATAATTTTCCCTCACAACTGAATTTCCCTCCTCATCTGCCCCCAAGGTACCCAACCAGCTGGATCCTCGTGGCTTCATCTGAGAGGCGGAGTATGAGGAACAGAGCTGAAGGCAGCTTTTTTTCAGTAACGAGTCTGAGGTTTTCAGCACTACAATTTTCCCCATTACCTAGAATTTTTCACTATTTCCTGAAAGACAGAAAGACATAGGAAAAGCTAGCAGTGTCAAAAAAACATGCTCCTCACACAGGCAGACTCCAGCTCTCAGTAATACTGACAGGACCAGCCCAGCATCTGATGAAACATCTAAACACAGTTAACTGTAGTGAAATAGAGGGCTCAAGCTGAAACATGCAAGTGCTAGAGCCATTTGTGTATTCAGCTGAGCACAGTAAAAGATAACTCCCCTTAAGGAAATGGAGAAATCACCATATTCCAATATTTATTTTCCTTTTAATTACAGCAAGGTGCTTTTCCCCTCTCATCAACATCATCTTTCAAAATGAAGCCTGTGAAAACTACTCTCCACAGCAGAATGCATATCACCTTTCCCACACAAGCCAAGATATTTACATGCAAGAAGAAGTCGGGAACAGTTGCAAAGTTGGAAGCACTTAAAAAAAATCAGAGCAACTCACAAAAGACCTAGATTTGGTACTCCATCATTTACAGATAACTGAAGTAATTTACGTCGACTCTTAAGTTCAAAGTAAAATCAAAAGATTCTGGCAAGATGACAGTAAACAAAAGCAGCAGGCCGCTTTGCCAGGCTGGACTCTCTTCTGCACAGTCCTCATTTGAGGTAAGCTTCAAAGCAACTGCTCTGCCAGAATTCCTCCCTTGCCAAAATGATGCAGTCATTGTCACAAGAGGAGAGTTTTCCAGGTTCCTGCAGAGATTGAACACTGCCATCTCACATTCTGCAGGATGCACTTCAGCTCTGAGGACCTTCTTAGTCCAAATCCATGTGATAAGAAAACACGGTGTTATGGCATTAAGGTCTGCAGGTACTTGAGTTTTCTTCACACAATATACCACCACCTATAACCTATTTTGTATATTTTTTGCTTTTCCTCTTTCACACACATGCTTGGGAAATAATCTGACACCTAATAACAATGTAACTGTGTTCAGGATATGCACATGTAGTTGTATAGTACAAGATTTATCTACATTTCAGTTTTTAGTATGCTTGCCAGCTAAAAAATTTCTTCAAAATTATTCAAGAGAAGAAGTGTGTCTAGGGAGGGAGTCTGAGACCTCTTAAGTCCAACTTCACAAGGCATTCACAAAAACTACAACAGCAGCTAACAAGACCATAGCCATCCTCTGGGAAGTAAAAAGGCAGGCAGGAACAAGATCTGATTTCTGAAATGCGCTTCCCTGCTGAGCACCGGCCTCACGGCAGGTGCAACACTGTCCCAAAGCCATCTCCATTCCTCTCTCTATTGTCCCTGCTGTTCTCTTGCTGAGAGGGACAGAGCAGCTCACCTGTTCTCTTCCCAAGACCTGCCCTCACATCTGGCACCCCCATCACCTCTGCACAGCTTGCTCCCTGCTCAGGGCTAATCAGAAGGGCCCCCCTTCCCACAGCTCCCACCCTTCAGAAAATTAGCAGATGAGCCCTTCTTCACTGTGCTTCACAACAAAAGAGGACAGAAGGCTAAAGAAATCAGAGAGCAAGAACTCCTCCGACAAGTCAGAAGAACAGTGTAAATCAGGAAGCAGACTCTTCTCCCTTTTTACACCTTAAGAACTCTGAAGTTCTGCTCAAAACCCTTCAACTCACTCCACCCACCCTTTTCTCCCAACTTTCCTAGTTTCAACACTTTCCCTCACATCATTAACTCTTCTTTGATCAAAGAAGCACTGAAATCCTCTAGCTATATTTGAGCATGATGCTGAAGTCTTCTGTGCATTCTCAACTGATAGTGCAATACATTTTAATTGCTAGATGAAGGTTCATTTTATTCTCAAGATCCAAACAAACACCACAAATGAAGCAGTTACACAGAAGCCTCTCCCAAACCACAGAGCAACTCATTTGCAAAACTGCTCTGAACAGATCTATACCAGTGCTGTGGTTTAACCTGGCAGGCAGCAAAACACCACTGGGCCATTCACTCACTCATCCCCCAGCCCCAGCCCCACCCCAAGAAGTGGGATGGAGGAGAGAATTGGAAAGGTTAAACTCATGGGTTGAGATAAAGGCAGTTTAATACGACAGAGAAGGAAGAGAAAATAACAACAACAACAAGAGAAGACAGAAGTGATGCACAAGCACCTGTTGACCAGGGCCCAGCCAGTCCCCGAACAGCAGGTGGACACTCCCCAGCCACCTCCCGCAGTTTTAGTGCTGAGCATGGCACCACATGGTGTGGGACAGCACTTTGATCAGCTGGGGTCAGCTGTCCTGGCTGGGTCTCCTTCCAACTTCCTGTCCCCCAGTCTCCTCCCTTGCAGGACACTGCAAAAATCTAAAAAGCCCTTGCCTTAGTGTAAGCACTGCTCAGAAACAACAAAAACAGTGAGTTATTAACAATACTCTCATTCTAAATCCAAAATTCAACACTATACCAGCTCCTAGGAATAAAATTAACTCAATCCCGGCCAAAACCAGAAGGACTAGTTAATATTCACTGTGTCATTGCAAATTGCTTTGTACATGCTGACCACCAAGACATGACTGAAACATTTTGGATGTATTCTGACACACTGTACTCGCTTTCACATATGCTTCATGCAGCAAGGAAAGTAATCTGCATCCATGATAAATCCACTGTGCCAGACTCTACATGTACACTGTCTTATATGTTTGTGTTCAAAGTACCACAAATCGTGGACTACAAAAGAATTGGCAGGAATTAAAATATTCATCGTCCAATTCAAAATTTCAAAATTATTTTTTACATGGAAAGTACTGAACATAGACATCAAGTAGCAAAAAAACCAAAAAAATACTAGTACATTCCCCAGCTATGTGTTACACTACTTGTTACAAAGACATATTTGTATTCCACTTTTGTTACCTGATAGGTTTTTTCTGAGTCCTTTTAAAAAATTATCCTGTATCGTGTGAATTGAACATGAACCCCAATAAGGAGGTTCATTCCTCCTCTTTAATGAAAGCCACTGGAGTCACTTTAGTCAAGAGGTGATAGCACAATACCACACTATTGCTGATACAACAAGCTCAGCAGAATCACAAAAAATAAATTCTCACAGAAAGAGAAGGAAGGTTTAAGTGAAAAGGGAACCATGTAAGGATCTGAAAAGCTACCATGCAGATTTGCATTTTAGATTAGGTTTTACTAAAAAAAACTGTAACAGTTTCTGGTACTACCATTCCTCCCTGTCCAATGCCATATGTTCCTGCCTCTCTGCGTCACCTTCTCAGCTACCATGACATTATGCACAAATGGTATACAAGATAAGGAACTGGCTTGATCTCAGAAAAAAAAAAAAATACTATTTTTCCACCATTCTATATGTAAGACACCCTTAAAGTAATATTCAAAGGCTTCTCTTCAATAGGGATACAAAGGATTGGTAAACATATGAAACACAGTGTCAGTCCTAGGTCTGCTACTCCGCATCATAAAAAATTCTTCGTATCACAAGAAGCCATTATTATGAAGATAATCTAAATACGTCAGACAACAGCATCTCCCTGTCTTAAAAATAAATATTTACACATAAGAAAAAGGATAGAAATTGAGGGTGTGAGGGAGAAAGAAGTAGTCACATCTTGGAGGTCTGTATATACAAGACCAGTTGCAGTGACACGCTGCTGTAAGCAATATCTAAAATATATTCAGATATTGTTCAATATAGTTTTGTGAACAAGTAGAAATCAGAATGGGAGTGGGGGAAAGTAATACAGTAGACATATCTTAATTAAAAGATACAACTTCTCCCTTTTGAAAGATACACCAGTAAGATCTCAGCCTCCAAATAAAATTTCCCAGTGTGCGGTCTGTAAGCAAAGAATGGTAACTTTAAAACACTGAAATTCTGGAAAATGTTTCTGACATTTAAGAAGGTGTTTGGCAGTACACCTTCTGGGTTAGAAAGGCATTATGTTGGAGGAAAAAAAAAAAAAAACCAGGATCAAATCTAAAGAATATTTATTAAAGAATTATTAAAGAATAACCTTTATTTTTAGTCTGAACAAGGGCTGAAAGGAATATGTAGATGATTTAATTTCTGTATCATCATCATAAGACTGGCATAAAGCTCTTCAGTACTAGAAACCTATTTATTCCTAATTCACTGACAAGTGAATGTCAGCCAAGTCCATCCACACTAGCAGCATAGCTTCCTTATACAAATAGTTCTTTGAAAGCCAACTGGCAGCATACCTTTCCAAGTCCACACTGGTAGTAGGATTGTAGCCATAATAATCTAAAGAAGTGGGCAAGGCTCAGAGGAAAGAAGCATCACCTAACAGATGAACTGCTATGGCAGGGGTGGGTGTGAGGGAAGAACACAGACCGGCAACCCCTGCTCCCAAAAGATTACCTGCTCTAACAGAGTGACACTGGTCCACATAATGGACCCCTTACAAAACTTTTCCCCAAGGCCAGAGCTCCATTATAGACACATTCACAGGCATTTGTATATCTTGATTAAATCTTGAGAGCTATGAATTATATTTCATAAATTTGAATGCAGTGTACTGAATCTTAAGAGCAAATCCCTTAAAGGGGGGATTCTCTCCCTAAAAGAAATTTTATAATATAAAAAAAACAGGCTGTCCTTAAGACTGTGTAAGACTGCCAGGTTTGCTTTATTTCTTCTTTGGTTAGTTCATTATAGAAATAAAGTCCAGGGTTTGGCATTGCTACCTCTGTAATAAAATTACCATCCTTGAATCCCAGAGGCAAGTAGGTCTCTTGGCAGGTAGACAAAAGGTTCTCTGATCCATGGCTTCTCTTTTTCCATTAGGCACTTGCTATCTTACCCATCAGTATAAAAGTCAGAAATACAAAATATTTTTTAGCTCAAGAAACCTGTTAACATTAGATAGCTGCATATAAGCATGCATTAATCTTTTATTTGATGAAAGACAGCACAAATAATCCTGCAAGATGCTACTTATGGAATTTGATCACACAGACCGTGACATTGTTCACAGGATGTATCAAGCATTCTGCCCTTTAAACAGCAGACACTAACACGGTTTTCCATTAACCTATTTTTGTTTATTATTCTACATTCAACTGTTCCCCAGACAAACTTCCCTGCTGTGGACTATACAGTGATTTCTCCAGGGCTTGTTTTCGGTCCTGCAAGCTGTGAAACAGCTCTGGTCAAAGAATAAGAAAAGACAGCATTATATTCAGGAAGCTCAAGCTCCTTTGAAAGAGAAAAAAACTAGAGTAACGTGACACAGGTACAAGATAATCATAATGGCAAAACTTGCTAGGGCTCAGCTAGAAATAAGGCATCACCTTTTCATTTTTCTGTTCTTTGCCAGACTTCAGTGAAAGATACACTTGCAGTGAGTTCCTTCTTAACTATACACATCTACTCATATTCTTCTAGAAGAGAGTCCCTCAGGTACAAGAAGCATCTGGGACCCTGTTCTGAAATGCGGATCATGCTTCTCAGAAGGGAGTACAGTTAAATATCTTCCCACCCAAAGAGAAAACTGGGTGGGAAAACAGTCTTTGAAGCAAAAATGGCAAGAACGGAATATAGCAAATATTCTATTTGCCTAAGGAAAAGGTGCACAGTAAGTTGTGAAATGACAACACAGGTAACTATTCTACAGTCCCCTCCATCTATACAGACATTCAGCAACAGCACTGAAGGCTCAGAGCAGAATAAACTACCCAACACTACAATTATTCTAAGGAAACACTAATGGTTTTCAGAAGGAGAAAAAATATAGAAATTCAGTCCCTGGTGGAGGTCTTGGGAACATTTTTTTTATTAATAGGTCTCAGTTCCTTATATCCGCATAGAAGAATACTATTAAAAATAATTTTAAAAACCCAATTCTTGCAGAACATTCTTCTGGTTATTTCTGGAACCATGCTTTGCTTTACAAAGATTGCTGCAAGCTCCAAATTAAGTATTCTCTTTTCTCTGGAACACTTAAATATCAAAAAATACCAGGGGGGTGTGGGAAGGGAGGCATCGGTTCCCTCTGAGGAACAGCAATCCTTCTCATTAGAATTTGAAATACCCTTTCTGAATGTTTTATTATCTTTCTAACAACCCAAACTTACTGGGAAGCAAGAAGAAGAAAATAAGAACAACTTTCAGACACCAGCACATTTCAAAACCAACAGATTTTCTCATCTCTGCCCCTTATTTTACACGTAGGAAAATAACTGAAGTTATCACATCCTCTAATAAAAGGATCCACAGATGAAAGCATCTCTAAGAACCCATCCATTGCCGTGCAGCTTTCCATTAACCACAGCAGTTTATCAATTTCTCAAATATGCCATAACAAAGTCTTCAAAACTGGAGACACACAGAGCTCCAGCAAGGCAAGGAGCTCTGACATGGCTTCGTAAAAACACACCACCACTGCTTCCAAGATGAGTTCAGCCCTAAGTGCTTGTGCAATGCTGCTCTTAGGCTAATCAAGCCACTACCATGCTTTTATCAGGCTGATAAAATGACACACAGAGAAATCATCTGATCCAACTACATATAACTCAGATTCAACGTAAGGCTCAAGTGCAACCCTTATAGGTCACGGAAAACTCCACATTGCGGAACACTGATTAGGAAAAGCACCACAGTAGTGCACAGAATAATGTCTCACCTCCCCACACCACCTTAGAGCTTCCTCTGATACCCATATTGTCCAAATGTTTCTATTAGTTAAGGTACACATCCACCCCTTTGTCAAATATTTGTACTCACCATCAACTCCTTGTTAGCTGATCTGCCCTCTCTGAAAATAACCCCTAAAGCGGTTCCAGAGATGCTCCTCACACTCTTCACTCAATGCAATCTCTAAGCCTGACCACGATTCAGGAAGCATTACATAGACCCTGCACAGGAGAGCTGTGGCATCTCCTCAGTTCCCACAGTGAGGAAGGCACAGATTCTCCAGGGCTGACTCACACCTTGTTAACAGAGGGAGGGGAAGGAGCCCAGCAGCAGCGGATGGCCAAGAGGCCCCTGCCAGCTACTGCCTGGTTGAGTCCGGAGGGCCACTGCTCTCATCTTTGGCCGCAGTTAGGGGGTTGGAAAAATTAATGAGAAAACAACAGGGAACAGACAATGTACAAACCATAAATACACGCACAGGAGCTCCATAAGCCCCAGCATTTGTACCCCTTCTTGCCAGCTTCTGAACTCTCTTGGTAGCTTGGGAGTAATTCCTGTTCCAACATGCTGAGCTGGAAGCTACTGCTGCCAGCTACCTCCACGTAAGAAAGGTGTTTCCGGCAGTCTTGCTGTGAAGCCCCTGAGGCCAGGTTAACAATTTGACTATTCCCAAAAATATTCAGGCTCTCAGAACAAGGCCAAAATTACCTTTTCTTTAATAATTTTTCTTCATTTTCTCATCACCCTGCGGAAAAGAGCTGACAAAAGCTTTCTGCAACTAGAAAAGAGACCAAACTGCAACGCTGTAACTATTCTAGCCTGTCACAGTTGCAATAGCTTCAAGCTTTGTGAGAGACCTGATTAGTAAATTTAGTAAAATTAGTTAAATTTAGTGAAATTAGTAAAGGGGAGGGGATGATATTAATGCTATTTCCCCCCTCTTTAACATTTACTCAATTTATTTCTGCACTGACATTTGAAGTACCTCTCCCAGCCCTCTCCAGTTCATAAATGTCTACCACTTGAAGTTTGGATCTGCTCACACACATGAATGTTCAAAACATGAAAAACTCAATGTGGCCCTAGAAAAGAAAAATGGGAGTGGACAGCTACTCCAAAGCAAAAAAAGAATGCTTGATATAATGCACTGGTCACCCCAGAATCTGGTTTCTGTGTATTTTAGAACCTAACCTGATTTTTCTCCCAAGAAATCCTAGGGGACTTTCTGTGTATTTGGAGGGGAAAAGGGAAGGCAGGTAAAAATATAAGGACTTATTCACAAGAGGAGTGCTAAAAGCAGTCTTAATTTCCACCTTTATCCATGAGGGGACCTAAGATTAAGGGCAAGTCCTGTAAGTATCATTATTTTCACTAATGATACTTCACTGTTTAGAGGCCTCAGGAAAGCAATCAGAGTCTTTTTTAATGACATTCGGTTACTGCCTGGCAAAATCACAGGCAAGACCAGAGGTACCACACGACCCTGCGAATTAATTAAGGCAACACTACATTAATTTAAGTTCAGAAGCACTAGAAACCAATTTTTCCACCCAAAAAGATGTCTCCAAGAACTGAAATTACAATACCTCTCACTTTCCAACTTTCCAACACGGAGAAGCTGAAACCTGTTTTTAATCTCATCAGTTCCTTCCCACACACCAACATCAAGTAAACTCGACAGCAGTATGTACTTGCTATAGCTAAATATACCAGCAATATTCGAGAACCTAATTTGCAACCCTGCGAACACACATTCGCAAAAGATGGCAGTTTGCTGGGCTTTTATGTAACGCAAATTTAAATAGAAGAAACAGCACCTGCCATTTTCTTCAATTAGCATTTCACTCGGCTGTAGGCAACTTAATTTCTCTAAGCCGACCGCTGCGCTTCCAAAGCAATTCCACGAATAAATCGGACACAATTTATACGTACCAAGAATTCACCGGGACAGAACAGCAGCGGTTTTAGCCGCCCCGGGGCCAGGCAAACCCCGTGCCCGGCACCCGGTGTCTGCAGTGGCAGAGGGACGGGGCGCGCCCTGCCCGCCCAGCGCTGGCCGAGGAGCGCCGCGGCCCCTCCGGGCGCTACGGGCGCACCCAGCCGGCCCGGCCGCCCCGCAACCAGCCA
>WEKY01013812.1:56304-70857 GCA_013390045.1 Picathartes gymnocephalus | reverse complement strand
TCCCTCCGCAGGCGGCGGCGCCGATCGCTCCCACTGGAGGGTTTGAACCGGGAAGTAAACACGGAGCACAGGAAATGGCGTGCGAGGGCGGGGGGCGGCGGGCAGCAGCGCGGGCAGGGGTGCCCCGGCCAGGCGCGGTGGCGGGCGGCTCTGCCCCAGCGGGCCGGGCGGAGGGAGGGAGGGAGGCGCGGCCCGCCCCAGCCCCGCCCCGGCTGCGGGCGGGAGCGCCCGTGGGAGCGGCCCCCGGCCTCGCCGCACCGCGCTTCTGAATTGTTCAAAATGCTGATGCACAGACCCCAGTGCCGTGACGGGTTTGACTGTAGGGCGAGGCGGCCCAGGGACCAGCCCGGACACCGCCCCTCCTCGGGACGAGCAGTGACCGCGCACAGAGTACAATGCGCACGCCGCGGGTGGCTGGTGCTGCCAGTGGGACTGCCGGTGCCCTCGTTCTGACTCGTTCACCCCTGGGTATCGGTTTTCTAGCAAGGAAATATATCAGCAATCCCCCGAAGACCTCCGCGGAAAATACCAGCACGCGGAGTTAATAATCTACCAATTCCAGGGTCTGATATTAACGACGTTTATCTGTAGTTTATTAAACAGCCCCTTCCTACCACAGAATAAAAACAACTTCACAAAGAGGAAAAACTTGACTGAATCTAAGACAGTTTTTGGCAACGCAGCCATCTGCTCTCTGCAGCCACGCTCACGGTGCTTTCAGTTCAACCTCTTGTCTACCCCGAAAGCAAAGAGTAGCCCTTCCCCAAGGGCTTCAGGGACAAGGCTTAATTTACCACAGCTTAACTAAATTCTGTGTGCACATAAACATCGTTTCATAATAAATTCATTGATTTCTATGAAGTAGTTTGGCAAACAAATCACTGCCCAAGCTGGACACCTCGTTCTGTCCGAAGGAAACCGCCTAGCACAGAAGTGCACTGGCAAGTCCCTGGAAACCGAGGTGTTGCAACACAGTGTCATGGCCTTTGATCATACATTACACTCAGAGGAGGTTTTGTTAAATGCACGTGTATGTCAAGGTTACATAAACGCACAGCATAATCCACCTGCATAGCACTCGGAACTTCACGTGAGATTGACTCCAAACATTCCATCAAGCTGAAACCAAGGCAGTACCTTCCCATATGCTTATAAGATATCAAAGACACCTCTGACCCCATGATACCACAAAAATTAACAAATGTGACAGCATGACAGGGTGAACCTGGCACAAAGAAATTTAAAACACAAGTCACTATCATTTTCTAAACACAAAATTCAGATGAGTTTTAAATGAAAGCCTCTACTCTGTAATACAAGGAATTTGGTAATGGTATGAGTTGAAGAATTTTCCTTTCCTCAAGGAAAGCACACGTAGACACACCCGCTCCAAACTCCTCAAGTTGTTTGGTACTATGATAAACCACTGTGGGTTAAGAATAATGCTTTACTACACTAAAACGTAAGGGGAATCCTAAAGAAGCCCTATGGAAGTACTACAGCCCAAAAGATAAATTCTGTAAGTTTGAAGGACACAAGAGGTGAGAAAGCCCTCCTGAAAACACCACGAGCTTCATGTATCTTGCTTAATATACTTTTTGATTACTCTATTAATTTATCTCTTAATTCTAGTAAGAAACCTAAAGCTATCATGCCAACCTACTTTGTTAGAATAGGATGCTGGGAATTTTTTCAGTGTTGATGCTTCTAGTAGCGTTCTCCTATATGTTCTTAATATTCACACAACAATGATACCGTTGCAATTTATAACTGTTTTATCTTAAACTATTTGCATAATAACTGGGGTTTATCTGCTTTTACACGCTACTTCCTTGTCTCTTTTGTGCACCCACCATTTTCATTTTCTTCTACTTTGTTAATCAAGGCCTCTTTTCATTCTGAGAAACCTTAGCATTACCTCTACTCTTCAAACACAAATAACCTCTCCCAAGTAATCCCAGTAAATCCAGGTTTCTCTTAAAAAAAACAAATATCTTGTCTCATGATGTAATCCACATTAACACAAAATGTCCCAAAGTCTCCAATGCATTAAACTCAGTAATTCTAAGAAATCCAGACATGTGTACTATCACCTCATAAGAGGCTGCACCTAATTCATAAAAGACTGAACTGACTGGAAAGAGGCCAAAAAAAAGGGTTGGAGGGAAGTGGGGAGGGTAAGGAGAGACATGATTAGAAAAAGCCAAAAACTTTCAATTGAAGATTAAAGAAACAACAAGCAAGGAAAACCTAAACTCTGCAAATTGTTCCCTGTCACGTCTGGAAGCTTAAAATACACGTCAAATACACTACTGAGACCTTAGCCCCACCATTACTCTAATGCATGTTTCCAGTTAAAAATCATCTTCCTCAACAGTAAAATAAGTTACAGTAAATCTTTAGAAATGTCATTTCTTCCCTCAAAACAAGGGAAAATATTTCGGAGCGATGAAAGAAGTTCTGTGGCTGCCGCAGCATTTTTATACAACAGAAGACAGAAGCATATGGGTAAAGAATTTAAAAATATCTTAGCATTTGCATCCTGCTAGAAATGTAAAGCGTTAATGATCCCATAAAATGAAGCAAACCCGTTATTTACCTGGAAAATCTTAATGTGCTTCTGGCAACCTTCTCCTACAGACATCTGAGAAACACGACAAGGGACCTGAAGAACAAAATCAGCCCTGCGACAGAACGTTGAAGTGCAGTTATGTGAGCCAGGCCCACGATAAAATCACACGTAGGCTACATGCTATCGTTTACAGCTACAGGAAGCTCAGGAGCATGACCTTTCACACAGATCACATTTATAGCCTCGCAGGCTATTCAAAATGTAACAGAACATCATGCAAACAGACCACAGGCAGGTAAGTCCTAATCTGCCTGAAAGACAGCAAATACATTCAGAGACGAAGGATAAACAAAATAAAAGTAGAGTCATATTCCGAAATTACTTAGCTTAATTAAAAGTAGGTGGCATGTACATAAAGCCAGTGAAATAAAGATGTTATGTATTTTCCTGTCCAGTATTTGCTTCATCCTTTTCCTATCACAGAACAACACCGTTAGTTCATTAATGGGGGTTGTCTTCTTCTTATATGTATACACAGCTCTTAGTACAAAGAGGCCACAGTGTCCAACTGGAAGCTCTGTGTGCTCTAGTAATACAAATAAAAAAGGTTAATAGTAATTAGAAAAGACAAGGATTCCAGAGAGGCATGACAGATTCTTAATTAGGGACCAGGGCGCCACGGTGGAATCCAAAGAGACGAGTGGAAGGTAATATGCAGAGCAGCCACTGTTTAAACCATGTCTTTGTGGTTCAGGGACAGGTTCTGATTAAGATTTAATCTCTCGGGGAGCAGTTCTGGAAACCACAGCTAGTTCAAGGAGGACACTTATGTGATGCACTGCAGCTATCAAGGAGCAGAGTACATTTCCCATCATCCAGAAAAGGTGGGGAACAATGTGCAATACAAATAGATGCTACCCAGCTAAATGTTACATCCCTTTTGAACAGTTTAATTCTATGGTTTTAAACAACATAACCACTGAATAAAAAAGGGCAGTGCAGAGTGACTGCATCAGGAAAAGGTATGACAGGGGTGGTCTTAGAAAAAATTTAAAAGTCTACCACTAGTTCACTTGGACAGGGAAATTATATGAAGAAAATAAGCAAGAAATGTTTACAATAATAAAGTTTAAAAAAAAACCAAAACAAACAAACAAAAATAAACCCCACCAAAAAAAACCCAACGAAACAAACCCCCAGTTCTTTGACTGCAATCTCGAGTAAACACAAGACATTAATAAAAAGTAGGAGACATATTCAGCTATATGTATGTGAAATTAGCTGTTTACTTGCATTCATCTGCTGAACAAGTTGACAAACTGGGTCACAGAGCGAGAAGTGTACAAGTTCTTTATATAGAAACTGCAATGTACTATAGAGACTGAGTAACAACACAGTTCCTACATTCAAGTTGCATCCGTCACGTATCTAGCACAACATATAATAAGTACAACATAGTTGACTATGTAAGAAGACTATCTCAGTTACTAGAAAGCAGAAACTAATAGGGAATGTAACACTAGCTGCAAACTAGTAGCCAAGTCCAGCAGACACTTGAGAAACCTCATGTTCAGGAGTATGGCTGCTGAAATCTGAAGTTCAAAGACTCAGCCCTTAAGTAGTGCGAAATCCTATTCATCCTGCCTGGAGCCTTTTACATCAGATTCCCCTCGCAGCACAAAACAGTTTTCTCTCCATGTTTTAGAACACCTTGTACACACAGAGCTTTACTGCAATCTAATCAGTAAAAATACCATAATTGCACAATGCAGCAGAGGGTTCTATTGATCACATTCAGTCCCACAGCAGCTTCCAGCCCCTTTGACTGGTCAAGGGCAACTGATCTTCCAATGGAGCAAACACCTCCTGCATAAACACTACAGGCTGGGATTTGTTGCCAGGGTGTATGTTCAGGGATAAAAATGAGATGAAAAACATCATGCGGAGGAAGCCGGGCCATTCTCACTCCAGCCTGGGTGGTGAAGCTGCAGGTGATTAACTGCCCAACAACTCCTGCAGGTTCCTTCCCTCCCCACTGCCTGCACCTACACCCATGCCCAGCAGAGCCCATCCCTCTCGGCGTTCGGGTTTCCTGCTCTATCCCAGACCATCAGCCCTCACGAATTGGGATGGAAAAGAAAGAGTGGCTACATAGCTACACAGGAGGACATCCTCTGCTTCCCGAGGAAGCATCCACTGCTAGGGACCAATGGCAGGTGCAGCACTTCCTCCACAGTCAGCGAGCAGTTGGACTGAGAGGGCTGCAGATGGAGCCCCGTGCTCCTCCCAGCACAGCAGGAGGCACAGATGTGCTTCAAACACCTTCCACATCCCTAAGGAAGGAGCAGTCTGCAGTTGAGCCTAATCACTTAAAGGACCACACATCGTACTGATGGCACATTAACAGGATGCTAGAACTAAACTACAAACACCGATCAGGATTCTCAACGAAGTGCAGTTTTGTTTAAAAATCAGGTGTCTTGATACAGCACCAGACCTTACCATGATACAGTTTCTGCAGTACTGTAGCTCTTTAGCACTGACTTTTCCCACCCTATAAAACCTGCTACCCACAAATTTTCCATAATAATCTGCACAGCAGTCAGCATGGGCTAGACACCTGTACTGAGGGAACTCATGCTCTGAAAGCACAGCAGCAGGCAGTCAGATAGATAGTCACATAGATAGTAAAAGACTGAATCTCCTACAGATCATGCACTAAGGTGCCAAAATTTTACATTTCCAGGACTCATCTAGGCTCTGCATACAATAGAAAGAGGAAGGAAGGTGCCTTGCAATATGCCCTAAAATTCTTATATGCTGAGAAGGATACCCGGCCATGAAGTTAATCAAGACACAGCAGAAGGCAAAAGCGGTATCTAGTGTCCCAAACTCCAGTCATCTCCTGGACTTACAAGAGTCCTTTGAGTGTTATTTGGAAGAACTCTCTGAAAAGTGGCAAATGCCCCTTTTTTACTAACGATAGAGCATAAAGGTCCCCTAATGTCTAGCCCTTGGACACCACTATCGGTGGCAGCCACAGCAGCAGCTCTTAGATCCCACTGCCTCACTCTACAGCCATCAGCATGACTAACCCCACATCTGACACTCCTCTGCTTTCCATCCTACATCCCCACACCAGTCCCTGTATTCCATCTTTCCATCTCTCCACCTCAGACCACACACCATCAACTTCCAAACCAGCAAATCCAATCCCACATTTAGCCACACACCACCTTTTCTTTACTATCCAACAGGCCGCACCAACTCATCAGCCACCACTCTGTGCTTCACCCTGCTGTGCTAACTGAAACCAGGAGAACTTTTTGCTGGCTGAAGACTCCTCCAGCTCTTCTGATTTCTTCCCCTGCCCACATTCAGAAACGCTCCTCTGCCTGTTAGCTATCATTAACAGTGACCTACATTCAAACACACAAATGTTCTGCTTTAGCTGCTTCAGTTCTTTAGTGTAATAGCCCTCAAAACCTAAGTTCAGTTAAGTTTGCAAATGAAATATACAGTTTGGTTAAAATGTCGGCCAGGTCTTGGGGCAGCCATTATAAATGGGACCTTATGCAAAAAGTAGAGCTGCTTTTTTTCCGTTAATCCGCTCTCCAAAAATGACCCTGTAAAACTGATTCAGCTGTTTGACTTCATCTTTTCAGATGCATACCTGAATTAAACAATATTCAGGAAAACAGTACATTTTTTTGCCGTTGAAGTACAGTAGTTTTGCCACTTCCCTTGGACCCCGACTAAATTGCCATCAAACTACATAGATTCAAGTTGCATCAGGGAAGGTTCAGGTTGGACATTAGGAGGCTTTTCTTCACAGGAAGGATGATTAAAGATTGGAATGGGCTGCCCAGGGAGGTGGTGGAGTCACCCTTCCTGAAAGTGTTTAAGAAAAGACTGGATGTGGCACTTAATGCCAAGGTCTAGTTGATATGGTTCAGTCAAAGACTCAATGATCTCAGAGGTCTTTTCCAACCTAATTGTGATTTTGTGGAAGTCTATAACCTGACTCCCATAAGGCAGATTTTAACCCAGCCCTAAGATACAAATGCAGCAGGCTAAGGGCACCAGGGCAGTCTGTACGGTACTTTTGTTTGCACAAGTTTCCATCAATTTTTTTATTTCATACAGAAAACATAGGTTGGCACAGCATTAAGAAACTGAGAATGCTGTGCACATAAAACTTACAAGACTGACAGCTATCTTTGCAACTGCTGTTAGGATCCTTGCAGGTCCCCCGGTGACCTGAACTAGGCAGGAGTCCTACCACAACACGTGCACAGGAGTGTGCCTGAAGGATGTGATATATACACATAAGAGAGTCTGGCTGCAACTGCAGCAGTAATCTGCTTTCCCTTCCTTCCTAAAAGCTAAGAACTAAATATTCCCAATTCCTGTGGTTTTGCTCATTTTCTTGCTATTTTAAAGAAAAAGAAGAAATCAGCTAGCATGCAACTGACCCCAACCCCAAGCAGCATCATCAGCCTCAGGCTGCAGAGCTCCAGGGATGCCAGCATTACACATCCACAGGAAGATGTGTATTTCCCTGAAGTCAGTGCGTGAAAAAGGCCTGATGAAGTGCAGCTCCAGGTGTGGGCTTGGCAGGAACTGAACCAAAGAGATTCCCCCGTGAAGGAAGGCTGATGGGGAGGGATTTTGCACCCCTCGTCACTTAAACCCTGCAGTGTTTCCTGTGGAGCATCTCTGGTTTGATGCAGCACAAGCTCAGGCTTCAGAGTCCAATCACTCAGGGTTTGTTTACACTGGGAGAGCTCTGCTGCTAGATATGCTGGCATCTCTCCTCCGTGTGGATGTAACATATGCCAGAGAGGGAATTCCTCTGCCAGTCTAACGGTACCGCTTCCCCCAGTGACATTAACGAAGCCAACAAAAGCACTTCTCTGACAGCACAGCTGCACCCGTGGGGGGTATATGATTTTTACTGCTTTCCCCCTCCCCTCACCCCATGAAAATATTCCATAGGGCTACCAAAGCCCTACAGAAGGGATGGATTCTCCTCTTGGCAAGCTGCCAACATCATCCAATAGCACTCACTGCAGAGCAGGAAAATGGAGACCCGTATTAAATGTACTTAGACCCAAGCGGTGTTTCACTGGCCAAGAAGGGACAGAGGCCTCTGCCCACAGGGCCTCAGTGACCCATGATGAGAAGCAGCACAAAGGAAACTTCTTGCAGATGAAGCTAGCCACCCCTGCTCAACTCCCCACCACGATTACAGTGCTCAGGCACTGGAACAGGTTGCCCAGATAAGTCATGGATGCTTCATCCCTGGAAGTGTTCAAGGCCAGACTGGATGGGGTTTTGAGCAACTGGGTCTAGTAGAAGGTGTCCCATGGCAGGGGTGTTGGAACTAGATGATCTTTAAAGTCCCTTCTAACCCAAATCATTCTACAGACTGGTGGTGGGTAATGGCAGCAACTACATCATATTGAGAGATGTGGAGAGAAAATGGCTTTGCTCTAGGAAGAAAAGCAAGGAAGAGAGCAGGAGTGTCACACTGGCTGAGGATCAGGGAGTAAAGCTCAGCCAGCCAAGGTGCAAGACACTGCTTCCATGCTTCCAGCTCACAGTATTTTTGCAAGCCCTGTCATGCTTGAAGTGTTTTAAGGTTCCAGCTCTTCAAATCACAGCCACTGGGTAACAACTAACTAAATTTGTTACTTAAGAAAGATGTATATTGAATTCCCCTCAGTGATTCATAGCCAGATTTTAATAATATATATGCATATCATATATAATATTTATAAATATATATGTGTGTGTGTATATATACATACCTAATCTGCAAACTTCAATTTTAAAACCAGACTTCCAGTTTTCTAAGGCTGGAATTACAGTCTTAAACTTTTACATCTGAACAATGTGATGCCGTCAGCCGCTGGCATGCAGTGTAACCAGAGGGGAGTGTGCTGGTGGCATCCCCACCGTTCTTCCCTTTCACCACACAGTCATAGCATTTGGAGGGTAGCAGTAGGGCACCTGAGGGCTAAAGAATGACTTTTTCTGTTGTCCATATTATATACAGGCATAGAAAGAATGCATATAAAAACTGTGGAAAAGACATTCATGAGAGTAAGACCAGCAGAACTACATTATTTTTCTGTGTTTTCTCACAAAAGCCAATTTAATCACCAACAGTTTCCTTAGTTGCCCCCTCTTGTCAGGATCTGGCACACCCTTATTTAACTCAGTCTAGATCTTTATGTATTGACAGGATCCAGTTTTCAAGGAAAAAGGCAGCACACAGAGGTACCAGTCCTCTGCTTTCCCAATAAGCACAGGCAGACCATATTTCTTTGGATAATATCCCAGTCACCAGAACGACAGAGCCAGTACATAGACAGGAAAAGCAAGGGCATTCTCCTTCAAAGCATTTGTGCATCCCTGCTCTCCCAAGGCAGTAGGAGTGACACGGTCAATGAAGTCTGTCACAGGACCAAGCAATCCTATGAAGCTCACAGGAACACTGACGAGAACAGCATGTATTCAGGAAAAAGGCACTCTAATGACTTTGTTTGGGATAACTTTTCCCCAGGCTCGTTCTTGCAGAGCTTTCACCCTGGAGCAACAGCCTTGATACACACACCGGCATTCCCTGAGCACGCAGCCACAGCAGGCACACCTGTCCAGCATGGATTATTCTTGCCAGAAGCACAATAATCACCCTGGGAGGACTGTTGCTCAGGGAAGAGAGCATATGCACATTAAAATGCAGATTTTGCTTCCTGCCTCGCAGGTCTAGTCCTCTGATGACCCGCTGCTGCAATACCAGCAACAACAATACCTTCCCAACAGATCTCAGTGAGCGAAGGCAGGACAGCCTTTGGGGTCAGCCAGGCAGACCCCGAACAGCCTCACCAAGGCTTCAGGGTGAGAACATCCTGCCAGAAGAACTTCCAAAACATAAGTTGCTCAGGGCCAGCTAGCATCTAGAAATTTCTACCTTAGAAGTAATGTCTGCACTGCTGGTGGGATGTTCTCAAGCTCTGCCTGGGCTCCACATTCAGCTCACAGCCAGCGCTGCACCCTCCACAAAGATACTGGGCTACAAAAATCATCACTTGTTATTAACTCTGGCTCCAAAACACCTTTCCTTTCTTCTTCCTTCACAACATGTGAAATACCACGTTCAGGTCACACCCTGTCACAACAGGAGAGAAGTATACTTAGCCCCGGTAATTACGTGTGAAATCAGAGATAAGTGAACATAAATCTCCCTTTGCCCGAGCCATAGGCACACACGCTCATCACGGGCCGAGGCTGGTGACATGGCTGCCACACGTGGCAGCCCAAACCCTCCTTTTGGATACTCTGACTCTCAGTGCTTGTGCTCATACACAACAATTCATCTGCCTTGTGAATCACAAAGGGTTAATTTATTCCTAAATTACAATTCAGAACGCCTCATTTAGCCAAAGACCTCTATCATTAAAAAGACAATCATACAGATATATGAGATATTTGTACAAAGATCTTAACCTTTGCTGCCATCAGCCCTGGTACTATCCCAATTAATAATCAAAGTGATGTCAACGCCAGTACCCAATCCTCCACAGGGAAAAGGAATGACGTTTCCTTTCAGCCATGCCCCAGGTCTCATCCAGCAAGAGAGAGAGCTGTGTCTGTTTCCCCGGGGCCAGCCCCGTGCCGCCCCTCTCCCACCCCAGCGACGCGGGAGCAGCAAGAGGAAGCGGCTGTGTTTTGGACCGGCCTCCCAGGCGCAGCGGAGCAGCTCCTGGGTTGTTCAATCCTACGCTCGGTGCAAGGGCTGGGGATGGTCCATCCGACGGAGGGGGGCCAGGGCGTGCGAGACCCAGCCGCACACCCAGCACGCTCCCCATCCCCTGGCTCCAAAGCACCCAACCAGCTGCTCTCCTGCCCTCCAGGAGCCCCCGACGGGAGCGGGGGGAGCACCACGGCGTGTCAAATGGCTGCTGCATCACATTCCCCGATGCATCTTCCCTATTTTCGCCAATCAGAACAAAGCTGTCCTCAAAATGACGCTTTCTGTCGAAGAGCTGACCAAAAATAAAAGTACAAACAAAACTTAATGGAGCGCGAAGCCTCATATGACAAGGAAAATTCCCGCTCCAGTTCTGATCTCTGTTTACAACGTTGAAAGTGGGTCAAACTGGTCTGCGATGGAGGAATCAGTTTGGAAAATGATCTCTGAGAGGAAAAGCATCTAAGCGGCAGACAACTGCACTGCAATGCTTCCACGGGGATCCTTTCCCTGCCATCAAAGTAATTCAATTTTACCACACAAGTTTGAAATCCTGTAACTTGAAATTATGGCTTTTTATTCAAATTAGTTAAATTCAGCAATTCCCTATCTTTTGGAGCAAATCAACTAACCGCGTTTCAGCACAGATGTCCGTGCTTTAAAAAACTAAGACATGGCTGGGTTTGGACAGGGTGGGGGAAGCTGTTGTTGGTTTTGTTGATTTTGCATTGTTTTTTTTTTTTTTAATAATTGCCCTCGCTTTTGTTCATTTCCCGTGTTCAGGACAAGGTTATTGAGCAGTACCATCACACTGCCTAACTTAACTATTTTGTTTTACCTTGTCATGGTCTCTTTCAAAATGCAAAGAAATTATTGTGACATTAAATGGGAGCCCAAAAATAAGAAACAGTCTGTAACAACATTACTTTCCAAGGTATCTTCATTCCGACTTCCGGAAATCTAGTGAATTTAATATCTGTCCTTTCCTGTTCAAGACAGAAAATGATTGTAATGCAAACAAATTCAGCCAAAACTTCCTGGCAAGAAGCTCTGTAGGTTGGTCTGTGCAATGCCAGTATATACAAATACACAGCAATCTAAAGAAAGAATATACTACCCAGCCTTGAAACCCACTAATTTGTTTTATCGACTTATGAAAATTCTGTTCGTTGACCTTCAAGTGCTTAATTCCTTTTATGGTTGCACAATCTTTATTTTATTAAAAATCTTCTACTAATTACTCTCAGGATGCCCAGAGGCTTTAAAAAGCACAAAATGAAAAAAAAAAAGTATTACTATATTCCTGCATATATTGAATCCTCTTCCTAATCTGTTTTTGAAAGAAAGACGTACATTTATAGCATTTCCTAGGAAACATCTTTAAAAGCACCCCAAGCTGATAAACATTCCTTCATATTTATAATTTGGGGGTTTTTTTAATGTTCTGTTTGGGTTTAGTTACTATTTTGTATTTACAGAAAAAATGAGCTCTGTGAGTCTTCAAAGTGTCTGCTAATGTCAGATATTTATAGAAAGTTATGATCTCAAGTGATTTTAAGAGCTGAATCAGTCCACATCCGTGGGACAAACCTTTTATCTTTTAGACTTCAAAAATGTCCAGTTTTAACTGGAGACTTTCAGGGCAAATAAGGAATAAAAAGGCTCATATTTTAAATGCACTCAGTACAAAAAAGTAACATAACAAACAGTAGTAGCAAAAAAGACTTGGAAAAAACACCACGGCACAGGAAAGGAAGTGAATTTTATATCTTTTTACTAACAAAGAAAGAAAAAGAATAAAATAACATGAGGACATGACAGAGGTATGGGGTATAAATTCTGAGTCTACAGAAAAAGAATACTTACAAAGTTAGATGGAAAAATGAGTTTGTGAGTCTCTCAGACACATCCATGAATTAGAAAGTGCTTTGTGAATATGTGGAAATAAGTACAGTTACCCTCACGAAATCAAAGATCCCCTTAAAATTTTTTTTCAAAGGGCTGTTTCTCCCCAGAGTTACAACTAAGTCAAAGCCAGAGGAGACATACGGGGTCAGCGGGACGTCCAGGGCGGCCGCCTGTCCCAGCACCGTGCTCGACGCGGGGCGAGCTCGGGGAGGCGGGAGGCTGCGAGGCGCCAGCGTTCCTCCCGCCCTGGCTGCCATCCCAGCCTGCACACCAGCCGCTGCAAACCCCGTGCTGCTGCACCGCGAGGTCCACGATGAGTCCCACTGACAGCTCCTTGCACGCCGGGCTGGTGTCGGGGTCGGCTGTGGGAAGCTGTGCGCCCCTGCGAGCCTTGCTCTGCATATGGGTGCTGTGAAGGGACCCCCACGCGAACGCGAGAGGTGGTTGCTCCTCTGAGATGAGAAGTGCCTTTCATCCACTAACCGAGCTGTCCCCAACTATACTGTATCAGAAAAGCACATAAACTTGGGAAACACTCTTTTAACGCTTATTTCTGTTACGCTTTTTGTTTAGTTTGGTGTTCAGTATAGCCTCTTTCCCAGACTGGGTGCAGCACCCCATTTTATTAGGCTTGACATCTACAAAAAGGGGAAAGACATCTGCCCTAAAGTTCAGAACCCAAAGTGCGAGAGGTGCTCAGCGACCGTGCCTGGAGCAGCACTGTGGGACAGGCTCCCAAAACCCTCTTTGGGCTTGGTGCCGGCAGGCAAAAGAGCCTGGGGACAGGTAGGCACTGGCAGCCCCTGTCAGAGCCAGTGAATAGTCAGGTGGAGGAGCCGCACCTGCCCCCAGCCACACATCACGTGTGTCACTCCGGATGGCAGAACAGGATATTCATTTACCTGCTCTGGAGCCCCATTTCACAGCCCAGTGCACTGGACAACAGTTTGCACCTCATGTACCACCTCCACAAAGCTGCAGCCCCTGGGGAGCAGGGACATCCTCTTCAGCTCTACTGCCTGACAGCCACGTTGGGGAAAATGGTGGTGGGGAAAGCTGGCAGCAGCAGCGACAGTGGCTTCAGCTGTCCCAGCTAGCCCCACTGGCCACCATGGTGGCCCTGAGTTAGCCACGCTCACACAGCCACCGACACACTGTGCCCACTCTCATCACTTCCATCAGCTGCCCATAGCACTGCAGACTCCCGTGGGGTTTCCATATCCCCACGCCAGCTCCTGATGAACCTGTGAATTTGGGAAGCAGGAATGGTCTACAGCACCTGCAGAATGGGACTCCATTCCAGAGCCAAGTCCTTCACGCTGCAGTACAACACAAAACAGTAACAACCCCAGTGGGTGGCAAACTGAAGAACCGAAGGGGGACAGCCCAGCCCAGTGTCCTGCTGAGCTCAAGGCACTGGTTTCAACTTTGTGGGTCTGCAGACTATTTGAAATAGAGCCACAAAAGGTAACAAAAGCCCACTGTCAGCAGGCTCCAACGAGTGGAGTGCTCTGCCAACTGCAAAAGGTGAAAAATACGGTGTTATTTTCAAGCAAGGAGTCATCCCATCAGCATAGCAGATGACCTTCATTAATCTTCTCTTCACCACCTTGGACTGGCTCACGAGGAAAGTTTTTGTCAATATGTGGATCTCTGTGTGCGCTACGTTACTGAATGCCAGGTGAGACAACGGTACTGTCCCAAGTTTTGAGGTACAACCAAACCCCTCTCCCTCTAGCTGAGCTACGACGGGAATTACATACACACAGAGAACACATAAAAGTTACCTGACAGAGTATATTTTCTTCAAACACAACGCAGACTAGAGCTGTAACGCGTTTTTTCAGCCCCAATAAAAAAAGATGAGATTTTTTTCCACAGGCTACCGAACAGTAAAGGACCCAAATAACGCTAAAACAGCCTTCAAGAAAACTAAGCATCAAACGCTAAAATGTCCTTCAGAGGCTGGAAGGGCTGAGCTGAATCACCTCCCAAGCGAGGTGAGGCACCGGCTGTTCCAGCAGTTGCGTAGATAAGTTTGCAGCCAGCTCCTGGCACGCAAGAAAGGGTCCATAGTCCACCCCCCAAAACTAGTGCATCTCCCGTGCACAGCCAGGACTCCGCTTTGGGGAGCAGAGCTTTTGTAAAACACTTGCAGAACAGTGGCCCCTTGGGGGGAAGCCCCTCCAGTCCGGCTGCCGCTCCCCGCTCTCCCCCGGCCCCCCGACGGGGACTGAGCCCCGCTCCGCGCCCCCCGGGCCCGGGGGTCCCCCTTCCGGCGCGGGGGGCGGCGCGGGCGGGGCCGGGGGCGGAG
>WEKY01013812.1:1744-55785 GCA_013390045.1 Picathartes gymnocephalus | reverse complement strand
CGCCTCCGCGGGCGCGCAGCGGGGCGGGAGCGGGAGCCGCCGGGCACGGCCGGCCGCGCGGAAAAGTTGCGGGGTCCCCCGGCCCCTCATTTCTTCCTCCTCGGACGGCGCCACTGCGCAGGGAACGAACCGCCACAGGCCTTCGGCGCCAGGCTCGGGGAGAGTGGTTTCGGGCCATCTACCTCTGCGAGCACCGGCAGCGGGTTCCGGCCCGACCGGCCGCATTAACGCGATCTCTGCCTTTGCCCGTCGTTCCCTTGTGCAAGGAAAGCCGTTCGGGAGACTCGGCCCTGCGGCCGGGTCGCGGGCTCGCTCCGGTGCGCGCCATCCCCGCTGCGCGCCTGCCGGGATGCTCCGTCCCCGGAGCGCCTCCCGCCAGCTTCCACCCCGATGGTCTGCGGCACCGCCTGGGCAGCCAACGTAAATACTTAAACAGAGCCTTCCTGTGCCTTTTATTCCGATAAAACCCGTTCCTCAAGACTTTGCTTGGACAGGACACTATGAGCAATCAGTGTTTTTATGTTAGGAGCTGGCTGGCGTGAGCTCCCAGGGTCCCTCTGTTGCCATCAGCCTCCCTGATGCAGCACACACGCCTGGAGAGGTGATACCACCACAGCCCCTGCTCTCCCCTCTTCCCCTCTCGCCCCACCTGACCCCCTCGAGGGGCAAAACGCCTTCAAGGCAGAAGTAGAGGGAATAATGCCAAGCCAAACTCATCTTTGCTGTTCTGCTTCCAGCCTGACGTACTGCATCCGCTACCATCATAGTCCCTGAGCAGCAGCTCTGGTAGGTTCTTCTGTCCCAGAATCTCCTCCCAAACCACAGGCCAGCCCAGAAAGACAGAGGTTCATTTCGATTTGAGACAAGATAATCTGATTTCAACATTCAATCTCCTTGTAACCCCTAATAGCTGCAGATTTTCTTAAATTCTGACACTTTAGGTAGATACCTCTTCCAAAATTTGTCTTTCCTTTTGCTCCTTGTTTGGTCGAGGTGAGAACAGCAGACTGGCCTCTGCCAGTACTTACGCCCACCCGGACTCAAGCAGGATGGGATAAACAAGCACAATGCACACAGCGATGGTCGGAAGGCATTTATTACCTCAGCATCCCCAGCAGGGGTTCCCCAGTAGTTTCCCGAGCAACGTAAGCAGCAAGTGGGGACATCCCTGGCACTGGCCCATGGTAGAAAACAATGGGCATGAGTTTATGAAGCTTTCTATGTGAGAGATGTGATGAGTACATGAACAAGGTGAAAAGAACATGGATGATTACAATAGGGAGAATGATACATGACATGTTGTGGGAAAAACCATCCAAAGACAATGGAAGTAACAACATATTACAATGTAGAACAGTGACCTTAACAAAGCATAAAGGGTTTCATTATAAGCAATATCTGGGTTATCACTGACTGACATCCATCACCTATCTCCTTACCATTCTTCTGCACTTAACTGTGCACCCTTCCTTATTTATTCTGAGCAACAACTTCCTATCCAATAATTTGCCAGCTATGAAGAACACAAACATGGCAATTCTTTGCCATTGGAAAGCCATGTGGATGGATTGCCTGGAGACTTTTGAAAGAAGTTTGACACAGGTCAGGAAACCATTTCCAGATCTTTAAAGGAAAAAAAATGGAAGTGCCAAAAAAATTTAGAAGCATGCCACTCTCTTCCTGGCTTCCTTTCTTGACAGACTTTCTCCTACAAGGTATTTACTGCAAAGCACCTGAACTCTCTGCTCAGCTCCCTTGTTCTATTCTTTCCTCATGCATGTCCCAATACTGTCCATTTATACTGCAAACTTGTAGGACAGACAGATATTTTGCATCTGCACCATCCAGTGAGTGGAGCCCATGCCATGGTGGGAGTTTTGAAATAACACAAACAACAAAACACACAATTATTGCAAATCTGCACTCCTTCTTCTTCCTCTTCTTCCTCCTCCTCTTCATCTTCTTCTTCTTCTTCTCCTTCTTCGTTTCACAATTAAAGATGTTCTGATTTTCTTATATCTTGACTTTGGTTCCACTGTTGCTTCTAAATCAAACACTGATGACATCTTTATTCAAGCATCCATTTTGATACTATTTAAATAATCTAAATTCTTTCTGAAGGCATCAGAGAGGGATGATTTTAACCACTTTATTTCTGCAAAACATTTTAAATATATGCAAACCTGAAAAAGTAATTTTGGTACTGACTCTCATAAACAAAGGATAGATATGAAGCATGTATGTAGGTTCAGGTAACTTCCATGCCTTAAATCTCTTTACACAAGCAAAAAGATTCTTTTATTTTGGTTTGTTTTTTGTTTTGGGGTTGTTTGTTTTTTCAGTTTAATAATATATGGACTTCTTTTGATCAAGAAAGAAAGCAATATTCTATGAAATACATCAGGCAGCTTTGGCAGAGATCTAGATTTAACAGTACATCATTCTCTATAAAGATTAAGCAGCTGAAAATTTATTTATTCTTTTCCAAGCTTTTGTCATATTCTTATGAGAAGTTACTAAGGAAACCAGGTAGCCACGAGGTAGTAGGTAAATTTCTACCATAGATTAACGAGTGGTTGACAGACAAAACAGCAGGAATAAATTGCCAGTTTTCAATTTGACCAAAAATTCACCAGTAGAGATACTTCCTCTGTCCTGCACTATGAATTAACTGAAAGTCTCCAGAAGACATTTATACTTCTATGGGTTTTATTTAGTCTAATAGCTTGAGCAATTGGTTTCAGAGGAAGGAGAGCAGAAGAGCAAGGAAAGAGCTGGTAAAGAAAGCTACACTTTCATTTTGGACTTTCATTTGCCATTTTCCATTTTCAGCCGTTAATGCCTTTTCTACCTGCCCCTGGGCAGCAATGAGATGCTTTGGCCAGATACACAACTCTCTGTTTTCCCTGTGCCAAAGTAAGGTCAGGATTTCAATGTGGAGGTGAGTAATTAATTATCAGTCCAGCTTGGACAGAAATTGCCTTAACAATCTGTGATTAGCTATATAGGGATCACACTGGATCAATTGCTGTGCTGGGGTTCCCATGCTATACGTAATTATCTCTGCAGCTTTAGCCTAGGGAGGTTTACATCTCTCTGCAGTAAAAGTCTCACCCCAACAAAGCACACTTCTGTGTTAAAATCAGAGATGTGCTTCCATGTCATTTAAAACTACCTTTCAAAATATCTTGAGCCTTGTAGAGGAGCTAGTCCTTTGCAGTTCCTGAAACCAGCTATCGTAAGTTCAAGATCACCAGCTCTCTCTGCTGTTGATTGACTACCTGTCAGCTGAAGGTGTGTCAGTGAAAATCATACACCAAAGATTGTGCTGCTGAACTTGGGAAGGCAGATCAATGAGCTGCGTGGTGCTGGTACAAGTGTCAATGAATTAAAAAAAAAAAACAAAACTGAAAAAACAGAGAGCAAATTATTTCATTATCTTCCAAGCTGCAATATATTTTAATAGGCAGATGCAAAGTTTTTGGTGTTAAGAGGCTTGTCAATCAAGCATAAATAAATGACTACGCTACAGAGAGCAGCTAAAGTCCTGATGCAGAAACACAAATCTGGGACTCTGAGAGCAGGTGTTTGACCAAGGGTGACAGCAGCATGATGCTCAGGACTGCAGTGCTCAGCTCCAGGGCAGCATGATGGGTGCCCAGGCAGGCTTGGGCCTCTCAAACAGGGATCACAGAAGGCAGTGAGTTGAGTACACCAACATCCAAGCCATCCTGAAAAAGATAAAAAAAGCAAAAAAAAAAAAGGTGCTTTAAAACTTCTTTCTTTCATGGAGGCTGCAGGCACCTCTTGCAGAATTTGAGGGAAAACAGGGATGCTTAGCATCCTGAGAGTTTTTAGCTGGGAGAGAGATACCCCAGAGACCAAGTCCCTCATATATTTCCCCTGATCACAGAGCTCAAATCTCTCAAAGCTCTAGTGCACTTGCTCTACTGCCTCCTGTGCAAGTGCCTTTAGGGTCTACTCAAAAGCAGAAATACTGTCACCATGTCTTTACTTTAAATCAATGCAGCCTGTTGACGTCATGCTCTGAGCTCAGAGCCCAGGCTGCTGCCAAGTCTTTGACTGTCTTAATTCTAGCAGTCAAAATTTTTGTTAGCATTTCCTTGTTTTGATGAGGCAACTAAGACAACCCTGTGTTAGAAGCTTTATTACAGTCAGTCATGCTCTTGTAGCTTTTACCCTGGCTATGATCTTTAGGTGGAAGTATACAGAGAGTCCTCTGACAAGTCTGCAGTAGCCCAAAATGTAGCTCTGCCTCTGTGCTCCCAAGAGCATCAATTCAAGAGCTGCCTTTGTCTTCTAAGTGCAGTTCAGGATAATGGCATTGATCCACTACATTCTTTATAGTTTCAGAAACCAGAGAGTGTCTCTGCTTTCGGCAGAGATGAATATAAAATGAAGGTCCTTGCACAAAGGGCTTAGTCTAAATCACAGATGATGGAAGATGAAGGATAGACCTGAGAAAGGAAGAAATGAAGCAGGACAATAGGCAGCAGTGCAGTCACACTTAGGCTCTCCCCACAGGAAGAAACCTATTTTAATTGCCATTTCAAAACTTTTATTCACATTAAATGAGGACTGAGAAAGAAATGAAGGACAAGAATAGAACAGCGAGAAATCAAAATTACTAAAATGAATGAAAATGTTTTGAATTTAAACAAACAGAAAAGGGAGCCAAGGTTCTTGGATGTTTTTAAACAAATGCATTATGAACAAACAGTATTTTCCAAATTTAGCCCCATATTTTGTTAGTATGAGTTGGAGTAAATGCTTTTTTAACATTGTAGGCTGGACAGAAGCAAATCAATGGTTCCCCTGTGGAAGGACTTGGGGGAGGGGAGTTGGCAGTGAGTTTTACCATTTCAGGCCAGACGCAGAGAAAGCTGTGTCCTGCCAGCTGAAATATCAGATGCAGATCCCCAGGTGGTGGAAGTTGTCACAGCTCCCTTAAAGTTGATGAATCTATGACATTTTTAAACAGCGAGCTCAACAATTTGCAAAAAGCTCTGATCACAGGGGACTGACATGACCATCCATAAAAAAGGCAAATTGGATTCTAAATTGTATCTAATGAAGAATTTTGGGCAGAGTAAATGTAAGAAAGAATGTTACTGCGTCATCAGTAGAAACTCGTTTGGATTTTAGCACAGAAACTTTGACACTTTTTCCCTGGAAAAACGAAATCACACAGCAATAGAGTCATTAGAAGACTGACAGTGATCTTATGGGAGCTCGGCTTGTTTGCCCTAGTGAAACAAAGCCTGAGAAAGGGTACAGGAGGGCCGTCTATAAATACACCAGTGGGTAAATATCACAGATAGGCATGCAGCTATTTAAGCTTCAAGACAGTGCTAGCACAAGAGCAAATGCTTATAAACAGGTCCTGAATAAATTTATGCTGGAAATCAGAAAAATATATTTGGTTCTTCTAGCCATAAAAATTTTCAATGCTGGTAAGAAAGAGGAGGGCAAATAACCCATCTGTTTTTAGAGGGGTGTATAATGTGCAGGTTAAAGTGATTGTATGATTTGACTGCAGTAGCAGGGACTGGACATCACTCAGGCTCCATTCCCCAATAGACTTTGCGTTACGCCTACCGGAGTCAAAGTGGGCCAAGCATTCATCATGATGGACAAGGTTTAATGAGAGAAGTCAAATAAGCAGAACCACAGTCAAAGCCATTCTCTCACTCTGAGTGAATGCTAATGACACTTGTTCATTGCCTGTTGGAAAATACACTTAGCAAACTAGGTTAAAGGAAGAAAACCCTCTTCTCTGAGATATAGGCTCACAGAGTTGGAAGCTACACATAGTGACCCTTCAATGTATTTTGCAGAGCCCTTTTGTATTCAAATTTTTCAACCCTATGAAAGTTTGCTATAGATTTATGCCTCTTTTGTTTTTAAACACACAGCAATTACCAGAATGAAGTAGCATCCTGCTACTCCACTGCCTGTCCTGCACTTTACTCCAAAATCCTTAGCAGCAGACAGACAGTTTTGAAGACATTTTTGATGTGTGGGAGGATAGAAGGGCAGCACAGGGAATGAGAGGAAGAGAACACAGGTGATAGAAGCTCTTGGTCAATGAATTGAGCAGGAGCATCAAAATATACAGCTCTTCCATCAGTGTATTTATGACAAAATTGCCACATCTTGCTCAAGTAAAGAGAAAGAGAACTGATTTTGATGGGATTGGTTAGCTGATGAGGTTTGCAACAGGATTCTTATTCACAGTTTTATGAGTGGTCAACAGTATACATTTGATAAAACTGTAAAACTGGATTAGTCCCTGTTCAGAGGGGAAATTTCTGTGTCCCTGAAGCACAACAACTGTCACCATCTGCTGGGTCACTCTAGTGCTTTTTTGGCTTTAGCGGTTGCACCCACTGTCGTTGACAGCAGGGCATGCTCAGGGGAGGGTTTTGGGAACCTGGTCCCTTGGCACCCGGCCAGAGCCCCGGCCTGGCAGGCAGCAGTGCTCGGTGGAACATCTATGGCTCGATCCGGCTTTCAAGAGCTCTCTGGACTACTTTTGCAAGAGACCACGTGAGCTGATGGAGGTGTTATTTTTAGTCCTACAGCACTATTTGTTGACGATGGCTGTTTCCTATGCAGTAAGTACTGAAGGGCCAAGGCACTAGAAGTCTTCTGATGATCTATCAATAAATGTTACAGTCAATAAATGTTACTGTCAATAAATGTCATCATCTGCCTTACAGCTAGCAGCTACACTCTTCCAGCCCATATTTATATTATATTATGTTATATTATATTATGTTATATTATATTATGTCATATTATATTATATTATATTATATTACATTACATTACATTACATTACATTACATTACATTATATTATATTATATTATATTATATTATATATGATATTTATCATATCATACCAATTTATGTTATAGACCTTTGTGTTATCACCAGTTCACTTCAGATTTATTTTTGACACTCTCAAACAGTAGTAAGATGGTCTTCCAGTGCTCCTTTCGAAAGAAACTAAATACTAAGTCCTGCTGAAGGCTTACCTAGCTTATGGGAGCCTCACCTCCCTACACCATAGGGTTTTCGGGGGTGCTGTCACTGGGTACCAAGAGGAGGGTGGAGGCCTAGTTGTGGAAGTTGCTCAGACAGATTATACAGAGATGGCAATACCTGAAATTCTGTGCCTAGAATCTCTGGGCACCTCTGGCTGCTTTCTTTTCTGCTGATTAAGACTACCGCCACCCAACAAATATGGATTATGATTATTTAGCTCAGGTGTCTACCATTTTCTCTTTAAGCTCCCAGTGTTTAAGGACATTAATCATGTGTATTTTTCCTTGGCTTTTATAGTCCGGTTGGCAGTGATTATAACTTTCAGTGCTCTTAATTTTGGCCAAGTAAAACTAATAAGTATGCTCTCATAAATCAGTAGTCACTTGACAAGCATCTCACCAAACAAAGTCTTCCAGAGGGCTTGAATCCTAAAGATCTACAATGTTATAAAAGTCAAGGTGCACACACAGTTACACTAGAGCTGATTAGAAAGGAGAAATAAGCATCACTGACGTGCTGAATTTCCTAGAGTTCTCAAGCTCAGGTGACACCACCATTTAGCAAACAAACTCTCTGTAAGGTCTGCCCTCACAGGCCATATTCTCCTGTGCCATATTCTCCTTGCAATCCTTCCTATTTGAATCGGAACAGGCTACCCAGGGAAGTGGTGGAGTCACCATCCCTGGAATTGTTCAAAAAACAAGTAGTCATGGCACTTCACAATTTGGCTAAGTGGGCATGGTGATATTCAGTCCAAGGTTAGACTTGATGATCTTGGAGGTCTTTTCCAACCATAATGATTTAATGATTCTAGGATTCTAGGTGTAATTCCACTGAAGTTATTACCCCATATAAAAATGCCCCTTATAAGGAGAGAGTCAGACTTTCATTACTTGTTGGCCTTGTGTTAAATCTTATGTTTCCAACCAAGTAATAGGATATTCCTGCTTTTAAACAGAGGAACTGGACTATGAAACATTGAAAGAACCCTGGAGTGAAGATTGCCTGAAATTTTTGTCTCCTTTTTCTTTGTCCTTGTTTTCTATGCTCCCAATGGAGAGGTTCTGTATTCATGTAAAGCCTATTTTGAAGACAGCTCTGCAGCCATTGCTGCCACGTGTTTCAGCCAATTTCCAAAAGGTATATTCCAGCTGCTTATCAGATATAGCTACAGAAAGGAACACCATTGCATAGGTAAGACAAAATATTTTTTTTAATTAAACAAAGTAAGTTTTTCAGTGTTTACCTTGAATTTTCTAGGGCACCTTCAAAGCATTGCAGATCTCTGTATTTTCAGCATGTTACATGTGATGTCTTGATGTGGTGATATTTACAAACCTGTACTAGATTAATCAGTAATCAATATAGTGGATTGACTCTATACCTAGTTATCTTTCAACCTGAAGAGTGCTCAGTCCCATTTCTGTCAAGAATCTCTATCTGGTCAGTGAAACAGACCATGATAAAAGCTATATAAAAAAGCTTCCTTCTTTACTAATTGGACTGGACTTGGAAACCAGAGGCTTTCCCGGGAACGTTGCCTGTTTGCCTCATAATTATTTGCATATTCAGTTCAACAGCAAAACAAGCCTGTAATTGTTCATTTCAGAAATTAAAATCTCCTTATCATGTATGTCAGTCAGAAGAAAATGTGCATCACTGCATCAATGCCAAATAGTATTAAATTGGTAGTACCTGCACTAATTTAGGATTAGGAAGTGTATTAAACAATAACTTAAGAAGCAAAGGATGTTAAGGGAAGGAAATTTGCTGGAGACATTGTTTAATGTATCCTTGTTAGTACAAGGAAGAATTTTTCTACTGCTCAACATGTAAATTACATTCACTGTCTAATTACACCAATTGAGGTAATCTGAGGTAGTTTAACATTAAGAGATGTTTTGTAACCAATTTATATTTTATGGTTAACTCACAACCGTATCGACATAATCTTAAACTTTAATAATATGGGTGGGATCAGACCTAAATGTGAGCCTTCCGCATTGATGTCTGACGTAAGTAATGTACACAGAGATGCTCAAATGCTGCTTTGCTCTGTGGCTGTGGCTTGAATGTCACAGCTTAATGACACTAGGAAGAAATAGTGCCACCAAAATAACTTGATCCACCTATTTAGCCTTCCAAATATATACTAGGAAACGAGATGAAGCCTAAAAAATATGTTGGCGTGGAGGTAAAAAAAGAACTTGAAATAGAGTGTAGTTCTCACAATTCAAACCTGCATAGTTTTCTCATCATTTTGTTCCACCCGAACTCACAAGACACTCTGGACCAGTAATGATTAGTTTTACACCACTACATTACCTTATATAGATTCGTGTCTACTGGTCAAGTCCTTCTTGAAAATAGGATTATTTAATTGACTAACACAGAAGTCAAAACACCAAAGTTCATGCTCAAGCAAATTTGCACAAAGTAAGTAGGAGTTTTACATGAGGAAGAAATAGCAAAAAAATTCAAAGCCCACTTCTGGCTTTTTTTCTACCCTAAATTTCAGTACAAAATGAAGGAAAAATACTGTTCTAAACATGAAGTATAACATGTCGTATTATTGTCTATTCAAAAGACATCTCTGCAGCAGACAAATTTCATCTGTAGCAACTTCTGTGGATGAGACTAAACCATTCTATAAAAATTGTAGGTGAATAATATTTTAAAAGTAATTTTTGTGGGTGCAGTTGCCCAGGCTGAGGAGTTGATCATATCAACCTGTATGGAATGAGCAGACACATGAGAGACAAACTATCACCTGCTCCATTCCACCTTTGATTTCAAGCTCAGACAGCTCAACTGATACGGCACAGATGAGGCTAAGGCACCAGAAAGCAGGTCTTTCACAAATGGGTTCTCCTGTGCCAGTCTCAACATCTTGTTCTTGACAAGAAAGCTGTTCAGAAGTTAACTCCAAGCTTGGGTTGTTTTCTAAACCAGCAGGGAGAAAAATGCCATTGGCTGCTGTCATGCTTGTACAACTGTACTATTTTCGCTCAAATGAATATAAAAATAGTCTTTCAAACAAAACTTTCATACATATATGAAATATTGGAAAGGAAAAGGCAAGCATTGCTGTTTCCTGTTATTCATAATGTTCTGAAAAGGCAATGAGAAGTTAGAGACACCATTCACTGCTGCTATTGCCTGAAAAGAGGAACTGGAGTGTTTACCAGTGCCAGTGAGAACATCCCCCCTGAATCTGCACCTAACATCCTTCCAGGAAGGACACTTCTGGGTTGCTATGGAAGACTGCTCATACATCACCAAACACCACTGCACTATCCTGAACTGTAGAAGAACTGCACAAGAATGAAAGAAACACTGATACAGGAAGACTGGACATTTCCCAAGCTTCATAACTCATTGTGTTGAATACCAAGTTTCATTTTTGCCACATTAAAAGGCAGTGGAGAGAACTGTGACAGGATCTTTATAGGGATTTTCCTTCCTTACTCTCTCCTATTGTCTTTAATGCATGAAGAAATAATTCATGTCCAGGGAAAATTGTTCTGACTTTCTCTGGATTTTGAATATTGATGTAAAAAAAGGTTGGTCTTTATGCAGAAGTTACAACAAATCTTTAATTAATAAATGCAACATTGTGTTTGGACCATAGCTGCAGATTTTGCATATATAAAAAACAAGAAGTGAAAGTAATAAAGTGATGAATTCTGCAACTACTTGAGGTCTTTATCTATGCTCTTTCAGCTATTATCCAAGTTGATTCAAAGGGAAGGTATAAGCCTTTGAAGACTCCAACTGGAGAGAATTACAAATCAAGTAGTTCAACATCATATACACTTATTTAAACATTACACAAAACCAGACTGTAATGTATTTAACTTAAAAAATAGCAGCCACAAAGTGATCCCATAGTTTTTATCCAGTCCCTGATAAACACACTGAGATTTTTGCCTAAACAACTGTAAGAGCAGATCTTCTGCAGTAGTAATGAAATATAATTAAATACTGTGTGACAAGGTTAGGATAGTCTTATTCACATGGAGATGGGCTTTACTCCTCAAAGAGACATAGGAGGACTGTTTGAGGGGGAGATATTGTCCCATTAAATAAAGAGATCAAAATTTGAGCCCAAGACACTTTTATTTAAGACTTGGTTAGTGCCTTTTAATTTGCAAAGCACAAGACAGATAATTTGCTTTATTTTAAAGTACATTTTAGGGATGCATTTATTAAACAGTTATCTGAAATACACATATATATAATTTACAGCCAAATAACTTAATGAAATCAAAAACAGAAGCAATGCCACATCATGCCTGCAGGACTACAAAGCTGGTTATAACTTAGCTTCCTCTTACAAAAAAAAAAAAAAACCTCAGCAAACAAACTTTGAAAGATTTCCACTTTTTGTAGTCAAATATTGTTCTTATACTAAGTTTGTAAACACTAGAACCTCACATAAGCAAATTTAGCTTCCACAAAGGCATTTAATTATTTACTGTAAATTACAGCTGTATGTATTTTTGATCACCATTCAAGCCAAGAGAAATCCTGTTTCAGGTTAAGAGACCTAAAAATAAGATGACTGTCATGAAATATTCCCTTTTAAACCATGAACTTTGACACTGCCCTTTAGTCATAAGTCTAAAAATAAATTTAAAAATCCCCATGTGCTACAACTGTACTTCCTGTAACATATGTTCATGATTAAGTTATTTCACTTGCACAGGATGTGCTTAGATGAAATGGAAACTGCCCCTCCATAACAGCCAGTTGAGCTCCCAAAATAAGGGTGAGTGTGCTGACCACAGTGCAATTAAGCCTCAGTTTTCTTCTCAGGCAGGGAGGTATAAATACACTGACAGCAGGAATGCTGCAAATAATCCGAATATTCAGTTAATAATACTGAAACTTATTCTAGAAGCAAATGAGATGTGCAGAGAGTCTTTCCTTTAAAGGCTTTGGACAATGGAAGCCTACAAATGGATCCATGTTCCACCTGGTCATTATGTACCATGATCTGTTTAAAGACACAGGAAGCATGGGGCACTGGTAGCAAGAAGAAGTGGAAAAGACTTTTTGAGAGAGGCATTCAAATTGATGCTGAACTCTAAATGCAAGCTACACACATGGGGACTAAGCAAATATATTGTTTTGAAGAAAACTCATACAAGCAGCCTGAAGCAAAAGGGAAAATAACCCAAAACTTTTAAATCCATACAAAAATTTTATCTCATCTACATCAACCCCCTGTTGCCTTGAGCACTCAGAGAGTAGTCAGCTGGCCTAAGAGAGAAGTGCTTTTTTCCTCTCTTGCTTGTAAGGCCATTATTCCTACTTGAGGGGCTGCCTCTGGAGGAGTACCTCCTGTCCTGGGCACCCCAGTACTGGAGACTTGCTGACAGTCTGGAGCCAGTCCAGTGCAGGGCTACAGGGATGGTCCAGGGGCTGAAGCACACCCTCCAAAAGGAGAGGCTGGGAAAGCTGGGCTTGCTTACCTGGGAAACAGCTGGCTCTGTGTTATCTCATGTAGAGGAGACCAGACCATGCTTGTAATTACTCAAAACCCAACTAGAAAAAGTCCTCTATAAGCCTTGCTGGACTGGAGGCTGGACTAGAGAGCTCCAGGGGTTCCTTCTCACCTAAGTTATTCCACGATGCTGCTCTAGGATTATGTGAGGTGAAATGATCCAGGTTTGTCTAGAAGGGAGCACAGACATTTTATGGTGAGAAGTTGGGCATGGAAGGCAAGTGCCATTGCACAACAAGAGCTGTCTTCTAGGGGCAGACTACTCAGACTCTCCACCAGCCGGTAGCACAGACCATCTGGCTAATCCAAAGTTAAAGCTTTCTGAGGGACAAGATACATAGCCCTGCTGAACAAAGCTGTTTTCATGGAAGGAATGGCACCTGCATGAAATCGTCCAGTCTGACATCCTGAAAACAGAGGCAAATGCAAGGGATACATGTACTTACTTGCTTTTCATTCTGGAGAGCTGAAAAGGGAAATCAGTCTTTAAAAAATACCAAAATAAAACATTTATGTTCCAATGACAGCAACATTTTTTTGTTGTACTGACCATAGAAGTCTTGTGTTTTTACCAGAGAATAAAATAATTTAGATAAAATATACAAGCAAGTTTTGAACTTTCACTATCAAGAAGTTACTCACTGTGAAGATTCTAACTCCAAGTACTTGAGGCAAAAATGAGAGAACAGTAAGAATAACAATAGATACGTGTGTTAATAAAGCTACTGATAATAGCAAGGGGAAAGTGAGAATGCAAGGCAGGAACAACAGCACAGTACACAAAATATATGACCTATGCAAAAAGATGGAACATAACTTGAGATATATAGAAGGGCTATTGCAAACCATATGGAAATAATGTGTTCTTCATGTCTGTGGTGCACGCAATGAAAAGGAACTGCAGCAAGGCAAATTCATATTGGACATGGGGAAACGTCCTTATGGTTTTCTGGAGAGGTGCCGTAACTTTAGCATTGTTAGCAACCTTTCAGAAAACACTACACCAGTATCTGTCAGAAGAGATATATCTATACATGTTCCTGCCTGGCAACAGAAAGATGCACTAGATGAACTTTGATGTCCTTTCAAGCCAAATGACTTAATACAGAAACTGCTATATATCAAACAATTAAAAAACCCACAAAAAATTCCCTAAATCTAAATTACGATCTAGAATACAATCTGAACTAGAATTACAGCTATAAATTAAAGATAAGTAATCAATGAATTTTAGTGAAGAAAAAAGTGCCAGTCTTTCCTTGTGATAGTATTTGCTTATGGGAATTCATAGTAATCACCTTGACATTAAAAAAAAGTCATATAGGAATAAGCTCAAGGCATTTTATTACTCAGTATTGAATAAGCAGATGAGACAGCATCCCCTTATCAAACAGAACCTCCATGACTCTGACTTGAGACATGACCTGTGTTGTAGAGAATGTCAGGCTAAATAATCATCATTCTGACTTCTGGTCTTAAAATGCAGGCATAAAACAGGATTTCTCTTTGGTCACCAAAGACCAGAAAAACAAACATTTATGGTGATTGCATATGCTTTTCCAGGACAAGCAGTTGCATTCACAAGAGTGTCTCTGATCTACTCTTCAAGAATATGCAAGGAAAGAAAACAAAACAAAACAAAACAAAAAATCCCAAATTTTTAACATATCCATCATGATAAAGAAAACAGCAACTCAAAATAAATCTCTTGGTGTTAGCAAGAGACTATAGGATTTCTTTAGCAGGATGATGTTAGGCAACCAGCACCTTTTTTCCTTTTTCTTCCTCTCAGCTATTTCAAGAGGTTACCTCATCCAGATATCTAATAAAATCACAAAAGCTGAGAAGCGTAGTATGCTGAGCTTGCTGATGTTCTTAGCAGTTCCTCTTAATAGTTACTCTTACAGTGCCTCCCCTTAGCAGTAAGATGAGTTCAATGAATGGGAATTAAATTCATCATGTGCCTCTGCCAGAAGCAGCTTCTCCTTCCTGTCACGTTCTGGCAGTGAAAGGCTCTCCCCAGCTGTGGAGTTCAGACTGCTCAATACATACAAATTTTGTTAAGGAAGTTTAATTTTTGTCCACACTGATTTTACACATACATGTGTGCAACAGAGCTCAAAACAATACAGCCACTGCAGGATTCTCTTAATTCTGTTGTAGTGTAATTCTCCTCCTCTATTTTAGCAGTGGACAACGGCATTTTTGCAACCGTTTTGCAAAATAAGTTTATTTGAGCCTGTATTTGTATACAGGTTAACCTGTAGTAAATAAATAGTAATTAAACAAAACCTGTTTATACAAAGATCTTGAAAAATATCCAAGCATAACTGGCAATCAAATAAACCTGCTAATTTTGTAATTGTTAAAATAAGATTGATCACAATAATAATATTTCTCAAGTACTGTCAGTGGTATACGAATAAATATTATTTTAAACTTCCAGATAAGAAACAAGTCCATTTCACATTGACTTTTCCCTAGCCTTTAGCTATATATATATGGCTGTACTATTTGCATCTATAAAGCAGTGCAAGCAGAAAATAATCCGTTCTTTTATTTGCATTTGCACAATCAGAAACAATTTTTGAAAATATAAAAACCATAGTCATAGAAAACTCACTGAAAGAACATGTGTCCTAGGCTGACTGTATGATGCTTTTATCCCCATTTGTCTGTTTAGCCCAGAAATGAGTTTTGCACCTTTAAGACTGGATCTGAGAGTAAAGCGGGTAGAAGGTTTTTTGGGTCTGTTCTGCTATTGTTCGATCCGGGGACACCAGGACCATCACCCGGGCCCCCCCACAAGCTGCCCTGCAGCCGGGACGCCGGGCCCAAACCTCGGAGAGAGAGAGAGAGACTTGGGCCTTGGAGAGACTGAGACTGAGAGACTGAGAGAAAAACCAGGGACACACCCACAGAAAAGACTTTCTGAATTTGCCATCTCTTCAGAATGGCAAGAGGTTTTATTGTGTAGTATTGTTCATTCTTTATGCTTGTGGGTGTTTTGTTTGTTAAATAAATAGTTTTTTCCACTTTTCTTCAAGGAAATGTATTTCCCGATCCAGTTGTGGGGAGGGGTGGCATGGATCTACTTTTTCTGGAGAAACCCTTTTAGAGGTTTCCTCCCAGATTTACCCTAAGCCAGGACAACATGTATGGATGATGACTTCCTTAAGAATATCTTGTCTTATGTATAGCTATGAATTACTTTTATTTCATTGGAAAGTAGCATGGTATATACGGTATATATAAAGTATCTGAGAAGTCTTACCTGGCATCCGTGCTAGGCATCGAAATCAGTAACTGAAGAGAAGGCTCAGGCTCAAATCCCACGGCTGAGGATCAAACCCCAAGAACAATCATTCCTACTCTCAGTCCAGTCACATGGTACATTACTTCCTACTCTCTTTCTTGGTGTTCTCTCCCTCCTTTGTATACACTTTACTTATCCTCTGTGGGTTTCTTCCTCTTTCTCTTTTGTCATTACTGGTAGTTACTGTTGAAACACAGGCTTTTCTGCCCAGAGGAATTTTACTGCCCATGCACATAGAGATCAGTAGTTTGTACTGCCAAATGCCTTTCTGTAACCAGAGTTCAGACAAACTCAGGATTTTAAGGGATACAGAATGCTAAAAAGGACCAAATGTCAACAAATGCTTTGGTCACTTTTAAAAAATATTTAAAATTTATTTTTAAAAAGAAATTGGATGTTTTGGTTGGCAGAAAAACATGTTATTTGGTCTGCTTTTGAAAACTGTCCAGTAAGACTCGCAGAAATATCTTCTGATGGAAAAGTGTGACATTGGCCATGTACAAATTTGCCTTGAAATCTCTTTTTCTTATAAAAATACTAGAAGTTTTTAAAATTTTCCTTCAGTTTTCAAATGAAAATACTTTGGCTATCTCAAGCTATAAGCTGGAATCCAGGGATGTTTTTGAATCAAAAATGTTTCTTTTATGTAGTGGTCCACACTTTTTAGGGGCAAGATTTGCTCAGATGCACTGTCCAATTTACCCCTGTCCTTTTATCCTTGACTTCCAGCTGTGTGGTTTCTGCCAGGGATTGGTAACTACAATCACAGCAGCTCACAGGCCTGAACAGTCATTCAGACAATTTCCAAAGTGTAAAGGCTCTCTACCGACTGGAGAAGATAACTCCAGCCACCTGTTCCAAAGGTAAATGTTAGCACATGGGTTACAGACTGGGAATCTGTGCTCCAGCATGGAGATGCTGAATCAGCACATCCCTCAGCTGCCTTGACCACAGCCCCAGGTCTCGAGCACTTGCAGAGACTTCATAGCAAGAGTGTGCCAAGTGGCTGGCTCCATGCCAGCTCCTCTGCTGACAGGCTGCACATCCCCGCAACCTGTACCCAGGAGGGCAGCTACTGGTTATGCCTGAATCTGCCCCAGATTATTCAAATAAGCAATATAGCCAATGTAGGACGGAGGACTGGAGGGCACATTTTCTGTGTAATGAAGCAATGACCAGCCAGAGAAGTGGGAGCAGAGACAGCAACTGCAGTTTAAAAAAAGAAAGGTCTTGTGACTACTTCATGTGGGCTCCACACCCAAACAGGGATGCCTGAATTTGATTCACCATCGAGGCTCTAGGGTGTCATCATAAAATAATATATGATCAACACTACCCAAGTAGGCAACATGTATGTTAAACAAATAGCTGAAAAAAATAACAAAAAATTGACAGCGTTGATTGTTGCCTATTTAACAGATTAGAAGCATCATGAATGACTTCACAAATTGCTGCTCAGATACAGTGACAGCATTCAGCTGTCTAGGTCACTCAACTGGACATTTAGCACCATCCTTCAAGAGAGTAACATGAACCTGTTACTAAATATGGTCCTAAAGTGTCAGCAGTCCAAAAAATGTACTAAACCTTTTGCTATACTTCAAGAGCTTCACATTTGATTGGAAATACTATACAGATAAAAAAATATCTGCAAAGTGAAGATGCATAGGCACATGGTCAAACTTGAATTATTTGAAACAGCATATAAATCAGGACTTTCAAGAAGCTTGCTCTGCCTAGCCTTCATGCAAGTTTCCAGTCTTGTAACATGATGTAAAATAGCAGTGAACACAAAGTCTCCCGTGTAGGGTAATGGCCCTTTTCAAGTGGCATAATAAATCCTATACAACTTTATTACATCCACAGACCTGTTAAGAATTTTTTAACTTATGTATACTTGTATCTCAGTCCTCCAAACAATTATATAAAGTGCAGCATTTGTTCTTTTCAGGACACAATTCTTTTATAAAATTTACCAAGACAAATTTTCCTAGTTTGCAAAACACTGCAGAAATAATATCAGCACCCTTATGAACTGGCAGAATGTCATCCATCTTTGACCTAGATATAAGACTTAGCAGAACATAGAAAACCCAGCTCCCTGTCAGCAGATAATGAGTAATGAAAGATATATCTCTGAAGGAATGGGAGATGAAGAAGTCTATAGTATTCACAAATCTTGCTTCAAATCTTCATAAGAAATGAAAAAAACAGCTTAAAAAATCATGAGATTGGCTTCAAAATCATGAGCTCTTATATATGAACAAATTTGGGGTAATTTATCTGCCATTGAAATTTTGAGCCTCTAGAGTGTGCTCCAGCCATATTTTCAAGCATTTCCTCAGAAACTGAAATGTGTAGATTCTTTATTTCCAATGAGAGCTGAGATGCATTCATAAAAGTAGTTAATTTGGAACAGAGAAATGTGATTTCCTAAAAAATCTGAACATTTGAAAAATATTTTTAAAAATTAATACGAGTACATAATTAGTACTACAGTAGAATATTAGAAATATAATAGAGGAGGAAATAATTAAACTGACAGCAGAAGGCCTGGAAATGCATAAGCATTTCTGAAGAAAGGAAGAAAAATGTCTTCTAGTGTCAAGGAACATAAATCCTAGAATTTAGGGTGTAACTTAGCAAGCCCCTGGGGGTACAAGTTCAGTTATCCTCTCAATAAGCATTGATACCAACTGCACCAGAGACTTTTCACAATACTGAACACTCTATGCCCTTACAAATTCTGAACTGATTCCTCAGACATAAAGAGGGTTGGCTTGCAAAAAGTTTCAGATTTGCTTTACAACAATACATTTTCAGCTGCCTTTATTTGCCTTCTAATGCTCTTATCACATTATTTTTAACATTTCAAGACACTCCAATATCTGAGGCTAAAAAGTTTGTTTTTATCTAAAAGAAAACAGATTTTAAACTATAACAGAATCACAAAACATCCCACATTAGAAGTGACCTCAAAATAATGCCTGGCCCAACATTTCATGATGAAAGGGAGCCTTGATGAGATTATCTAGCACCCTGTCCAATGGCATCTTGAAAATCTCCAGTGGTGGGGGTTCCAGCATCGGGGAAGTTATTCTGGTGAATGATTGTTAACACTGTAAAAAATTTCTTTCTCATATGGAGATGAAACCTCTCCTGGTGCAACTTTTACTAGAATACAGTGATGATGTGCCACCCAAGCCTTGTTTTCTCCAGGAAGAAGAGACCTGACTCCTTCAGTCTTTCCTTGCTGTGCATGTTCTCCAGCCCTTTGATCTTCTTTGTGGTCCTCGTTTGGACCCTCTCCAGTTCATCTGCCTCTTTCTGGAATTGTGGGGATAAGAACTGAAGACAGCACTGCAGGTGCTGCCAGACAAGGGCTAAGTGGAGTGGGACGATCACATCTCTGTTCTCTGCCAGTCACAGCCCTGCAGATGCAGCCTGTGATCCGACGTGCCTTGGCTGCTGCAGCGACACACTGCTGACTCCTGTTCAGCTTGTGTCCACCAGCAGCCCCAGGGGTCTCTCAGCAAGGCTGCTCCCCAGCCACACTTCATTAAACTTCACATTGTTCTTGCTTGCCCACTCTTCCAGCCTGGGCAGGTCCCCGTGGGAGATGGCTCACCGTTCTGACATGTCCATCTCAACCATCTGGGTTGGAGTCATCAGCAAACTTGGGGAGGCTGCTTTCTACCCCATCATCCAGATCATTTATGAAGATTTTGAATAGCATGGGGTCCTGTATTCATCCCTGGGGAATTCTACTTGTGGCAGGCTTTCAGCCTGAGTACAAACCACTGATCACAACCATCTGAGTGCCACCTCTTAGCCTATTTCATATCCATCTCACAGACCACTCATGCAGTCACTTGCCACTTTGTGGATGAGAAGGCCAAAGGAAACAACGTTGAATGCTTTGCTGGAGTCCAACAAAAGGCTTAAGTCTTAAGGAAAATGCTACACTTTGCACTAGAACCATGAAGGCTAGCAACCCTGCATCCTCTAACTCAAGCATTTACTAGAGACCAAACCGACACGAGACGGCAGTGCCTGTTGGCTCTATCAAGTCCACGCTAAGTCCCAACTGTTCTGTTCACAAATTACAAAGCAAAAAACTGTATTATGCATTAGATATGAAATACAAATCAACCATGCCGATAATCTTCTAATTTTCCCAGCAGTTCTGCAATAAGGATGTAGAATTAACCATGGTAACAGGCATAAGTACATTCAATTAATATTTGTTCACTGACATGACACATTTGCTCACTGAATGCCTGCATGATAATTCGATAAGCTAAAAGCTTGTAAGTGGACAAAAAAGGCAGGGCTCTGCTACTACATATTCAGACTCAGATGGCCAGTTCATTTGCTATGCAGAAGTAATGTAAATTTGAATCTAATACGGCCATTTCTCCTGCTGTCCCCAAGTCGAAGATACAGCACTTGAGATTCTCCTCAAGCTTCCCATGTCACACATTGGCCAAGCTTCAACAATAGCGATGAATTCTTTTGTCCTCAACTTGTCCTATAGCACAGTGGCTAAAGAACTTCTACGGGCAGTAGATGGACATGGGACTTCTCTGCAGCTTGTGATGTGTGTGCTGTAACTACTAAAAATCAATAGAGTCCTTTCATTGACCTGCCAATAGTATCAATAGCTATCAGATTAATTTTTCTGTAATTTAAACTTATGAATATCTCTATTAATGACAGTAGTATTTATGTTAGATTGGTAAATGAGGATGAAAAGCTCTTCCTTTCTGGCATAACAAGAAAGAATAAAAATTTAACACACCTTAAAAACTGCATAGATTCAGATCTGGTAGCAGGTAATTGTTGAATTGTGAAATATGGTTCCATAATCCTATGATTTGTCACTCAGCTCTCACCCAAGTAACACATACATAGATTTATTCTGGAGATTTACTTAAGCACTCACTTCAGTGTTCATGGGTACACACTTCACTCTGCAAAGCCATGTGTCCAAGCAGCCTGGAACACAGCCAGATTTCCTCATACAGTAGGGAGAGACAGATTTCCTGAGGGAGAAAAACTACTGTCCAGAGTCTGACAAACAGTTCCAGATGCATAAAACAGTTCAAAAACACACAGGTGCAGCACATGGGCCCAGAGAGAATAATGAACAAAGGACGGTGAAAATATCTTGGCAGAGACACAGTCAGGAAACAAACCCATGTGACCGTAGGACTTCAGGGTGTGTGGCAAATCACTAACAGACTCTTGTACAGAAAAATCGTTAACAGGAGCTGGCATTGGCTTTCATTTTCCTATTCATACCCTGTGCAGGGCTCCATCAGAATAGCAAACACAATGCCTCAGCTATAAACCAGTACACAATAGCCCCATGCCAGGCCTGTGATCGCAGAGAGGCTTTAGCTTCTGCAGTCTCTTGACTAGGTCCCTGATTGGGCCTTTTTCACAGTGCTAACACAAAGACATGCTTTTCTACCCAGTGAGTTAGGCTCTGTCCTCCCCTTTCTTACACCTGCGGCGTGTGCTTTAAATATTAGAAATACAAGGACCTTGAAAATACTTCTGAAGTAAGCACTGTAATTCAACACCATTGTGAATTTCATTATTTAAGTAAAATGCTATTACTAAGCAAATCTCATGTTGCATATGAGATTGTGCATCAGCTAGTAATCACAGTGATTTTTAGCTGAGCTAAAAGAATAGAAAACAGGCTGGTAAATACAAGAAAGCTGGTACTGAGTTCATGGGACACTTCCCTCCAGTACAATGTACAAAGAACTGAAAAAGCCCCTACGCTTTTATGAACCAGCTAATGAGGAGTACTACCGAATGTACACTGCTAGTGAGCTCACTCAGGGATTGACCTTACAATCATCAGCTATAGAAATGTCTATGCAGTGAAATAATACATCCATAGAGAATCAAGTTTAAAAAAACCCCAAAGCATATGATTTTGGTCCCTCTAAAGATGAAAGAATTTTAAACATCATGAATTACAAGAAAAAAAGTAAAAGGGGGAATGAATGTGAAAGCAGGATGCAATTGAACCCAAAGAGCATGGGTGAATGACAATGAGATAGATTATGTGGTATCCCTCAGTCACCAAAACAGCCTTGATAGTGAGTGAAAATCACTGTTACCTGATAGCTGTGTATTATGATTTTTAAGTTAACCATCCCAACAGTCTCTAGACAAGCCTCCATGGGAACGTGCACACACTGTCAAATTCTTGTTGGATTTGGTCTCATTTCTGCATTAACATCCTAAAGACTAACTTTCTCTATTTGCCACAACAAAGGCAATCTTCAGAAGCCTGGATGCACTGATGGTGAGGAGTGCAGACTGCCTGCTGCCTCTCTTTTGTTCTGGTTCATGTTCCAAGGCATGCAAGAACCTGTAACATCCTTCTCAGGGCACAGCAAACAAGAACCTGTGTCCCATCTGTGCCCCTCACTGTTCTTTAATACCTGTCTCTGTTTTTCTTCAAAGCTAAAGTCAGTTCTTCTCCTACAATCATGCACAAAACATACAAATTCTGAAGCTGAGTTGCTTTAACTGGGGTAAATCTCCATCAATTTCTCAATATTATCCAGTAAATTTCTTGTGTTTATCACAGTTTGCTATGCCTTCCTCTAGCATGCCAGCCAACTCATTTAATCGTGCTCAGTATTTAAGTTCAGATGGGTAAGGATTCAACACCTACAAGTAAAGACAAGTAATGTGTAAAGTACAGGCCGTATATTAGTTTTTCTAGCCACAGGAAAATGTCAGCCACAGCAAAAGTCTTGACCTAATTATGTATATCTACATTTGTTGCAATACACGTTTCCTGGTCCAGCTGCAGTAGCATAGGTCACTGTCTTTCCCCTAAAACATTAAGAACCAGTCAGGTTCCCAAGCATGACTATAAGAAGCCACACAAACTTCTCACTGATCCATGTGATAACTTCTGTATTTTGCAAGATGGTTTCATGACATCAAAAACATCCCTGATTCTCAAAATTGTTGGCAAACATGACAAAGGCATAAGAAAACAAGTTAGACTTCCTATTAGAACACATGTGAAATTCTGTTCTAAGGCTATCTAAGTTTATTTGAGCAACTGTACTTCAGATTTTTCCAACTTCTGAACTAATTCTGTGAAATTCAGCTGAACCAGAAGCACTGCATTTTGGTCTCTTACTAGGTATTCCCAACAGAAGAAAGCCAAAAATGGAGTGGCACTTCTGATATGCTTATTACTTCATGATCTCCCTCTCCCTAACCCTCCCAATAACAATCAGCTGCTCTAAACACCAGAGTAGCCATATGTTGATGCAGAATATTCTTTTGTTAAAAAGCTCTCCTTTTCTCCAGACTGTCTGCAGGCAGAGAAGTTCAGACTAAAAAAGCTCATTGAACATTTGTGTCTAGACATAAACTCTTCAATATATTCCACGTTCATAGATGGGCTTTTGGCTCTCCACACTTCTGACCATCTGTTGGAGGGCAGGACGCCCAGTGATGTTAGCCAGAATCTGTGCCATTTGCCAAAAGAAAACGATATATAGTCCTTCATGTGACATCTGTTTCACCAGAAGCCCTTTTCTCCCTGAACAATGTTTCACTCTAATCTCAGGCACACTTGTTAAGAACAGTGTTAAAAAGATGAACTAATGAAAAACCCTGGAAAGTATTGAAAGGGAAGGGAAACATAACGATGGTCAGCATAAGGGTACATTTCACAGATCTACGGAGAATTCTTTTAGCATTAAGATGATGGGAATATTGGAAGAAAATTGTAGGTGCTCTGGTTATATGGGCAATCTCAAGGCAGATGAAGTCACCAAGGGATAAAAGTAACCACAAAGGACACACTGTAATTTACCCAAAGACAACAGCTGTGCTCTTAAAGAGAACACTAGAGGAAAAGGCACAACTGAATGCTGAATAAGATAATGCTTTTTCACGTGTATGAAAGATCAAAAAAAGAAGCTATTATGTACCCTTAACCAATACTTATTGATGCAGTGAGACACACAGCAGTTTGTTTGTGGCAGGAGGGACACCAAATGTTGCTGGTTGTCTGTCTTCTGCTTGTAGACTTATCGGCACATCTAGAAGTTGAGTCCATAATGCAGAGCAAACACTATTCAATCTACTAACATGCATGAGATTTCTGCAAGAGAAGACAAAGTCTCTGGCAGTTACATCCCAAACAGACTTGAGAAGTATTACCAACAAATGGAGTACAGGAAAATTGATGAAGAAAAGAGGGAGAAATCATCGAGGAGTCATTAGTACTTATAGAAACAGAGAGATGAGTATGATACAGTGACTGCTCCTAGAATTGTCAATGAAAGGAGAGGATATAATCCAACAAGATACAAAATTCATCTCAGAGACCTATTGACTGAATAGGTTTCTGAAAAGATTCACTGAATCTTTTGTGCATTAAGCACATACATCACATGTAGAAATCTACACTGTAGACATCTAAACTGAGCTCTGAGTCTGGAGCTGACTCCTGCTCTAGGACTTCTCATTCAAGATCAGTGATGATTTGTCTTGGATGTGTGCTTCATGTGAATATGCAGCTGGGTTAAGGCTGAGGCATGTATACACACCAAAGAGCCTGGAAATGTTCCTGAGCTTCTCAGCACGGAATAACAATATAACCTTTTTTCCATCCAACAATTTGTGTCCATTGAGGACATTGATAAAAGTCATCTCACCCATCCCCCCAAGATTTTTGTTCTGTTGCAACTCTGTCTCAGTTGGAAAACTGCTGCTGAAGTACTACTGCTGGCAGAACAGTTTAAGTTTTAATTTAGTTTAGTTCTAAGGTAAGCCAAAAATTATTTGGGCTTACCTTAATATGCTTGGCTGCAAATTAAAGAAATTCAGCAGCTGCTACATTGAACAGCTGAACCATCTTTGCACTGAGGGTGGAAAACTGCATGTCATGGGATGGAAAGGACAGCTGGGAGCAGCCTCACCACTTGCGATTCAGCACCCTCACTGCTCCTATTCTTAACACACTGCTCTTACAAATATGTAGTTCTGAACAATAGGCTATCCCATTTACATTCCCAGCAGTATATCATCTGTGTAATAGTAACTGCGGAGTATAGGTAATACTAGAACACACATACTGTGCAAGAAGTACATCACCATTAGAAAAAAAAATCATAAAGCATCATAGGAACTCTTGGCAGTTATGGGTTCTTTCCCATGATATAAGACACAGGGGAAAACTGAGTTACTTTCAGTTGAACTGCCTGGCAGTAAACCCATGGAAAACCTGAGTAAAATTGAGCTAATGCTGCTAAGAAATAGCTAAGTATGTCCCAAATCTAAACAGCTGGATTAAACTCAAATAATGGAACTCATTACATAAGACCTAACCTGGCAGAACTCTTTAGGATTTGGTCAGAATTGTCCAAAGGGGTGGCTAGAGGTAAGAAACATCACGTCAGGCTGAAAAAAATCATTAGCATTTTACTTCCTGATTCTCATTTTCAGGAGACATCCTGTCTATTTTAGACTTCAGCGTTGTGCCCATTCCCAAATTGCTAGCTACTCTCCCTTTAGAAGCTCTGCTCCTAAATTCACTATAGACAGGATCAGCAACTATCCTTACAATTCCCCAATGAATTTACAGACTCATATTCTTATTTTAGTTAGGCTTTTTCCCAAAACTGAAAAGTTTAAATATATTTTCTTTTCATCCCAAGCGCTATACATTTTGAAAAGTATGCAGACTCACGCATAAGGTTCCAAATACTCATGGTACATGGTATATCCATAACATTAATTTCTGAGGTCACACATCTCAACACATTTAGTCTAGAATATCTAAAAACATAAACAGTGGCAAGCATCCTCTTTTTTTTTTCTTTTAGTCAAAACTGGAGGTAGAACAGACATTGACAATGAATCATAAAGACCTTGGTCTTTGGTCAAGGCTGAAAGAGATGGCAGGGCAGTGATCTTCAACACTGGTCCTGCTGCTGCCTTTACCGTTTGTCTTGTTCTACAAGGGGTGAACTTGATTCCTCAGTCTAGTACCATCAAAAACCTTATACACTTGTTCTACAAACTGATTTAGATGGAGCACTACAACATCTAACCTTGGATGTTCTTATACCCAAAGAGGTGCCTTGGCTCCTATACCGTGCAGCTTTGAATGGAGGGCAAACCCAAGTCAGAGTGAGCAGTTTAAAACAGCAGATTTGTTCCTTGCCTTCCCCTGAGAATAGTTATGGATCCAGTATGCTGAATTTGCCTCAACGAACCAGAGGTGATGCTGGGGCAAGAAGAGCATCACATACATCTTATGATAAATGTACCTCTCAAACTGATGGGCCTTAACCTGCGCTCCAGTGAGGTGAGTGCTAGTAATTAGTCTCCTACATTGCTCCCTTCAAAAGGCAGCAGAAATACTTTTAGAAGAGGCAAAAACACGCCAGTGCTTCGTGTCCTTTGTAAAATAGATATCACCTGGTGAGAGAGCAGGAATCCACAAGTTCAAGTTCACACATTCAAAAAAAAAAAATCAGAAACATAACTTTTTAAAGTGAAAAATATTCCTGCTTGATTCTGACATACAGGTGAACAAATAATTGCTTAGGTTACTATTTATGTAACTTGAATACAAATCATACATTGTATCAAGCTAAGAACATTAATAAATGTGTGAAATGTGTGAAAAAAATCATGTAATGATACACATAGAGAAAGCAAAGAACTATTGTTCTGTATAACTATGTATCACAACAGCCTGGAATTCTTTCAATAACAATTTGCTTATAGCACCAAATTTTGGGGTTATCTGAGCCAAATGGCTCTTATCCACACACAGGATTTTATTTTCCTACTATTTCATTGAGAAAAAAAACCCCAAAGCATTTCCTAAAAGTTTTATAGCTTGTACTTTTGGGGTTTTGTTTGGTTTGGGGTTTTTTTTGTTTTGGTTTTTTTTTTTCAGTGGTAATATGCCTTTTGATATGAATATATAACAACTTTATTATCAACGATTTTTTCATAGACGATGTATTACAGAAACTTGTAAGCATTTGTTTATGTATTTCTATTTCCCTGTCCTTGGCAGTAGCTCAAGATTTTACATAAATTATGCTTAGCCTCATAAACCTTGTGGAGCAACAGAGTCCCAGCAGTTCTCCAAGACTATTTTCTCAATGAATATGGGCCTAGGTGCAGATCCACAGAAGGTTTTAAGAAGGTAACTGCTATTTAAAGAGGGTTTCTGCTGCTACAAATGGGAGCAAGGATCTTCATAGGTCTGGACCAGTATGTCTTATCTGGGACAACATAAGAAACCTCAAGTAGTGGATGAACCAAACCCGTGCTACCATAATGCAGGCTGGTATCCAAACTGCTTGGATATACCTCAGCTTCTCAAATTCTTGGAAGTGAAGGCAGATTTGCAAGTTCGGTCATCCATTTCATTACTGTGATTAGCAGACAATTATTCCCCAAGAAGGGAGAAAATTATATGTGTTTCAAAAAAGATAACAAATTTTAGACATGGTACTCTCTGTCATTTCAAAACCTGGCATGGCTAAAGATCTTCAGCATTAACTTCTATTCCAACATGTGATATCAGACAGTCTCTCACATCCTGTCTGGTTGCTTAAAATAACACATTGCCATTCCTTTGGGATTACACCACTACTTTATGTTGATATAAATAATGGCTGTGGTTTAGGCTTCCTTGTAAGATGCTCCATAAAACTTGCTAGGTCTAATTTCAGAAACTTCTTCTTCAGAATTGCAACACCATGACAAAACAAGACACATCTTTTCTCCCTGAAATGTCTGTACCTGTCAGAAAGATTGGTCAATAAAAAGAATATCTGCATGTTAGGATATTTTGATACAAGAATGTTGCCACTACAGCTGGCTAGACAGTATATGATAGAATAAAAACTACTCCATGGAGAGGTTTCCAGGCTGCCATGCTGGTTTGCTCTGCCTAAAGCTTTTGCTTACAGGCCAGCATTTACTCTTGGTACTTCCTGCTGAGGACTGTGTTATTTCAGAAAGTATTCTGATATGCCCAGCAGACTGAGGAAAATGTACTGGAGTTGCACATAAGGCAAGGTCTTCACAGTCACTTTCTACATATCTGCACTTGGTCTATAACCATTTCTTCAGTCCAGCCAAATAGTTATCACTGGAACAGATTTATACAATAAAATCACCAATCTAATTAACAAAGTTAACAGTTCAAAGCTGTTCTGTTATTTTGGTGAGCTCAGTGAAAATTAACCTGATTCCAATCAGATCAGGACCTGGACTTGGATATTGCAGAAGAGATGGCAATGGTGAAAGACAGGCTGGTGTCTGCAACAACCAAGGGTATGCAGCAGAGTTTTAGCAACATTTAGCTGGTTTAAATTATATCTAGCATCTACTGGATGTGGTAAAAGTACTCTATACTTCTCACGATTAAATTTAAAGTCTCATGAAAAGGAACAAATATTCATTTGTTATAATACCAAAGTAAACAACAAAAAGACACAACACTCATCTGAAGGTGAATTCACAGGAAATATCACTGATTAACTTCCACCAGACTTCCACAGAGTATATTCAGTACCATATACATGATATCTGTAAACTTTCCAGAGCACAAATAAAGCTCATTTTCCTCCATAGATGTTTGAAATGTTTCTCTGTGTCAAAAGTATTTTCTTTTTAGCAAATCAGGAGTTTACTATTAAAGCAAAATATTTCAATCAAGTAAATTAGACATTCGTTCAATGTATCAAGGTGGAAAGAGAAGTAGAGAGACAAATAGTCTCTTTTTTTGGATTAATTTCAGATTGTGGCATTACAACATTCTCTTCCAGATTCTGCCATTTAATTATTTCACAAAACAGTTTAGAAATGCTTTCCTTACTGTTTTGAATAGTACAGTTTCTGACTGCCAACTCAGCATAATCCTAGTTAATAGAAACAAAAAAATCTGGACAAAGGTAACCCTAAGGCTGATCTGCTAAAAGTTTGCATAAACAGTGGATGGCAGTGATTTATTCTTAGGGAAAATCTTACTCGACTTCTTGTTTATTGATATGGAAGTGCTAACCTAGGTAAGAAACGTATCTATGACTACAAATTCACTTAGCAACCAGAAATTTCTGGAAGCTGAATACAGGTAATTCTAATCAACTCTGATCAGTTCTGTTAAATGAGTATATGCTGATACTTTTCAACAGCTCTTGCAGAATTTAGCAATTAGAGTAAATGCAGTACTTTAAAAAGGTACTCTTTTCCGAGCAGTCCATTCTCACATTTGATCCTCTTTTAACTTCTTTACATTCTACATTTCTAAGAGTGTGTGTTTATTCTCCTCTAAATATGCTGTAATTGCCAAGTTTCCAGACTTTTATATGCCTTTTCATAAAAACGTTCCACAACTATCTGTCTGGAATCTATGAATCTGTGATTTCAGTTCCACCAAAGTAAATACATGTTTTTGTGGAAACATATGAAAAAAAAGTTTTTGCTTCCAGTACCTCTCAAATATGTAGAGACAGAGGTCAAGCTGTGGTTCTGGGTGATTGTCTTCAGAGATGCAGAGACTCAGTTTTTGAAAGGAGACTTTCTGCATCCTAAAAGCTAGAAATGAGGCAGGTTAACTACTATTATTTTAATTGTTATTCTAATCCATTATCTTCCAGAATTCTGTACGTTGAAGGACGTATTTTCCTATATAGCCGCAGATGATTTGTGTGAAAAATAATCCCATATATATGTTGTTTCTTTTATTTCAGTGCTCAGAATAATCATCACTGTGAGACCAGCAACACTTTTGGAGGGAAGATATTTTAACTCATTTGCTTCTACCTTATTTCATAGGCAAGAACCCTCTCCTATTTCTTTCATTCCAGAGATTGTCTCCTTTACCAGATGGAAGATAAAGAGCAGTAATTAAAATAGAAAGTAAAGACCTATGATTACACATGAAAATTATTGTTGCTTACAGCAGAGCAAACACAATCTTAAACATAAATTATGTCCAAATCCTACATGGCATGATACCTTTGATTTTCCTACTTATGTTCTCTAAACTATGGTGCTTCATTCAATTAAGCAATTTTCTCAAACAGTGAGATGTCATTTGACTGTTTGATCTTATTTAGAGTGAATCTGGAAATAATTTTTCCATCTCAAGAAAAATATAATTTTTTAAGTCTTCTCTTCAATTGAGGAGAAAAAGTAAAGATATCAGTAAGAGATTTTAAAAAATGAAAAGAAACTTAAGCATCTTATTTCAGAACTTTAAAACATTTCAATTTTAGTATGAAGTTTTGAACTATTTCAGTAATTTTTTTAAAATCAGATTTTCATGAAAAAATGTTGTACTTAACAAAGAAAACACATTCTGAAGGAGCCCACACATATTTTCAGTAAAAAAGTAATCAGTATTCTCTGATTGAAAATTTTGTCAGGTCTAATTTTAATCCAATGTTTCAAATACTTTCCCAAAATATAATTTTCACAATGTCTTTCCAATCCAGATGTAGTAAAAACTATTAGTAATCCTTTCTCTTCTTTTCTCAAAGTCTACCTTCCATTTCAGCAAGAATAAATAGTAGTCTCACTTCAAGCTCCAATTCCAGATTTTCATTTTCCTAGAAGAATTTTTTGTTCAACTCTGAGGGATACAATAAACCTCAAAAGGCACATTCTAAAGAAAGACTTTCCTTGTTAGTTGTAGTATGTGCATGAATTTACCAGAAATATAGATTTCCTACATTTTTGCCTTCCAATCAATATCAAAAAGCAATCAAATAAAATCTGTAATATTTTTCCATACTTTCAGCAAGTTATGATGATACTTGGCCTGCTTATTACATTTAGTTACTAACAACCGCAGTAGGCAGATGGCTACCCAAGCTGAATCATACATAACTTTACTCAAAGTTATTAGGGAAATTGAACTTGAAGCATTATGAATGAAGCTTGTGTTTATATGGTTTAACTAAGGTTATTGGGTGGGGATTTTTAAAAGAATATTTTAATAAATGGATACAAGCATCAGTGAGCTAACCTACATAAAATAAATTTGCTCATCTACTCAGGATTGTGTGTATTTATCAAACTCTAAAACTGGTAAATGCCATTGTGTGTTAGCAAAGAGGTGAAGAAATCTGACTGATGTATCATCTAAATGTTGGCTCCCCAAGACAAGTTTGAAGTCGAGGAGAAAAAGGTAGGGATATCTTGTGCCTGGAATGCACAGTTCCTAGCGAGCACATTTCAATGAAGATTACATATATATAGATATAGATACAGATATAGATATAGATATAGATATAGATATAGATATGCATATATATAGCACATTTCAATGAAGATTACATATATATATATATACATATCTATCTACATATCACTTAGCATCACAAACAGTTCTACTAAGAGTCGTATTTCAGAGGATATGCTGTTGATTGTAGTTTAAAGCAAAATTTATAGTGCAGATTACAGTCTGAACAGAGCTCAGAAGACTAGCAAATACTGGGATGGGCTGACTAGCAGTGAAATGCAGACTGAACACATCTAGTTTAATCCTGTATGAACAGACAGATGTGCTAGTTTAATTCTGAAGATTTGGTAGAACTGGAACCTGATAGAAAAAAATTTCTCTGAGTAAAAACATTTGTAAGGTTAAGTGTTACTTGGAAGGTAACATTTCTAAACAACGAAAGAAAAATCATCACAGAGGTGTAGAGGTGTAGACACAGGTTTCAGCTTCAGCTTTTCAAGGCAATCTTATAGCAACATTTTGTTTGCAAGGGAGACAACCACAAGATGGCTCCTTTCATATGATGCAAGCTGAAATAGAAACCATTTCTGATAACACGGTCTGTTTAATCTTTTTCAGTCCCTTTCCTGAACAACTGAAACACCAGGCATCAATCTCTGATGAAAATGTGGTGCCACAATTGCTTTGCTAAATCACCGTTTGGGGAGGAGCATGCTTTTTTTGAGAAGTGAGAACTAAAACCCTCAAACACAAGCATCTAATCTCACTGCACAGGGTGCAGATTTCAAGAACACTTGCTAGGCTCAGACACAGATGTTTCAAACTCTTCACCTTCCTCTGGATTTTTGTTTCCTCTCTTTGTAAGTGGAAATGACATTTTTGCCTTTATTAAATACTTTCCCATGTGACGGTTTCTAGATTACTACACAATTAATCCATCCAGTTTTCCAGATAGGAGTTATTGAATCCAAGTAATTAGCAAGTGACATTTATATTCACCCTAAATGCCAGCTTCTTTTTTTTTTCCCCTTTGCTTCTATTTTTACAGTCAGGACACAATTTGAAGATGAGGACATCATTGAAGAACTTTCTTGTTACTGTGGTTCAGGCTCAATATAAATGGAAAATAGAAATGGTTTGGTATTGATTTCTTACAGTACTGTTTTTAACCACAATACTGATATTTTGCCACTCAATAAATGTTAATTTTCAGTTAAAACTGGTAAGGAATGTGGGAAAAAGGTAGTTTGTCAAAAAGCCAACAATTATTATTAACTCCCTTATCTTTTAGGACTAGACCTCTCAGCTGAGCATGGCTCAGATGATTCACATGTATGAAGAAGAGAAGAGTTGCACAGAGGCAGAATTGACAAAAATTTAATCATTTATAATTAAAAAGGTCGCTCTTCCCAGGCTCATAGAAGATGGCAGCTTTACAACTGTAGTTCAACAAATCTGTTTTTATTTATTACCCAGGAAATCGCATCGTTTCCTAAGAAGCAAAGTTTTTAAAAAGGGCTTCTTTACGCATGAGTAAACATTTTCTCAATGAACTCTTGGTTTGTCTTGCAACCCAACCCTAGTTTGTTTAACAGTGAGACGGCTTTCTCCAGGGAAGGCAGTCAGAAATGGGGGATGGGAAAGGGAGAGAAGTTGGCTCTGTCTACAGGGCACAGCAGCTCTTTGCTCCCAGCCTCCAACAGAGTAACACATCAGTAATTATTTGAAAGTCAGACAGTTTCCCTGCTTTTCTTGCCAGACAAAACTCTGAGAACTGAGGAGAAGAAAGGAGGATAAAGGACTTTCAGTTTACTGTTTTTCCACTCATGACTTTTTTTCCATGTTAGCAGCTACTGCTGCTACTAATTTGCTCATCTTTGTACCTCCAGAGGCCTCACATACTATGCCACTCCGTTTTAGCACTTGAGCACCAATGTTTGTAAGTTTATGAAATTAGTTTTTACAAAATGTTTCGGCTGTTTTACCCAATAACTTTCATCTGAAAAAAAAAAAAGAGGTGTTTATTTCTGATTCTGTTTTAAGAGTGATTTAAATAGAACACTTAGTCTTTGCTGAAGAAAGGTGAAGACAGCCAAAAATCTAGATAAGAACAACATATTTCAAGTGGTGCACCATTCAGCTGTGGTTTAATTTAACCAAAAATAGGAAGTAAATCTAATCTTTGAACTACTCCCTGAAAATTATGAGTCAGTCTCTATTTACACTAGAAAAATTATATTCTCACCACTGCTAAAAAAAATCATGGCATCTAAAGAAATGTCATATTTTTATCACAGTTCACTGAGAGTTTTGGCAAAAAAAAAGGAAAAAAGAAAAAAGGAAGACTATTAACATCTGAATAAGTTTGTGCTTTTTGGAAAATCACCCTCAAAGATAGGAAAACAAAATGAAACACAAGTAGCTACTACAATGACCCACAGACCCCGAACTAGATTCAGCCATAATGTGGGATGTAAACAATGACTCTGTGACAACCTCCTCCAAAGACAAGAGGTTTTATGGGACTCAGGACTGGACAAAATTTGAGGAACTCCTTATGTGACTGGGCACATCAATTCAAATGACATTTATGGAGATGTGTGAGCCTAAGAAACCTTCAGACGCTCAAGATATCTGTCAGCTCTGTGCAGGCACAGCAGAGAACTTGTGTAAACTGATCCTGTTCTGCAGCAGCAGGTGTCAATGGGGACAGATACTCTTGGGCATCTCAAATGGCACTAGGAATGTATGTATGGGCAACTAAATAAAGCCCTAAGTGTTAACTAGTGCCAGCTTGCTACAGCAGGAATGGAGGAATTTGAATGAATTCTGTATTTTATTAAATTCTACAGTAGTTTTTACAAAAAAGAAAACCCAACAAAACCTTTGTCCAGTACAAGTTATTATAAGATGCTCCATATTCAACCTTTCTTAAAAGAAAAATAGGCAAATATAATTTATTTGTATCAGAATGGCACAGAGAAGACAAGTACATTACAGCTAAGTAACCCAGCAAGTCCTTTTTCACAAACCACATGTTTAAAATAACATGTTTATTTTTTAAATATATACTTGTTAGACTAGTGAATATTCAAGAAGCCCTCATTTATAGACCATTTTATTTCTGTGCCACTAGCCAAAATAGAACATAAAAGCAAACTGAGATAAAGCCAATCTCTTCTTCCACTCTACTTTCCCTATAACCTCTTCTCTGTCTTTTGCTGTTTCCCTCTCAGAAGAAATTTAATTCTGTTTAACGCCTCAACAAAACATGAAGTCTACCTCCTTGACCTGACAGAAACAGAAACAAAGCTTCTCACTTCCCTTAAAAGACCAAGAATAGAACTGAGGATGAAATTAATGCAAATTGGACTGCAAATAACTACTTTTTTCAAATATACAAAAATGTGTTCTACTAAGTTTAGTACGTGAATTCTATGAGTAATTAAAAATATCAAGAATGTATTTTTAAATAAATAATACTGTAAGCACTTACAATACTATTTACTGCATTCCAATGAAGACTTCAGTTTAAAAAATGTATTAAATGCTAAAATGTCTTTATATAAAACAGAAAATGCAACGAACCTGAAATGTGTATTAGTGTGCCCCTTTTTTTCATAAAAGTTTGTAAATCACAGTTTAACCCACGACTGGTAATTTCTTGAATTATGCCATGTGCAAACAGACCATAATAGCAGGTCAGGGAAACTAAATCTATCATCTAGAAAGAAATCAGAATAAAAAAAACTCTTTCTATTTTACGTATCTGATCTTTTGCCCCTCAAGATTGTTGAAAATCTCTTTCGGATGTGTCTTGTTCTGTATAGAATCTAGCCACAGTAATGATAAAGAAATACAAAAGAAAAAATTATACTGTAATTGAAATCAAATGTTAAAAATCCCAGAATTTCCATGTCCTAGTTTCACAAGATATCACAGTAGTTAAAGATTTTATTTCTATTAAATTTAATTAACTTATGAAGTCCATTGCCAAAATATTTTAAAGAGGTTGAAGGAAATGCAGAATATCAAAACATACATGTTTTCACATTTATCTGGATAATGAACCACATTTCAAAAAACAGAGAGACAAATGTGATTTCACAAGTCATATGCCAACTACAGACTGATTAAAGAATCAGTCTCATATAGAGAGCACTGTGCTTGTCTATTTTGGACTTCTGGTGCAGATCACTAGCATGGAAATAAAAAAAGGTTGACCTCATAACAAAGAATTTAGTCATGAAACAAAATATACCAGGGTTCAGTTCCACATGCAGAATTCCTGCACAGCATTGTTCAAGCCTCTTCCCCTCTTTGCATTCTCCTTCCCCCTTTCCAAAAGGAATGCAGTGGTAGTTGTCTACCTAGCAGGGATTACTAGAAGGTAAATGAAGTCAGTGTCCATAAGCAAACTAGCCAGATCCCTGCCTTTGTCTGGTGTGGCAGTTTCTATATCCCTGTATGAGATAAAAAACACATGCAAATCTTGAATATTAATCTTCTCAAGGACAGGAATCTTTAATTTTTGTTCATCTTCACTATAACCCATGTTCTTTATGTTTATTGCCTTTTATGATACTTACAAACAATATGTGAACAACTATGTCAGTGCTTATACACAACATAATAGAAAACATTGTTTTTTTCAACCTAGGAAACTGTGTGCTTTAATACCAGACATTCTGGTAAGGGCCATTTTTATGACATAAGCTAAGGTAAAGGTTGGGGGTTTTTGTTTTGGCTTTTTCCTTGTTTGTGTTTGGGTTTTGTGTGGTTTATTTTTGGGGTTTGTTTTGGTTTTGTTTTGTTTTGTTTTTCTTTCAACTGCTCGATCATATGGGATCTGCCTTATTTAATCCCCCAAATAAGGCATGCAGATACAAAGCCTTAGCATCTGCCTAGCTGTACATGGGGAAAAATCTCCATAATCCAGGATCAGAAGTGCATATGGGATGATGAACTCTCAGAGCTTGTGAAAACAAAGGCCGGGTCCAACATAAAATGAACATTTCTGTAAGGCAAAGAATAAGGAGCTGAAGTGAAAGTTGCTGTAGCTGAAAGTACTCCCTCCCCTGGTCAAAGCATTTAGCTTTCCCGTGCTTCAGTGTCATCATCTATAAAAGGGCTGATTTGTAATCCATCCTCCTTTGCACATTATTCTGAGATCTATAACTTGGCAGGATTCTAGAAGCTGAAGCGATATTTTATTTTGGTGAATGTATAATAACATATAGGGGATACAAATATTAGCTGCAGTAATGCCTCATGTTGAAATGCCTTGCCTGTATATTCATATCACAGTGTTATGCTTTTTACCACAAAGCACACTGATTAATTGAGCTTCTTACCACCCCTCAGGACAGGATTTTATTTCCATTGTGCAGGTAAAAAAAAAAAATGAAATAAGCCTTTACAGTTTTAATAAAAAGACAGCCAAGGTTAAAACAAAAGTTTCTGAAAGCAGGATTTCCATCTTCATATTCTGACTTGATATAGCTATAAAAATAGAGCCACATTTCAAGTTAATTATTTTTATGAATTTAGAGTTAAATATCTTGATACCAGACTTGTGCTGCTAGTCCTAAGTACAGAGATCTGTATGCTATTACTTGACTGTGCAGATCAAAACAAAACTTTGGGAACATAAAAAAGGTGTTTCATTTTGCTGATTTTTACAGTCTAAATCCACTGTTTCTAGCTCAGGCCATCCCTGTGATATTTTAAGAAAAATCTTAAACCAAATCTCCAGTTTGCTGTTGCAACAGCTTTCTGGAAGGGACCTTCTTTACATGAAAGCAGTAAAATCCAGCCAAACACCCACACTGTACCACTGCCTTTCCACAGTGAATTAATTCCTTAATCACCTTCTTGAAGGCTAAAAAATTGCCCCATATGCTGACTGTCCAATTTCTTTTCTAAGATTTTACGTATGTACAAAAAGAGTACTTGCTATGTGAAGCATATTTCAGAGGGGCGTTCCGTGCTGGGCTCTAAGCCAAGGTGCAGTTCTTTCTATGTGCAGGTGTTTTCCTTTGTGCTGGAACCTTATCTCTGAGCACTGGATACCGTACACATACAGCTTTATATATGCCAAAATGCAAAGAAGCCAAATAAATGTGAGGAACGCCTACACAATCACAATTTCTGAGAAGTCAGAAGTCCTATATTAAGAAAAAGATATTTCACAATACCTTAATGATCAATTTAACCTGATGTTAAAGAAAAGCTTTTTAAATGTCTGGGTCCTTTGATAGTTTTAACAGAAATTTATTTGTACCCTCTTTGCCTCGGAATACAATTCCTGGCTTGCATTGCTTAACAATGCATACTGGAAAAGGAATATCCCTTGATGCCCAGAGAAGTTGTGGATGCCCCTGGAAGTGTTCAAGGCAGGGTTAGACAGAGATCTGAGCAACCTGGTCTAGTGGAAGGTGTCCCTGGCCATTGCAGGGGGGCTGGAAGGTCCCTTCCAACTGAAACCATTCTGTGCTGCTGTGATTCCACGGTTTTCAGGGACAGATGAGTGCACTTAAATTTAAACAATTTTACTCTTCATTACCATCAATGAAATTTTACTGTTGTCAGAAAAAGTAGCTCACAAATACTTCGGACAGAAAACCATTAGGAGCAACAAACAGAAGTTTCTATAAAATTCTGCAGAACCATTACTCAAGGATTGGTTTCTGGTTGCAATTTAAAATCTGGCATTGTCATTTTAACCAGACACTGACAGGGTTATCCTTTGGTTTGCAATCCACTGAGCAGCACAAACCCATAGTGACCTCCGAGTGCTGAAGCCGGCTCGACAGCACGTCCGTGGTGTACGGGAGCAAACAGCACGACGGCCGGTGCTGCGCGGCACAGCTCTGCCGCCAGCGCCTTTTCCTTGCGGACACACGGGCCGGCGCTGTCACCCGCGGCGCCCGGGGAGCACAAAGCGCTCTCGCCCTGCCCCGGCTGCTGCGGCCACACTGGCCCGAGGCGGCGGCGGCGAGAGCGGATCTGCCGCCTCGGACAAGGGAAAATCCGGGCGCGGGGAGAGGAGAGGGAGGGCGGAGGGAGAAAGACAGAGATGGAGCGACAAGCTGGAGAGAAAGACAAGGGAGGGAGGGAGGAAAGGCAGGGAGAGGTCAACAGGGAAGGAGGAACAGGCGGAGCAGGAGGAGGAGGAGCACGGAAATGAAAGAGGGAGCAGCCGCGCGCTCCCCGCCCCGCTCTGGGCTCCCTGAGGGCCGCGAGGCCCCACCCCCCGGGGAGCGTCGCGTCGCGCGCGGCCCCGCCCCACTCCCTTTGTGCCGGGGCCGCGCGCGCCAGCCGCAGTCGCCGTCGCTTCCCGCCAGGGCAGCGCGCGCTCGTCCGCCCGCTCCTTTTCTTCCTTTTCCCTCCCCCATTCCTCCCCATTCCCTCTCACCGCTCTCCCGCTCGCCATGTCGCTGGGAGCCGGCCCCGAGGCGGGCTTCTCCAGCGAGGAGCTGCTGACCCTGCGCTTCCCCCTGCACCGCGCCTGCCGCGATGGGGACCTGCCCGCCCTGTGCGCGCTGCTCCAGAGCTCGCCCCGCTCCGACCTGGCGGCCGAGGATTCCTTCTATGGCTGGACACCCATCCACTGGGCCGCGCACTTCGGCAAGGTGGGGCCTGGCCGGGCTCAGCCGGCGGTGCGAGCGGGGGTGGGCACGGGAAGGAGAAGGAAGAGAAGAAGGGGAAGGAGGGCGCGATTCCCGCTCGCGCTCAACGCGGCGCCATCTTTGCCCCTAGCGCGCGCTGTGCCGGGAGGCGCCGCCGCCCCCCCGCCTTTCCTCACTGCCTCCTGCCGCTCCTCAGGGAATCGGGCGGGACGGGAGCGGACAGCCGCGGTGCTTGGCTCCCTTCCTGTCCCCGCGGTCAGCGAGGCGTGGGTGGCGCAGGTCACGGGGCTGGCGGCACCTGCCGTCTCCGCAGCACTCATCCCATCCCCACTGCCGGCGGCAGCCGCCCCTCTCCCTCCCCTTGCTTTCCCGGGTGACAGCGGCGGCCTCCCTGCCAGACGGGGTTGCCAAACGGCGCCCGGGACACCGGCACGGGAGCAAAAGACGAGGAGCAGCCGATCCCCTCCGATACCCGCGGCGGCGCCGGCCATGCGGGCTGGAGGCACCGCCGCGGCGCGACCCCTTCCACGCCCCCGGCTGAGCCTCCTTCCCTGCCGGCCCTCCCTCCTTCGCGCTTTGTCTGCGCGCTCTGGTCGCCATCCCCGTCGTCCTTAGGCCCCGCACCTGGAGACCGTTGTGTTGTGGTGGCCGTGTTATGGCAACCGGCTCGTTGGGAGTTCGGCCAGAAGGTGCTTCTTGTGCCTGTAAGGCGCTCCTCTTTCGCCTTCAGTAGGAAAAATAAATTGCGGTTCATACGTATGGAATTTCCTGCATTGGCGTCGTTGCATTGCAGAAAAGACCGAAACATAAGAAGTAGCTGTGCTAACTTCACATCTTAGAATGAGTGGTCTTCTAATTTCTTGGTTTTTTGTATGTGTTTTCTGTTTCAGTGAGTATCTCAGACTATGCAGGGTTCCAGCCTAGAGGGTTGGGATCTTTTTTTTTTTTTCCTCATTGATTTGTCTGACTTCAGAATTTGAGAGGCTTTTGTTCTTGTTCTCCCTCCCATTTCCCATGTACTTCTATTTGTTTTATTGGTTGTGTGCCAGATGAAGAAGATTGATGTATTTAGGGAGTTGTCATGGTTTATAAAAGGACATTAGGAAATGTTTTCTATACGTTATGTGATCTCATCTGCAGTTGCTTCTTTGAGAAGCTTTTAGAAGCATAGCTGAGTGGTTTTCCAGTCCTAAAACAAAGCAAAACAAAAACCCCTAAACCCACAAAATCCAAAATGTAGAACATCCTTTTATCTGTTCGGAAAGAAGCTAATAATCTGCACTCTGAAAAAAGTGGAGTAACTTTATTTTCCTTGTGAAGTACGCCTGTAGAAAATATGAAGATACTAACTGGCCTTACAGTCTTCTGTTTCCTTTCTCTGTCTTGCAAGAATTTCTTTTCAGTACGAGCTTCTGGCAGTCTTGTTTTTGCAAGATAGTAGATACTGGATTACTGGATACAGATTTGGGGTCGTGTACGTGTTGTTTTGTGTTTTCCTTTAAGCATTTTCAGGTTTCTGCTAACCAGCCTAGGTTGAGTGAGCTTTTGTCTGCATTCCAGTCTCTGTTGAAGAGACTTGCAGAAAGAGCAAAGGGAACAAGTCGGCCTGCAACATGTTGTGCTTGTATTTGCTGTATTCATTCTTAGGTATGGGCAGAATTGGGTGTGTGGTGTTAAATATGGGGGGAGAATCTGACAAGTGAGACTTGCAAAGGTGACATAGACTATGCAGGGGTTTTACAGAATTTTGCATATATGTATTTTCCTAAAAGCCATCAGATCTAGGCAACAATTTATGAAAGTTATTTGCGTATTTTATAGTCCAGTTAAGTTAGGTTCCTTTCTCAGAGCCAAAGGCTGCACAACACATTGAAAAAGTTTCAGTAGTGTAATTGAATCCCAAACTCGACTGGATTTGCGTTTGTGTGGCATAGTTATACTTTTACCTTTCACCAGTTAACAGACTGTTGCCAGCAGTGACACAAGAGCTGCTCAGATGCGTGTCTTACATTCATATTTATGGCTTTTTTGTTTCCCAAATTCACGTTCATCAAAACGGAATGGAGAATTCTTCTGTTTCTCAAAGTACCACAGTTTTCAAATGTTAATTTTTGAAGTGTTCATTAACAGTTACTGAACAGGAGTCTTCCTCTCCACTTCTTTGTTTTTTCTAGGTTTTGTTGGATTTGCTCTTGTTTGGTTTTTTTTCTTTTCCTGAAAGAAATTATGTGATGGCAGAACTTCATGTCTGTCTGTCTGATACAGGGCCAGTTAGTAACATGGTCCACGAGACATGTATTGGTTCTCACTGCAGCTCAGTAGGAGGCAGAAAAGACAAAACTGATTTAGTTCCTTTCTGGAACTACTTGTAAGCAGTGGAAATCTAACCCAGTTCATACATGTACACACGTGTGTACCTGCACACAGAGCAGGAGTCCAGGTTTGGTGAACTTCAAAGAGAAGTTTCTTTCCCTCTCTCTACCTGTGGCACAGGTTGAACATGGAAGATGGCCCTCCATGTATCAAAGGGCAGGCAGTACAGAAGAAGTTTACAATAAAGCTGTGTACATCTACATTCTTGCATTCACTTGTAGATATGCTTCAGTAAGGAAGTAGCAGCAACAGTCAAGTTGGTTATAAATGAACATGTGAGAGAGGAAGAGGTGGCTTATGGGGGGAAAATGCTGGTGTAACCCCAGTACCAGTAAAAATGGAGTTTCTTACAACTAAAAGTGAAAACACAGTGTTCTTGAATAACTTACTCCAAAACATAACTTCTACAGCTTGCAAGTAATACTTAAAATACCAGCAAAGTCAATTGGAGATGATAGATATTGCAACTCGTATTTCTGGTTGTAATACCTGGGCATTTAATGACAGCGTGGACCTCCTTTTAAAGATACTAGCAAGTGCAAATTTACTTGCTGTGTTGAGTACCTGTGGTGGAGTTTGCATTTTCAGGACATGCCCTGACTGCAGAAAAGTGCTTGTCTCCTGAGATGTGAATTACTTCCCATTAGAGTTTCTGTATTTTAATTGGAGTTAATTATACGGTGCCCTAAATTACCCTGGTATTCCATAGATTTCTGGGAAGATGGGTCAGAATGTAAAAATGTTAGAAGTCTAAAAAAGCTATCAGGTAGAAAATACAGGACTTGCATTAAAAATTTGATTTTGGTCTTAATTTTAATTCACTTTGCTTTGGACTAATCTTAATTCTCTTTTTAATAATTTACATGTGAATTTCTATTTTCTCTGACCACATCTCTTTGCTTGTGCTCTTCTTCTGCTTTTGTTTTTTGTCATTTGACTGTTTACATTACAGAAAGCAAAATAGTAGTAAATATGTTCTGTTTCTTTTGGAACAAAAGTAGTAGAGATAAAAATGACTATCTCTTCCTTGGTATTTTGCCAGTGTTGTGGTCTATTTGGAGGCCTGTCTTTCTTCAGTAAATCAGTTTAACCTCTGCTTCAGGTTGGAAAATATCCACTGTATTAAATTTAGGTTATTTAATGAAAGTGGACTTGTGTGTCCTGGTCTCGAGCATAAATGATCAAGTGAGGCATGTTGATTCTTCCTGTTCATGGCTGTAATTCACCTCATTCTTCCATAATGTTGGAAGAAGCAGATTTTTCTGACAGCCTTGACACAGAAGATCCATACTCAAGCTTTTAATGGGATGAAATGTTGCATTCATTGTTAAAGCCCTATGACTCTAAAGTCAGAGTATTTAAAAAAAAATAATAAAAAGCAATGTTTAAAAATGAAGTTTTATGGATGATCATGGTGTGTAGCCATCTTACAAAACAGATTTTAACAGTGCAGGATAATGGCTGTGAGTCAGTTTCTATATTTTTCCTTTTTCAGTTGATGGGCTGTAATGCCTGTCTAATAATGGAATTCTTTCAGCCCGGTGCCTGTGCAGGAAATACTATTCTTTCCTGGAGTAGTAATGCTTGTCTAGAAGTGTTTTCAAATTAACTCTATTAAAAGTCTACTGTTCTGAAAACTGGCTGAAATTTATTTTTGCTTTCAGTTACCACAGATGAGCCTCTTGGTGTAGCTGCAGGGGTGTTTTCCATCACATGACGTATTAATAATTACAGTGTTACAATTTAATTAATAATTACTAAGGATCGAGAGCGATATTAAGGGTGCAAACATGTGACCATCAAGGACAGTCTAATATTGGAAAACATGAAGTATATTTCAGTAGTATAGGGTTGGAGTTATAAATTTTCTTACTCCAGTTATTTAATTTTTTTTCCCCAACAAAAGTGCTTGTTTTCTTTTGAAAAGGTACTTTGTCTTTGGCAGTGTTGATGTTTATGGAGCTAGATTCATTAATATGTAATATTCCAGTTACCCTCACTCTTACTTCCTGCAGTGGGTGAGTTTGTGGTACAACTGTGTCCTGCCTTAACTCCATTACAGTACAAAAGAATTACTTCTGTATATCCTGAAGGATAGAGTTCATACATGTTTGTTTGAATTATATGAGGGAAGGAAACAAATGAAGTTCACAATGTATTTGCAAAACTGGTATGAAATACTTCATTACAGTAGTGGGTACTTTTATCTCATGTATGGAATTCAGCAAGACCAGGAATTTACAGATTAAGAGAGGGAGAAAGAAAGGCTGACATACAACAGAGAAGAATGTTATAATCTTTATGTTGATGCTTCTATCTGATTCAAGCTGCCAGCCCACATTCAAATGATTTTTAATTGTTCCTTTATGTTCCTTTATGGACAGACTATTCCACAGGCTGATGTTTTCCTTAATTGTGAGACACTGAGACACACACAGATTTGTTTTATGTGAACCAATGCCTGAGCTGGTGTAAGGGTCTTTGTTTTGCTGTTGCCTTTGTGTGCAGTGGTATTTGTTTTCTACCCACCGTAAATGTTTGTGTGCAGTGGTATTTGTTTTCTACCCACCTAGACTAAACTGTTTATTTCAGTGTAGTGAGTTCCTTTTCCTATCAACAAGACAAAGTTACTGTGTGACAGGAAAGGAGTGTTGTTTTGACTATTTTTGGAAGTTGAGATCATCGTAGCTGTGGTTTGCCCATTTTCTACAAATGAGAAGTTATGAACATTTAAAAATAGTATCTGGTTATCTGACACTTCTGGTTAGTATGTTAGGAAAAAAGGAGTAGAGTATAGTTTGACAAAATACTGCAATTTTTTAAAAGAAAAAAGGCTTTTATTATCTTTGTAGTGCCACAAACATGCAGCCTGTTTTAACGATTCCTTATCTGAAGTAACAAGAAAATGGTGGATTTAATTTACTCCTTTTATAGATTTAGCATATTATATGTATTGTTAGGTATTAGTTTTCTTTACCAATCTTCTGTCACTCCAGGAATACGTTAAAGAAATGAAAAATCTTTTTCTGATTTAGCTTTCTATAAACTCTCCTGAGAGTATGAGTCCATCTATGTATCTCCTGACAACACTTTTGTTTTGGCAAATGTTATCTAATATGTGGTTGGTATACTGTTTGATGCATCAGAACTCTCCGGCCCTCTTTTTTTTTTTTTTTTTTCTTTCCTCCCCTTCCACCTGCTTAACAAAAGTGAACTGGATATCTCATGTAGTTAGGTTTGAAGTGTTTATGTCCCCTTTCCTGAAATTAAAGGTGAAATTCAGTTTTGGAGGCGAGAATTAAGTACTTTTCAGGTATAGTCTATGACCAAATGAGAGAGGAGTGAAGGAGTAGGAAAGAAATTCTAAATTTCATATTCTGTCTTGTTTTTCATTCATGTAGTCTTACTAGTAAGTTTAGCTTTTCTAGGTTTCATGTATTTATTTAGCACATGCTAATTGTTGTAGCATATCTGTGTAACATTTTTGGTTTTATTTTCCCTCATGTCTTTAAAGCTGGAGTGCCTAATGCAGTTAGTGAGAGCTGGAGCTTCTGTAAATGCCAGTACAACACGTTTTGCTCAAACACCAGCCCACATTGCTGCTTTTGGAGGACATCCACAGTGCCTGAATTGGTTGATTCAAGTGGGTGCCAACATAAACAAACAGGTATGGATTCATGTGTATTTCACGTATGCATATAGTTTTGCAAGGAGTGTCTTGATCCCTTTTTATGACATGTATGATCCTTACATTAACATACAGATACTTTATTTTTGACATCAGCTGAAGTCACATGACTTAAAGGTCATTTATAGACACTTTACATGGCAGTAGAGATAGGATTAATAAATGCCCTTTAAGCCTCTAGGGGTTTGGAGGATATTTGTTTTAGGAATTGACATCTTGCTGCTTCTTGAACAAAATGGTCATGTTGCCTTGGTATTGGCAGCATTAGCAAATACTCTGATATTGTAGTGCTGCTGTAGGGGCAAGAAAAAGACTAGTGAGGAGCTTAATACTTACTAAATATACAAAGAATTGAAAAATTTACCATTACCTACAGAACCATGAGACCTTCGTGGTGCTTCATGATTTACTCATACATCTAACTAGTAAGGGCTGCCTTGGTTTATTTTAAGGCACATCTGGTTTTATGCTTTCCTTTCAGATTATTCCTAAAGCTTTTCTAGTAACTTTCTGAAAATTGATCAGAAACATGTACTTTACTAACAAAGAATGAGCAGGTGATTTTCAATTTTTTTTGCTTTTTTAAACTATAATTTTCATTAGTTTTACATGAGCATGTAATTTATTTGGTATCAGAGAGTGCAATAATATAGCAAAATTCCTGCAAAGGACTGTTGCACTCTGGTACAGTAAGAGAATCAATGCCTAAAAATTACCATGTTTTTGAAGAAAATGTTTGAAGTACTGAATGAATCTGTTATGTATGCTGGGCATACATAACGTCCTTTTTAATGGTAATCAAAAGTATTCTTAATAATATTCTATTAGAGTAATTAATACTACAGCATATGCTGTTGTGAAAAGCTGTGGTATAGCACAGCATCCATAAAATGTCTGGCCTGTTAAATCTTGCATCGTACTTTTCTTGAAATATTTAGGGGCCGGACTGTGTTTTATATGCAGTAGAGTTAAGCTAAGTCTGCTGAAGAACTTAAACATTTGCATTTCTAGAGTTTGGTTCTTTTTTTTTTTTTAAGCTATGCAAAAATAAGAAATGGGGAAGTTTGTGTTGAGTTTTCAGAAAAGAAGTCTGGTGCATTGAGAACAGCTGTGAGACACCAGGAGAATTGTAGAAACAATGAAGGTGACTGGATGCAGAGGCTATAGATCGCATCTTCTCCTTGATACCTGACAAAAGTAACTTATGCAATAAGTTATTGCTGCATAGTGGTAGAATCTTCAGAAGAGAAAATGCAAGAACTATAAATGCATCTGGAGACCAGGTAAGAATGTAAAGAAATGGTGATTAGAGAGGAAACATGGCATGCACAAAATAAAGATGTACAAATAACTGCTAAATGAGAAGAGAAGAATGAATGAAAGTGAATGAATGAGAAGAATGAAAGTTTCCAGCTATGAGGATAAAGAGAAGAAGTGACCAGTGAGGTTGAAATGGAGTTGAAGAACAAGCTTAATGTCCTGGAACATGATGAGGGGGGAAGAAATCACCTGTAGTGAGTGAGGTTGTAGCAAAGAAGAAAGTAGCAGCTAGCTCCCAGAAGAAGAAGAGAAGAGTGTGGAGAGATCTCTCCCTGGGCTGAGGGCAACATGCAGGTGACTGTAGAAGAAAGCAGAAGGCAGTATATTATGCAGTTAAAAATGAGCAGGAGACTCATTCCAGCTTAAAGAAGTCACTAAGGCAAGCCTGTGACTCAGGAGTCTGTACATTGATGGCTTATCACCAGAGCAAATGGTCCTTCCCTTTGTCAAGTTTTCAGATAGTGATGATAGTATCCTGTAGACTTCTGGGGGCAGACTTAGGTCATGGCAGACCACGGACACAATAGAGATGAGTACTGAGAGCTGACACTGGGTGCCTTGCATGTCGTTAATGCTAGGCTCAAGTTACTCTTGAATGTAGTAACTTTTTTTTGCCCGCACAAAATACTAATTGAACATATGACAAGAGGTATTTTAGACTCAGTTCAGTGATAAGGTACCTCTGGTTAATTAAAATGGTAGTAGAAACAAAAAGGTCTCTTAAGTTTGTAGGATGGAACTGGTCAGTCACACTGTTTTCACATGCACAAGCACTGAAAGCTAGGCAGTGTGCCTTAGTGATAACTAAAGCAGAAAACTCATCCCGCAGATAGTTGGAATGTTTCATACATGGCTATGTAAAGCACAGTGCATGCTTTGCTCTTCCCAGTTCCCTCAGCTGTTTATTGAATTGCAGTCAAATTCTACTGTTCTTGTTTGATTTGAACTCCTTAAATGATCTTGGTTCCTAATTTAACTTGCAAGCACTTTTGGGTGATCATCTAGGGCTTCCACCCACACTTTTGAGCTTTTGGAGCACTATTTCCTGATGTGTATTTTGTTTATTCCTTCCAGCTCGCTGTGATGCTGTACTCCAAACAGACATAGTCACTGGCTAATGCTTGTGTGAGGACAAGTGTTCCATGGACACTGGATACAAAACACATGCTGAGAAAGATCTGGAAATGCTTGCTATTTAAACTAGTAAACTTTTCCTTCCAAACTGACTTCTGGTCATTGGCTACAGACTAACCCTTCACTTCTGGAAAAAGAAAAGGATAGCTTCTGAAAAGGAATCCACCTGAGTCTCTCAGTTTTACCGTAAACCTCTGGTACTCAGTAGAATTTGCATGCATGCTTTCTCATATCTGCCCTGAGGTATTGTATTGTAGCTCATGCTGCCCACCCTGAAGTTTAGGAAAACTTAAAAATGTCTTACCTTGTTGCTGATGACAGTTGCCCAGGACACTTCTCAGGCAGCAGCAATGAAGGACAAATGCTGAAAACTGCTTGTCCCAACTGTACTTTGCTCCCCAAATAAAGCTGTGAGTATATCCTGTGGTGCCCAGCCCTTTTACATAACTGTATGTGCTGGCTAGAAGCATATCTCTCTCTCATCAGTGGGCAGTTCTTTCCCCCCAGGATCACCATATAAAAATGCACAGGAGGAAAGCTGAAGTGCCAAGCAATGTCTGTTTCCACTCAGCAGTGGGTTCAAGAGAATGTCCTACTGTTTCTGATTTTTCTTTTCTTTTTTTTTTTCCTCAGTGGGCTGTGCCTGCTAATAGTTCTTAGTAATGTGTCTCAGGACCTACATTTGGCTGCCTGCCTGCTCTAGTTCACTGTTACAGTGCAAGGCAATTATACTGCTACTTCTCCTGAGGATTTTTTTCTGATGTTTTGACCTTGTCAAAACACAGATTGATTCTGGGCTGTTGTACATATTAACGTTGGATAATGATGAGTACTTTCTGATTTAGAAAACCATCCACTTCATTTAAATATATTTTCCCTCTAGCCTCAGCCTATTAAATATTTCTATTTTATGTTGCCTTTGTTGATTGGCAAAAAATGTGTTGTGTGGCCTCTCATAAAGAGAGGGGAAAAAGAAATACTGCACCCTTACAGGGGATGCAACTTTCTACTCATGTAGTCAGTTACCATCACATGGCAGTGGTGGCAGATAGTTTTAGGAGTGTTAGACTACCCATTGGAGCAAGAGCTGTAAACAGGCTGGTATCCTTGGTGGGGAGGAAGAAAACATTCTTTTGGTATATTACAGTTTTTATTTTAAACAACAATTAGGACTAAATCCACATAAAAAGATTCCATCAGTTCTCATTTGTGCTCAAATGTGCAAAGGAGGAAAAGTACTCAGTGTTCTTTAGTTTTTACTTTCTAACTTCAGAAAGGGTAGGATACTGGTTCTAAGATGTAAGAAATCAGTAGTGTTTGGAAATGTGGTCATCTGATAGAGCTTGAAATTCAGTCAGTTGAGTTAAGGAATGGAGTTAGTTTGTATTTCTTGTCAAGTAAGAGCTTCTGTGTCTTAGTCAGGTATCATTACTAGAAGTATTTTAGAAGTACTTGCACGGAGTTGAGGTAGACAGTAGACACCTAAGTACCACACAGATGCTTCCTTGTTCCCCCCACCCAGTGAAGTGAGGGGGAGAATCAGAAGGGAAGCATGAGAGCTCATGGGTTGAAATAAAGACAGATTAACAGGTAAAAAAAACAAAGAAAAAGAAATTGAAGAAAATCAAGTGATAAAATGTTTTTAAAAACTTCACACTGCAGCCCAAAAAGCTTTGTTGCTCACCATTACTTGACTGATACCCAGCCAGTGCTGGAGCAATGACAGCCCCAGTTTTACTTGCTGAGCATGATGTCATATGCTATGGGATAATCGTCTGGTCCATTTGAGCCACTGGTCCCAGCTGTGCCACATCCCAGCCCACTCTTTGCTACAATATTGGTGTACTAAAAACACTTGGCTGGTCACAAATCCAAAACATCTTACCAGGTACTATGAAGAAAATAAACTCTGTCGCAGCCAAAACAGTACACATAGTTGAAGCTTTCAGTGTAAATGTGTGTGAGAGAGTTTTATTTTAAAAATAAATTCCTGCAACTCAATTGGATTTGGTTGGGTGGGGTTTTTTTTGTTTGTTTTTTGATAAATGGAAGGAATGTAAAAGTCCCAGTGAGTGAAATAAATTGAATCATATTCAGGAACTTGGAAGCTGGAGAACCAAATAGGAAATGTGCTCTGAATTCAACTGGACTATCAAGCCAACAGAAGTTTGGGTTCCAAAAAAAACAGAAGGAGGAAAAATGGAGTAAAAAATAGGTTTAGACTGAATTGAAAAAACACCCATATATGAAAGAGGCCTGGGAAGAGAGTTTGAGAAAAGTATTTAATCAGTAGAGCAAATGTCTTTTGAGGTTAAACAGCATAGTGAGGAGCTGAAAACTGATTAATCAAGCTGAGATAGATTTACTGATTAAAACCAAAAAAGCAAAAGACTCTTCAGCCACATTAAATAAAAAGAGAATAAGGAAGGAAGCTAGATATTTATTCAGTAAAATGAAATGGAAGTCAAAGGTAATCTAGTCATGACCCCAAGCTAGAGCAGGCTCTCCTTAGCTGTGTGAAAGGGTAGCCATTCTTTGCAAGGGGGAGGAGGAAGGCATTCTGCAGCATTCAGCTGCAAAAACTAAATGTATTTGTGATGCTCCATGAATTGTTTTTGTCATTTCTTCAAGAGCACTGTGCACAAAATATTTAGTATCCACAGAACCAATCAATTTTATTGAGTGGTAAATTAATGAAACTTAATTTGAGTTTCTACTCATTTATTTATAATGTGTCCTCTAGATTGTGAGACAAGTTTGAGTTGTTGGTGCAGTGTTGCAACAGAAGGACAAGTTCTGCTCTAGTTGTGAAAGGCCAGTAAAAGTTACTGATGCTTCCCTTCCTGGAATATTATTACAAAAGGGATTGTATCAGACTAAAAACACAGATGGGGAGTGTGACCAATATAAGGGATTATGAGGTGTTATCAAGGATAATCAGGAATTTGTAGAGCCTCTCAAATTAAGATAACTTCTTTTGCTCCACATAACTAAAAAGAGATAGGGAAGAGGTGTCTTCTACATAACAACGTGCTGGCAGGCTAGACCCTGAACTGCTCTCAGAAGCTTCTTGGAAAAAACTGTTACTTTGTTTTTCTGTTCGGTCAGGTCCATTCCAGTTGCGGAATCAAAACAGAATTGTTCTGAGACTCATAGAGTACTTTTGGGTTTTTTTGTATGCATGGATTTGGATGCATTGAAAAATAAGTAAATTTAAAAGCCATCTTTCAGTGGGATACATTTTTTTCCCCTTTTAGTCTAGCTCATAACCCAGAGATAATTTCTGAGGAGAGCTAGGAAACTGTTTCAGTGCGAATATATTTGGCCCCTTAGGAGAATTTCAAAGCAACATAATAGTAGTGATGACTGAAATTTAGGTGTTGTAATTAAAGGGAATGCTATAAAAAATCTAAATCTATGTGTTCTGTCATTTTGTAAGTATTTTTTTCATTCCTTAGCTTTAGACACATGGTTTTCTGGGCCAATGATTGAAAGCAACCCTTCTCAAGACATGTATTCTCTTCTGAAATACTCATCTTTTCTTTTTGGTGATGGAAGTGGTAGCTGCTATAAGCTTAGCTCATTCTGCTAACACAGTGCTGAGGAGTCCTCTTGCAAAGGTCTTCTCTCATCCTTTTGTGTTTCCCCACAGCAACATCGTAACTCAGTTCTCTAGATCTTACTGTGGCCAGTGTCCCTGGTTTATGGGGTTAGGGGAGATTTTGTTATATCTGTCATATGCATGGCCAACTAACCCTAAACTGAACTTAATATTGAGTGATTATCTTTTAACTTAGGGTTGGGCTTGTAGATACTAATGCTGACCAAAAGAGGCCAATCACTTTCTAATTTTCGCCACTTGTAACAAAAGAGGGCAGGAAACCGTAACAGAATGATGAATCGAAGACAGCTTTTATGATTGGAAAATTTATTACACAAAGAAATTTTTTCTAGATAAGTTTGTGTTGAATAAATTTCCATTTATGATAGTTAACAAATTTGTATACTCTCTTAAACTTAGCTTTCTTCCTGTTACTTCAGGGAAAGTTATAAGTGGAAAAAATTGCATAAACTTCATTGGAAGCAGTCTTCTATCCATCAGCTGCAGACATCCACTTTGGAAGAAGGGCTGTATATCCCTTTTCTAATCTGTAAGGCATTTGCTGCTCTTTTCTGTCTCCGAACTTTGTCAGCCTCAACAATTTTCCTTAGTTTATTAGAAAGTAAACTTTGTCTAGTGCCATTATTGTTCTCAGCTGGGTGTGCTATGTAGTTCACTGTTAGGCTGAATATATGTCTTAAGCACCGGTAAGCTGGCTTACCCTCAGTGAATTTGTAACTTGTTACAAAGATATTTTACCATGAAATAGAATTGTCAGTTAGAAGATTGAGAATACATACCTCATCATACAAAATCCATTTTCAAGTTACACTTGCATGGTCTAAAAGATAGGATTAAATTTCTCAAAAGCTTGGCAGACAATTTAAGACACTTTGTAGCTTCTAGATTGTATGATCACATTTTGAATATATTCACATTTCAAGTAGAGCTGAAGTGTAACCAGTACTGTGGAGTTAGGCATGAACACTGTTGTGTGCAAGCACTGGTGAATCAGTAAAGGTGCTGAGTTAACTTAATAGCTAGTGTTGATATTTTAATAAAAGGAACAGGGAAGCTAAACTGAGGCACATACAGTTAGAACATGTTTAATATCTGGAACGTACTAGTGAAGTCCATCAAATTTTGGAGACAAAGAAAAGGGGGAAGAAAACAAAAAAACCCCCCTTGCTACATGCTGTGGAAGTGTTGAGGACTGAATCACATTAACAGACCAGTAACATTTACTTGCTTCTTCAAGGCAATGTTTCATTACAGATTCTTCTCTGTGGTTCTTAGTACTGATGGTAAATTGCAAGTACTGAATCCACTTTCCTCTGCAGCCTATAGATAATGATGCATGAATTTATCTGCTGCTTGCTTGGATTTGTAAAATTGTTGTAGATCCTCTCTGTTACCTGTAACCCAGTAAATGGGGAGGAGTTGCCTGAAGAGCAATACTCTACCCCCAGTATGTCTGCTCATTATGCAAAAGAATTGAATGATCGGATGTTCTGGTTAATAATATGGAATCTAAATGGACAAAGAAAATCAGAAAAGACCAGTATATAGGATATGAATCAACGTGTATATGTTGGGAGAGATCTGGCCTGTCCTGTGAACACTGGGCATACCTCTATTACAGTAGAGCTCTGCGTATGTGCTCGTCTCCTGCCGAGTGCTGATGGTGCTGCACTCAAGGACTGAGTCAGTGTCAGCAAGATCTGAAAGCAGCACAGTCCCACAGACTCAGCCTTGCTGCTCCCAAGTTCAAGAGGGCTCACGCAGTCCAGTGTATTGGGAAACGAAAGTGCCAGGAAATGAAGGTGTTAGAATAATGTGTTATGGTGGTATATGTTGGGAGGGTTAACCAGTTTTGTTGAATATGAGTCTGCTGATTGCTGAGTTATTGGATAAGGCTTATCTTGTGAGTTAAATGCCTTTAGCGTTATTTCTTGCTAAAAGTCTAATGTACATGACAGCCAACTGCAGACTTCAAAGTAATGATAAAGTACCTGATGTATTTGCTAGCTAATAATAAATGCTGCTTTTATATATCTGCTATCTTAGTTAATGTGAGTAATGTAATAATAGTATTTTAATTTTTAGAAAGATTATGCTTGACAAAATGTAGTTTGTCTTTACAGGATTATGTTGGTGAAACTCCAATTCATAAAGCAGCACGGTCTGGTAGTATGGATTCCATAAGTGCCCTTGTGGCTCATGGTGCGCAAATAGAGTAAGTGAGGTATTTTTTTTTGTTGTTGATTGTTGTGTGTGTAGCTGACTAACTTAGATTGGTAAACATAGATACTAATTTCAGAAAGAAAAGTCAAAATAGCAGACACATGATCAAAATAATAATGACAGCTAGACATGTTCAACTGTAATGAAGCCTAAGATATTTTGCATGTCTAGTAATAAAGCTTATTTTCCTTAAATGATACTGTTGTGCTACATTAGTGTTGCACATACATCTGATATATTAAAATATTTCTTGTGCTTCTGTTAGATGACCCCAAACTGTACACTTTATTCAGCATGTAGTTATTTTTTACAAGAAGTCTACACCTTGCGCTGGTGAATAAATATAGGAAACAATGCAAAAGCAACATTATATGCAAAACAGCAATTCACACACTCTTCACCATTAGTTTATTACTGTTTGTTAGTGTATTGTATATTTGCCCTGTTAACTTTTTTCTTTAAAGGTTTATGTACTGCAAAAACATTCAGAAAAGCTCACAAACTTTTGCAACTTACAGCATGGACAAAATGGATGCACTTTTCACCTAGAAATGTTGAGTATAAGCTCTATGGCTTATAAATAATATCAATACTTTAGCAATTTGTTTTAATTAGAGCTAGCTGTATTATCTTAAATGGTAACTAGTTACTGTATTTTAACCTATGAAACTTTGAAGTTTTAAGTGAAATAAGAATCATGTAGTTAATTTCTTGTTTTACCCTTTGGTTTCCATCTTACTGTTTTTGTAACGCTGCCTTGATAAATCTACCATAAAATTTAACTCTTTAGTGGTATCATAGAGTATTCAGGAAATATATTTCCTTTTAAGTTAATAGTAGTGAACTAATTGCTTTGTATGAAGAGTGTGTGAATT
>WEKY01013811.1:162889-207097 GCA_013390045.1 Picathartes gymnocephalus | reverse complement strand
TGGAGCCAACAGTTACTGGTCATGGGTGATGGCTGCAGTCGTGTTAGGAATTCATCTGCTGCACAGAGAACCTCGGGGAACATTGCTGTTTGAATGAGCAACGTATTCATTTTTTGTTGGTTAGGGTGGCTAGGATTTGGGGCTTGGTTTTTTTAAGTAGATCTTGTTTAGTAGTACATACACAAAAAGTCTTCTAAAGTCTTGTTTGTATGAAAGCATTGGGAGCCAGAGAAAAAAAAAATGTTCTTCAGTCTGAATTATGATTTAAGCCTGGCAAAGACTTAGGTTTTGGGACCAGTTTCACTCTGGAGTGGAGGGAGATTTTCAGCTGAATAGGAACTGATTCAATTAGTGCCTAAACTAATGAGGGATGTCTTTTCCCTGTCTGCTGTCCCTACTGGGGATTAGGCGCAGTCTGCCAGGAAGGATACAGAGCTCATCTGAAGTATTGAGGCAATGAGGATGCAGCANTCTGAAGTATTGAGGCAATGAGGATGCAGCAAGGGCATAGAGAACTGCCATTTTTATTTTTCAGTTAGGGCAATTAGTTGCATTAGCTTAATCATGTCCACATAGCTTGGTTCTCTATGAAATTTTCTGCTTTGGTACTAAAAATGATCAAAGACTGACACTAGAATTTGATTTTTGTTTGTTGTATGAGTTCATTTAGAGTATGCCAGCGGCTGCTGCAGCCAATGAACCTAAATAAATGCCTGTTGGATATCTATTTAACAGCAGGCTTCAGTTTTTTCAACCCGTCTCCATGTAACCTTTTAATCTACTTCTTGTCTTTGACTTTTCATATTTTATATATTTAACCCCTTGATGCAGATATTTTGCATTAAGTGCTTTAGAAATCCTGATTTACTGCCTCAAGGGATTAACCAGAATTTCAGTATTCTTGCTTTATCTACATTCATTTACACAGACCATTTATTTCTAATAAATACATTGGCCAGATCATATTTCTCTGCAAACTCTAAGCCCTGAAAATAAATGCATGCAGTGACAAAATGAAAATAATAAAAACTCTCTTGCATATTGCTCTTATTCTTGCTTTAAATATCAGCTTCCAAAGCACGGTGGGTTTATATTCTCCAAGTAAACACCATGTTTGTGGTTCACGCTGCAAAGCTCTAATTTTTAGTTGACTTCTAAGGGAATTTAATCAAACTACAGGATATATGATTTAAAGCAAAAAATGTAATTAAGAAAAATCTTTTTCTGTAGGCAAAGAGCAGCTTGTTTTCATTAATTTTATGAAGAATGTTGTTTTCCTTGGCTGAAAACTTAAACTCATGGGACAAAGGAAGATTTATAGGGTGATCTGCAAAATCACACAGGTTTTGTGTTGCAGTGCTGTTTTTGCAGTGACTACTAGAGTCCCTATAGTAGAAAGTTTATCAGTATTTCTTTTTATAAATCTCTGTTTTCAGAAAGGGCTTTTATTCAGAGATTACCTTTGAGCTAAATATATGCACACAAAGGCTCAGTGTATATGTACTGTGGTAAACATGTATATTTTAGTGTAAACAATTTATAATATTTTAAGAGGTCTTACATTACAAGGAAAAATGAAACTGAAGTAAGAACAGCTATTTAGAGCTTCCATTCATACACTGCTTGTGCTTCTTTGTCATTGTTTTATTTAAACAAATGGCAAACTCTCCAGCAGTTGCTGAAAGCCACTAGTATAGAAGATCAGAGACACGATGTCTCTTGCCCTACTCCTTCAAGGTGTCAGAGCCCCTTGTGAGGTGCTTGGGCTGAAGATCTGTGTGTCATATAAAGTTTTCATCTTTGTGATCATTAGAGTGGAGGTGCAGACCCAGCGACACAGCCAGGTTATTGGGTGGCACTTTGACTTATTTCTCCCGTCTGGGTTTTGACCCCTTAGATTTGAAGTTCAAATTCAGCTTTAACTTTGACACAAGTATTTTTAAACCAAATAATGAGTTTGTTTAGTTAACTGTATCAAATGAAATACCTTTTGTATCTTTAAAAATGTCTCTTTACGAAGATCAGTAGTTCACGAACAGTAATGAAACAACAATCTTAACAGAATGCTCTTTCATTCCCCATAATGTCAGCAAGAGTGTCTACTTGTTTAATGTTGTAGTAAACAGAAAAGTTCATGGTTCAGTGCTTAAGCCTCTGAGCTGTCTCCCCAACTGTTCCCGGCTGCCGGTACTTTACTTACTCAACAGGAAACTAATTTAATTAGTACAAAGAACAGGCCAGCACAGATGCCTGTATGAAATTCTTTCAGTTTTTAGAAGACATATGCTAAACTCCCTACATTAGATGTAAAAACAGAGATTGTAACATTTACACAATGAAATATCTGTTAACCTGTATTATCAAAGGTTGCTGTCTCAAATTAAGTTAGTGTGGTCTTGCAACATCAAACCAGACAAAATATTTCAGTTGAAAGGCAAAGAAACTGATAGTAAATTTGAGACAAGCTTATGTTTCATATTAGGAATCTCTTCATCCTGTATGTGACTAACTGGGAAGATGTACCATTAATTCTTAGCAACGCTGTCTTCTAAAGTCTGCTTCACAAAATTTATTGAAGTGGTAAATTCAACCAGTACTTAGGAAATACAGAATTTAAGGTTTCAAATTTCATTTCCTCTGTCTGTGGTTTCTGCACTCATCTACAGTTTTCATTTGACAGGATCATATACTCTTATTTCTTTGGGCCCTCTAATCACTTTTCTATAGGATAATGGATTGTGAACACAGATGGATAGTTAATGTTTCCTTTCATCTTCATCATTCAGTGTTTCGTCCTATGCATTATGTCTATAGCATCCATAATCTGCACCAGATATGGAATCATCAGTTTCCGTGGTGGCTTTTCATGATGTGCATTCTGTCTCAGTTCTTTGCCAGCACTGTGAAGGCACTTTCACAGTACTCCCATGAGCTGACATGGTATGAAGGTGTCCATTTTACACACTAGGAGCTGAAGCACAGGCATTAAAATGGCAATTGTTAAAAATGAATCTGTTATTCTTGCCTGATTTTTCAGAGCTCTTTGCATCTTAGTGCTCAATATGTTCAGGTTGGATTTCATTCATTGACCTCAGCTGGAGCAGTGAATGCTCAGCATATCTGCAGCTCCAGATAGAATCCATCTTGGATTACAAAGAAAATGAGAGCTGTCAAGTGAATTTCTGTTGAAAAAAAAAAAAAAAGAATACGTTAACGTAACATCTCTAGTATCACATAGGAGCTCTGATAGTAGTTTTCTAGCATCATATAGGAACTATGGCGGAAGCAGGACTCAAATGCAACTTTCCAAGCATTCAGCTACTGAAACTTCGTTATTTTTTCTTGTCTGGCCACTCAACTTACTTGAGACCTTCCAGCTCTGACATTAAAGGAGTCAAGGGTCTTAATTTTCAATAAAACCCTTTGTCTCACAAAAGCAGCATATAGTTTGAGCAGCAAATGTGGCAAAGGTTTCTTTGGGAACAAGAAAATTATCAATGTCTTAAAAGATTACTGCAGGTGTACAAGGGATTAGATGTATTGCACAAGCATTTTAACTCCCTTCAAGAGTTGTAAGTTCCCAAATTTTCAGAAACTGATAAAGTGGAAGAGGTTTTGGTGTATGGAATCATACTGATACCTTCTTTCACCTTCATCGAGATGTGTTGCCAGTGGGATTCCTACCTTTCAACCCTCAGCATGAGGTCAGTAGATAGCAGTAGGAGGTGATTATCCTCTGTGTCAGGCTAACACAAGAGAAAACACAGTGCATTGTGCAAACAAGCTTACCTGCTGTTTGTTGGACAGGAGATAATGTTGTGTGACCCAGGAACAATAGGTCCTCCTGCTGCTGCTGAAGAGACAGGCAGCCTCCTGGCTGTTTGCTCTCTGCTGCCTGCCCGCTGCCTCTCCGTGCCTCCCTCTGCCCCTTTTCCTGACAGTCACATCCCTGTTCCCTAACCTGGTGCTTCAGCCTGTTTCCTTTCTCTTTGTCAAAAAGGAGTCAGCCATGGGATTACGCTCAATAATGCCTGTCCTGATTATTGTGTGTTTAACTTGAAAGGTATTTTAAATATTACTCTGGTGCTTTGCAACCCCATATTATGCCACCACCTAAAAAAACCCACCAAAAATGGTATTTGCAAGGATAGGAAGAAGAGTCCATCCCTATCTTTATCAGAGTTAAATATTATGGAAGTTGATTCTCTCTCTTTGAACATGTTATTCTTCTGACTGTTTTGTTTGCCTGCCTGTCCTGGTCAAAGATTAAATGACTCAGAACATAGCAAATCCTGGCTTTCTTGTTTAACCACTGTTAATCACTTGACATTGCATTTAGAGCTAGTTTGCACAAGATACGTGAAAAGCAAAGAGCCTCACTCGCATGCTGGCTTAACAGCCAGCAACGTTTTCCCCTCCCATCTGCTGTGTTCATTATTATTTAAAAGCAAATCAAGAGACAGAATTGGATTAGCAGAGTGGGTGGCACCAGTGGAAAACAAGCTCTGTGTTGGCAGTCACCCTGCCAAGTTCATGTGAAATTGCCCATTTTAGTTGGCAGCTTCAGCTTAGCTTGGTGTGATGACATATGGGCCTAGAGGGTAAGAATCTATTTCCATATTACAGCAGCTTCTGCTGTGAAACCTCGTAGTCTGTAGCTGTGTGACTGCCTGGCTTTGGCTGCAGACTCCCTTCTTGGTCTGCTCTGCCACCCGGGGCTCCTTGGCCATCATCTCAGCATTTTTCCAAGGTCTCCTCAGCAGCTCTTCCTTCGTGTTGATACCCAGGTTACTCCCAGCTACTCCATTGGTCCCAAGCCATAAGCACGTTGAATGTCGAGAAGTGAAATAGGGAAGCTCATAACCCTCTCATCTGTGGCCCCCTAGAATCAAAGAAGAGAAATCAAGCCCCTGCTTTGACTTCTAAGGGTCAGTAGTTTATCAAAACAGCGGGGATAGGTATTTTATGTTTGAAAAATAAATAACATAGCATGTAATTTATGCAATGACTCAGAACGCAATCACCTCATAAATAGGCATTTACAAATGAAAAATTAGCTTCTTAAAATTAATAAAAACCCCCTGTTTCACATATTAGTGTTCTAGAATTTTCCAGGATATGATTTCAGCATCCAGTGTAGTCTATTGTACTTCTGCATAAAGGAAGTTTTGGTGCCTTGCATTGAAAACCATGTGACAGGGATACCACCAACTATGTCAATTCCATAAAATAAGCTCAAAGATATTTCAGGAACCAGACTGCCCCTAAGTCCCTCAGCAGTGATTAGTGAGTTAACAATAACATTTCTTATTTCAGAAATCTTTTTCATCCCTTACGTACTATATAAGGAAAATAATTAAAATAACTCTATGCAAAGCCCTTTCAAAGCACAAAGAATATATCTCTCTGAGTTTACAGGACTGTTATTGTTGGTTATTACTTGACAGGATAAAAATGTTTGAGGAGGGAGAGTTACAGGCTGTTGACATGCTTTTAAACTATTTATTATAATTTCCAATGCCTTTTTTTAAATCCCTTTTTCCTCCCCCCTCCCCCCTTTGGACACTCTCTACTGTTACATATTACTTTAGATAGCTTTGCTTTGGAAACAGTGAAGGGGAGCAGAGAAATCTTGCTGTTGGAAGTATATGATCCTCTCCTGTGCAATGTGAGAAATGGAAGACCTTTTCCCTGCTAATCCTTGTTACCACAGCCTGTGCATGGTAACAGCCCAGGTCTAGCACAGTTTGGTAAAGGTGGGCAAAACATGATGCATGATGCCATTAAGAACCACCAAACACTTACAATGAGGGGATGAGTTGCACCTTGGAAGATGCGAGTTGGTGCACAGGTCTGCCTCCCCACTAGTGCCTGTCTCTGCTCATGCTGCAGTGGGGGCTTCTTATGCATGGTATGGTTGTTGTCATATTCCTGCTGTTTATTCAGCAAGGATGGTTGAAACAAGTGTCAGGAAAGTCCCAATCAATGATCAAAACTAGCACCTTTGAAAAGGCGTGTATTTATTACCCAATGGCTGCAAAATTTGAACATAATGCACCAGTGAGGTGGTTAGATGGTATCACTATTAAAATATCAAAGTAAAGGCCTGCATTTTGGAAGGATTTATTTCTGTGATGAACTCCACTTTAGAAGTCCCTGGTGGGGGTGAGAGATGTGATCAATGCTCAGGCTCCAGTAGCAGTGTCTTTGTTACTGCCTATGCAGAGACCTGAGCACGTCACTTAGGCACAAAGGGGCAGCTTAGTTCTTTGTTCATTCTTTATACATGAACTGGTTACTCATTTCTTCGTACATAACTGCTATCATTCTTCATACCTAAACTGTATTTTGTTTCTTGATGAACTTAAAAAGGCTTTTTGGAAGAGTCTAATAATCAGAAGCCTGTATTTTAAGGTGAAAAGGGCTAATGAGATACAGAAAGTCACACTATCTGTTTGTAGAGAACAATTCAGTGTTCTCCTGGTGCATCTATTTCACCTTCTTTTGATATTTAAACCCAGAGCATGTCAGTTACAAAGGTGCTGGGTATCATTCTGTATAATTGTCATCTGTCATCTTTATCTTCTTTCCTGTAACAATTTTCAGCCTCATATCTTTGATATTTTTTGTAGATACAATGTACACTTTACATGACTTAACATGAATACAAGCTAATCAGGTGGACTGAGCTTCAGTTGCCACAAACAAATGAGAATTTACTGTAGTGCTGTGCTGTTCAGTAATGCTAGAGAAGTTTCAGTTTGAAAAAGCCATCCTGAATGAATTTATGTGGCCACCCAGATTTATTTTAATTAAAATCATCCATGAGTCTTGGCTGTTGCTTTGACTACTAAGTACTTACAAATAAGCTTAATAGACATGTTTGTTTTTTCCACAGCTGTAAAAATATATATTCTGCTACATGATTGGTTTTTTATCTGATTTATTTAAATAGAGTTAGGTAAAGATGCACTTTATAGGGAAGGTTAAAGGGTTGAAATCCTATTTAATTAACTTATACCCACTTGGGAAGCGGCCAAGGTAAAAGAATGCAGTGAAAGTAAGCTTCAAATAATATGAAATCTTTGAAAAGGACTAACCACCTTTGGTGAAAGACTTTCCTGTTCTTAACCTTGTGTCATTTAAACTATTTAAATGAGCTATGCAAAACCTTATTTTTATAATGGAGCTTCAAAAAAAAGATAAAGTATTTCTTGCAGTTACAAGAAAACCAATGCTTATAGCACTTTTGAAAGAAAAGCCTTTTGTACTCCATCTTACTATGATCCCTGTCTTTCCATACCACAAAATGCACAGTATGTTGCACTTGATTTGACATCTACTATTTCTGCCACAAGCCTCTCAAGTGTGTGAGACTGTTTTTTATAAACATTTTAGTCTTTTAAAAAACAAAAAGGAAGGGGGAAGCCTCTGCAATATCTGAAGGAGGTCTGGTTTTCAAAGAGTGTAGATCCTGCTTGGTTTCTAAAAGTTGTGTCTATGAGAGGAACCTCATGATGGATTTCCCAAGCCATGCATAATATCTGAACATCATAGTCATACATGTGGAAAAGCTTCTTACCCCAACCAGAGTGGGAACTCAGAAATAAATCACTGAGCTGTTTTGTGAACTCCTTATGTACTAGATAGAATATCCTCATTGCTGTCATGATGCTTTGTAGAGGTGCTAATTCTGGAACATTTTTTCCATTTAATGCCACAGAGACTGCACTGGGGAAATATTTCTGTTTCAGTGCTTCATATGGTTTTGTATGTAAAAATGGAATTGGCAGGGAAAAAAAGCAGCTGGCCTGAAGCTGCCAGTTACTATTTCTAATGTCACAGATTTTCAGCAAAAATCCCAAGTGGGAGCTGTATAGGTGAAAGGACTGCATAGAGTATTCAGCAAGTATCAGCACACCCTCCAGGGAACGAGCATGGAGACAGGCAATATCTCATAAAGACACCTTTGCATTTCCTCAACCGGGATTTCTTTTTCTCCTCTGTTCCATTCTAGTCTTAAGAACTCTCAGGTTGGGAAACAATTCAGGCTTGAAAATGTCAACTGCAAAGACTTCCTGATACCTCTGTCAATAAATACCATTGTATGCCTTTCATGGTATGGGTGGACACATAGATTAAGAGCTTAGGACATAATCATATTTGGAAATATATTCCAAAATTTAAATACCTCTATTACTTAAACTTGCTATTAATATAATATACTATAATCATGGGAAAGGTCCTTCTGTTTCAGCATGTGAGATCTGCTTTCTGTTTATGTGCTTAAGGGTTGCAGTGCTGTCCTAAAAAATGTATTTTAATTGACATGACCACTTTGCCATGATGCTCAGTCTCTCAAAAGTCACAGCAGCAAACAGAATGTATAACCAGATGGTGTTTAGCTAGAAGGATCTTTGCTATCCAGAATGCAGCTGCAATAATATCTGTTCTGTCAAGCTAAACCAAAGGCATTCATAATTCCACATTCCAGATTAAAAATTTCTTGCTGATTTGAAAAGTACTTTCTAGGAAGAACACTAGTGGAAATAAAAATGCAGGTGATAAGTGGATTTTTTTTTTTTTTCAGTTTACCCATCCCTCTTTTTTTCTTCCTTCTGCACCTGAACACTCACCCTGTCTTCTCAAAGGAAAAAAAAAAGACATAACTTAATTCCAAGCTGCCTGTAGGTACTTGCAAGTTACTAGAATGATTGTGGTAGTGATAAACATTCACTCTTTGTTTTCTTAATACTTAGCGTTTATCTGTGGGGTCTGAGGTAGTTTATAGTGTTGTGATCCCTTGCAGAGGCACTTCTAAATTCCAGGGAATTTTTGTTATAGCAAAACGGTCCACACCCATCTCAAGACTATCCCACAGCTACTCTGCACTGATTACACCAGCAGCATTAAATTTGTTCCAAGACTACTTATCTTTCAAGAAGTAACTTGACTAATATTAACAATCACATACATACAAAATGCCCTATTTTTAAGTACCTGTGGATAATTTAATTTTTGCATGAGGCAGGGCTTAATTTTTGGGAGGAGGTGAATGGTAATGAGTCATCTGGCAGGCACTTAATCTTTCATATGCCATTTTGTCCAGCAGACTTTGCTTTGGAGATAAAAGCCATGACAGGGAAAAGCAGGAATAAATTTCTGATTAAGTTCTCTGAAGATATGTACTTCTTGTTATGTTAGGTGGGGAGGAGTAAAAGGAGATGGTCAAGCACATCATCTCATTTGGGTTTTCAGTTGGTCAGCTGTTGTGTTGCAGATAATATAAATAAATAAATATGCTTAGGTTTGAGTTGATAAATAGCACTGTTAATAACAGTGGCCATCATTCCTGACACTGGCAGTCAATAAGTTTCATTCGTGGTATTTGGAGGGCACAGTTGATCTGCTTTCCCTGAACTCTAGGGTTATATTCTTCATTCAAAGCTAGATAGTGACCTACAAAGAATCAGATGCTTTTCTATGCCATCTGAATTCTCTCAACTCTGGCTAAATATGACTTGAAGATTCACAAACTGTTAAACATCTCCTTGATATGTTGGCAGGCCAACATATTTTTACTGCTAAAAACAATTGAAACCAACCAAAAAAATTCAAAGAACTTCCAGTCAGAGGTATGGGCTCTCAGCCATCTCTTGTTTGCTGCTCCCTTGAAACATGTACAGGAGATTATCCTTATTAGGCTACTTTACGAGTATTCTCAGATCTTTTGAGTATGGTTTTCTTCCTTTTTAATTAGTAGGTCATTATGTGGCAACTTTTGTCTGCTTCCCTAAGTGGCTGGCGAAGGCAGATTTCACAGTGTTTCTGGATACCTGAAAATAATTAGCCATTTGTGAGTTGGGAGGTGGCTTCAGATTTTAGAACGAAGCTTTGTTCTTAGTAATGCACTGGGGAATGCTGCTGATGAAAAATAAGGATGTTATTCCATCATTTTGTCTTTGCAGACAAGAACAGTGTGATAAATTTCTGTATAGCATTATCCAGGCAGTTCCTTCTTGCTCCCTCATCAGTTTTCAATCCCATTAGCCATAATGTTGAAGCTAGTTGGAAGTTTGGTGTTAACTGGATCACTTCACTATGAAGTTCTACATAAAAATGTCACTTCTGATACCTTTAGTGATACAGAGAGTTCCACAGAAAATTTTACAATATGAGTGACAGGGGCACAAGTTGCAGGGCAGGAGCAAGGAATTAGTTTTGCAGCAGTGGGAATTTCTTAAGCTGGCTCTGCCACAAGGGTAGAAGAGTACCACAGCTAAGCTCACTCACACTCTTGCTTGTAGCTGAATCTCCCATCCCTTGACTGTTTAGCTCTGCAAGAGAGTTTAGCAATAAGAAGATCTCTCAGCAGCTCTTCTGGAGCTCTGTTTCTACAGAGACGGGTTCAAACCAGCAACAAATCTGTTAACCAGGGCATTAATGCCTTTATATCATCTTCCAACAGGTATTTCCTTCCTGAGTTCTGTTATATACAGCTGTAACAGATAGGCTTTTCTTTCTTTCTTTCTTTCTTTTCTTTCAGATATTTTAATTAAGCTACCTACAAATTTTGTTCAGGCATAGCATTTACTTACCTGTTTCAGAGATGAGAACTGGTGCTACCACTGAGATAAGGATCTCATTGTGTCAAACACTGGCAAAAATTGTAGGTTTAGGTTCTGTCATTATAGATCCAGGGAGACAGCATTTCTCCAATTCACGTTCAGTCAGTTCCTCTTTGGCAGGCTTTTTTGCAAGTTATCAGGGTGAGAAGCATAGCAATTTAGACATACCTTGTTAATCTGATAGAAAAAAGGTTATAAGAAGTTGTAGGGATTTGGCTGTTTGTCAGGTTTGAGAAATATATTATTGCAAACAACTAATATTTTTTTTAGCACTAATATTTTTCTGTTCTTGATGTGTACCAAAATCCTCAATTTGCATTTTTGTTTTTAATAAGGTTTCCATGGCTTTGCTTGCAAACTATATTAAGCTCAATAACACTGCTATTTTTGTAGTATCTTCATTTGAAGTACTAGTTTTCCCAGAGCCCACTCACAGAGGGCTGTGCTTTATTCTCAAAAACTAGAAGACATGTAGTACATTCAATCCTGGCCATTTTTCATGTGAAGCCTTATTCAAATGGTAATTGTGAAGGGCTTTGTGGACTTTGTTCTCAACTCAAAGAAAAAACTTCAGCTGTGGGCAGCTAGGGTAGGAAGGAATTTTTGCTGAAAGACTTGTAGAAAACTAATTTGGAAGTTACCACAGCCACTCGAAAGTTAAAAGTATACCTACAAATCAACTGTGAAACCAATTACATTATCAAATAACATTGGAAATTAATATTGTGAAAAAAATATATTACCGTGAAGATCAGGCTTGTATTCCTTTTTTTCTCCTCATAAGACACACTATAATATTTTGTAGACACCTGTGTGCAAAGGATGCACGGCTGGTTTGCAATTATTGATATGCATATATGATACTTAGTAACTGGTGTATAATTTAAGGGTAAGTCTTGGCTCTTCAGAATCAACCTCCCACACTAGACTATTGGGTGCACATTCACAGAGTCAGGTGACGCAGGACTTTCATTCTGAACTCATTCCGTGCATAAAGGTACAATTTGGAAACTCACAGTCCAAGTAGATTTCAAGTACTACCAATTTTGCAACTGTTCCAATATTGCGTTTTTGATAAATTTAACTGTATTTATATAATTTCAACTATTGGTGGCTTCAGCTAAAACTGGGCACTAATTTTGAGAGACATTCTGAACACAGAGGCTGGGACATCACCAGGGTCCTTGTTACAAAACAGATTGCAGTGGGATGAAATGACTTGCCTACAGTCACATTCAGCAGCAAAGCCAATATCTTGGTTTCTGTCTTCCAGCCCCATATCCAGAGCCGTAGACATCTCATCTTTCAAAAGTTATGTCACTTATGTAAAGTATGCCCATAAAATAATTTAGTTTATAATTGTATTACTATTCTGATTTTTTATTTTCAGTCCTTGTCTAGCACTCACTTCTTTTAGGGTCATCCCTTCACACCCACCCTGAAACAGCAGTCAACTCCCACACACAAATCTATTTAGAGTTGCAGGGCTCTGATCAGAGGCAAAGTCCATCTGTGAAAAATTCTTTGTGGAGAGAGGAATTTGTAACACAGCAATATGTCCATAAGGATCTGTATAATGATTTATATGTTAGAACTGTGGAGAAGAATATACAGCAATTTTCATTACTTTAGATAGAGTCTGGGAAATCCCTTGTGTATAAGAATACCAATGCAGTAACTAAGACACAAGAGAAAAGAGCAGAAGACATTAACCACTTAATCCTGTGTTACTTATTTGTCAAATATGGTTTACTGCTAAGTACTCATAGCACTTATTATTACAGTGTGTAAGTATCCTGTACAGTGCTGCATCTGTGAAAGAGTAGTAGCTAACAATTGCCAAAATAATCTAGAGGTGTCATTTAAACGTTAAATTATATTAAATAGCTAAAGAAATAGAAGGTGAATTGGTAAAGATGTGGCCTGTGTGACAGGAGAAAGGTGAGGGTATTCTCTCTATGTTGAGTTATGCCCCATCCTAGGAACAAGACTGGCAGTCGCATTTGTAGTGTGATTTGCAAAGGAGATTACACCTGATATTTTGGCCACACGCGTAACTTGCACATATTTTGCTACAGCTTCTTTACTTCTTTAGCTACAGGGGTGCGGGATCCTGAGTTGACACTATAAACTGATCTTGTTAATGTGGGTTTTGAAAGAAACTGAAATTAAACTGCAATAATTCAGCCTTATTCAGCTCCTGAAAGTTGCTTTGTAGACACATGACAGGGAAGAAGATACTTGGCTTCAGTGCTATTTTAAAAGTGATTCAAATCCACTATGTTCCTGTGTGTTACAAGGCTTCTGAGTTCAGGAATCACTAACCAGCCTATAGTTGAAATTATTTCCATCAAACTCTTCTCAGTTTGTCAAAAAATCCTGGTTTTTCTAGTGTGTCTCTTTTTCTTCTCTTTTTTTTTTTTCTGAATAAATTTTTAATGGCAGCCTTAAGTCTTTCCTCTCCTGTGTATTTTGGGGCACGGATAACTAGATAAAACTAAAGCCCAGTAGAAAGCAATTTAAGTAACCTTATATTTAGCCTTGGTGAATAGTATTCCTCAGGAAACCACAAACAAGGTATCGTCCATCGAAGAAAATCTTCCAACAAAGCTAGGCTGTATACTGAAATAATCTTTGAACTAGCACCTCTGAAGATATGCAGAGCAACTTTATAAGCATCAATCTACTGAGCCTTATCCATGGGGTAATTCTCAGCCTGAGCTAACAACACTGCAGATCATTTATTTTTCATATATAAGAATAAATGCATTTCTTTTAAATTTCACAGAAGAAAAACTTCTCTGTGAAGGAAGGCACACTATACAGTGTGACAATTGCATATTTTAAAGCATATATTTATGGAAATCTCTTTATGTACCCACCCTTTCCCCACACATTCAGACTCATACGTACACATTCTTCGTATGTTTGCATTTGTGTACATATATTATAGACATATGAAATAAAACATGTCTGCATGTATATGTATATATATATATATATTTGAAGGGGAAAAAGGATTTATGGTGGCTGGCCAGATTTAATTTGTCTGCTTGTATTTAGCACTTAAGGGCTTATATACTCAGTTTGCTCAAAAGAGTGAAGAAGTACTCCTTGCTTATGCCTCAAATCAGAAATGCATGAAGTGCAGCTGCAGAGATAATACATTCTCCCCAAAGGCTTTGGCTGAGCAAATTAGGTGTCAATGGGGTGCCTGCGCAGGCAGTACTCTCTCTAATTAGTCTCTTGAGCCTAGTTGGTGGCAGGTATAAGATGATCTAATCAATTGGTCTGTGTCTGATGGTACGTGTAAAAATCCTAGCAGGCAGAGCTGTCTCCCACAGGTCACTCACCTGCACAGCAGGAACACTCATTTTCATTTTTCATCTCTTCCATCACATGATGCTGACAGTTGGTTTTAAGGAAATTGAATCCAAAAAATATCTAGTTCATAGGGCATGTAGGTCAAAATAAAGTTGCATTATGGGTATTGGTGATCCAATTAATTAATATTTATAGCAACAAGTTGCATGTAGATATTATCTGAGTGCAAATAGTATTGCTAATGTTTGGTTGGCTTTTTAAAATGATTTCTCTAACAAAGGTAGGAATAAAAGGTGTGGGAAAAAATCACCTGTTAATACTGTACTTTTTTCTCAGAGAGAATGAACAGTATCTGTGGTGTCTGCATGTGTGGTGGAGGGAGCAGCAGAAAGAGTATTATTGTTGATGATCTTAAATAGCTCCATGTTTCAGCTCGTAAAGAATACAGTATCTCCAGTTGTCAGCTCACATTTTTATTTTAAAACTGGAATACTCTTATAATAATGCTAAATCAGCTGCTATACAAATAGACCTGCACTCTGAGTGTGCTTTGCATGCTAAAGGCTCTGTGGGAGCACAGCTCTACCTGATGTGATAATTTATACAGAAATTAAAAGTACCTAGAGAAGGATGCTGATGCTACCAAAAGGAACATGTGTTGAACTGGTATTTTTACAGAGAAGGACATTCTTTCACTAATTAAAATAAAGAAAAATATTTGTGATTTACTCACCCTCCTCTGCCTCATGTCTTGAGAGTATGATTAATGTTTAAATTACAAGCTTTGGTATGCCTTTTTAGAACCACTGTTACATCAACAGCTACTGCATTCTGAAGTTGGCATCTGCTGTTTTTAAGGTGGATTAACACTCTATCCCGTTCGGGGTCTGGGACAAACAGAATGTATGCAGCAGAAGATTTCTCTAGGTAACAAACATAGAAGTGAGTCACTTAATGTAGATCACTTAATATTTCAAGTACATCATTAACTTGCTTGTAGAAAGCTATTAGGTTTAATAGAGATCTCAGGAAAACCAGAAGTACCAGGATCTGTGGTGAAAAAAGTTCATTTTTAAGGCAGTCTGTTATGTTTCAGGGTTTGTTGTTGTTTGCTGGTTGGTTTGTTTGGGGTTTGTTGTTTCGATTTCGTTTTTAAGGAGATATGAAAGAACCCTATTTTGCTCTTGGGAAATCACAAGTTGCAAATATTCTATTTAAGAATTTACAATTTTACAAGCAAAGCTGTGACCAGAGGCCATAAACATAATCTGCCAACTCACCAGGCAAAACTTTGATTTCTATGATGAGGGAAATGTATAAATTCTAAGCAAGGATATTTCTAAAACATATCTTTAAATTTACAAACATGGAATACTAAGCCATCTGGGAACTGAATGGTAGCACTGTGTGGAGGGCCCTGCCTCAGGTCTTTGTTGTGTGAACAACTGATGTTTCAGTTCAAGAGCCACACTGAAGAAACAATGCTTTTTTAAACAAAAAGATTGATTCACACCAGTCTAAAATTTTCTGGGTTTTTTATTCTGGATTTTCTGATATGGATAAAGAGATGCTCTCCTCTTTCTCCATTTCAGGAGAGGTGTCTATTTGATGTCCTATCTTAAGCAAAAGTAAATGTAAAGAGAAAGTGCACAGTGATTACAGCACTCCTCTGACAAGTGGCAAATCAGAACAGGAGGAAGCTGCCACTCCACGACATCTCTCTGAGGCAGGGGAAGGAACCTCACCTGTTGACTCCACTTTTGAGTTGACAATACACATTCAGAGAATTAGAGATTCAGATGCAAACATTATCTATTCCTAACCACCACACTTGTTGTGTCATACAAGGATTTCATACACAGAAGAAGCACCTCGGCAGCCAGAGCTGGGGGTTCAGCCTCAGAACACCCTGCCCATTCTGGCACTGGTGTGAGCAGTGGGTCTGTCATGCATGCTGGCTTCCCAAACCAGGCGGGTTGTGCATTTCAACACTGCAGAGAGACTGAGACCACCATACTGTTCCCTGGTACCAGCTGCACTGTGTCTTCTAGCTTTCCCCAGCCAGAACCATTAGTGAAATGTGGCATCAAATCATGTTCTTTTCCAGTGATCTAACCTAAAGTTTGAGCCTGTGCAGAAGGTGGAGGGTGGCGTTGCCCACCATACTTGTACACAGCTCTGAGCTTCACAGGAAACCAGTTGCAGCCCTGTCATGGCAGGATCCAGAAAAGCTGGAACTGATGGAGTTGTGATGCTAAAACTGTGAGCTGCCTTATACTGAGCCAGAGCAGGAAACCTGTAACCTCTGATACCCTTTCTTAGTCTTCAGTGTTCTGCCTGCAGTCTACATTGGTGCTGGCAGTAGTTGCCAGTGTGCAAAAACTTTTTTTCCCCATGTGTTATATGGTAGCAGCTCTCAGTTTATTCATTTCCAAAGAATCTCTTAATGTTCTAGGGCTTGATGCTGGAAGTGCTAAGCTTCTAACGAAGGTATTCCTCATTCCACAAGCTCAGGCCCTGCCCTGGAGAATGTGTCATCAGCTTTGCCTACAAAGCCAAACTTGAAACCAGACAATGTAGTATTGTTACTGGAAAATTGTAGCATAATCCTAGGAGAAGTGTGATACTGATCTCCTTTAGAAATTGTCCTGAGGTCCAGTGATAGAAAGGAAAAGTTCTGTGTAATTAATTTAATTGCAGTTATTCACAAATGAGCAATGACCCTCTGAGTAATTTGATAACTACTGGTAAAGCATCCATACAGAGACTTTTCTATCCCTATAATTTTGTTACCTGTCTCAGATGTCCCTGCTGCTTATGCTAGTCTCTGGAACTCCAGTAATCTGGGCTTAGCCTGAAATCAGGCCATCTATTCTGGATCTGGGCAGATCTGGCTTCCTAATTGCAAGCCCACTTTCCACAACTGGAGTGTAGGTGGCAGTGGGGGCAAACACAAACTCAGTGTTGGAAGGAGCTTTGGGAGTTTAGTTGCTTCTTTCCAAGAAGGAGCTCCCAAAAGAACATCCCTAAAAACTACTCATGAAGGAAGGGAAATCTAGAATTTGGGGAATATTATCACTGGTGTTTAATCACTGAGCAGTTGTGAATCTCTGCACATTCCAAACACTGCTTTTCTTTTTAAGCTCTTGAAGGTAAACTAAATGCATCAGCTCAAATGTATTCGTCGAAACAAGATTTATTGGCATTTCAGCCAAGCTTCGAAATCCTGGGGAACATGGGGCTTTCATGTGGAATAGACAGTCCACACAAAGTCTACACGCAGTTACGAAACGACCCAAGAAGGACTCTAAAGGTAGCAGACCAAGCTCCAAGAGGGCCCAAGATGCTTAAGAACAGCCTTTTGTTAATCCAGTTCAGGTATCCTGGTGCTTAAAGAACAGAAGAGCTCTCAAGAATCATGACAGGAACCCTGGAAATTACGGAAGTTAAGACATTGCGTAGACATTGGGGTGTTTTGTTGAAAGCCACAATTAAAATGTTATGCTTGAAACTGCAGTTCAAAACCAATGCCTTGTTTTTCTCCTGCTTTTGAAATGAGGGCTAGACTAGATTCACTGGCACCTGCACCCAGTTTGATTTAAATAGTTTTAGGACATGCTAATACAAACCAGTTCCATGCTCAATGAATATTTCAGCATTCTTTTTTTTTAAGGGATGAAATTCCTTCACATCTGTCTGTCTTCCTGCAATGGCATTTTAAAAATGTATCAGGTCTGTAGTTCTAGTCTTCGGGAATTTAACAAATATATTTTCAGAATTTCTCAGAAAGTCTCACTTTATTACTTGGCATAGAATTCAACTTGGAGATTTATTGAGAGTTAAATATGTTAATTATAAAACCTTTTCAGTGGCTTCAATTCATCCAGTTCATCTAGCCTTCATTCAGCCTTCACGTGGCTCTTCTTGCAGTTATTGAATGCTTATTTTTTCTGTCCCACATTCTCAGCCTGCCTCCTTTTTTGTGTAAACCTCAAAAACAACAGAATACCTTCATGCAAGTCCAGTCATTGCTTTGAGCTTCTACATCAGTAGAGTGAAAGACAACATAAGTGAAGCTATTGATAGCGTTTATTTTTATATTAGAAAGGAGAGTTTTTAATTATCTGCCTAGTAATAGAAATACTAACTGAATACTGAACTAACAGTCAATACATTTAAACACACCAAGAAGCTCCATAACCTGGTTATGTTTGCAGAAATGTTTATGATTTGTCTCAGGGTGCCCCAAACAACTCTTGGGAAAGAAACCTGAGGAGACCTTTCCAAAAACTAGTTACAAGCATTGCTATGGAAGAGATCACTAGGAAGAAAGGGGGCAAAAAGAAAAGGGGGTAAAAAAAGCTTGTAAACTCCCGAAGCTCTGCCAGCATTTTTAGCAACCTTCCTTTGCATTCAAGGGGTGTGACCACCTTTAGAAGAGATGACTGTCTATTTACAGCTGTCTATAATTTCCATGGAGAATGTCAGTACTAATGGCACCTCTGAAGATTAGCTCTTGGGGCACAGACACATGAATATGGATTCATATATCTCACTTAGGTGACCACCCTGAAAACATTGGTGTTTTAAGTTCCTTTTCCTGAGGTACCAGTTCTAAACATGCTTTGGAAGTCTTCCTGTCTTCATAACTGGCTTTGGCCTAACCTATCTTTTACCAAGTTAAAAAAAAAACAAACCAAAAATATTTTAAAATGCAATTCATGAGGCTTATTATAATTTATATTGTTTCCTTACAGGATTAAATTTACCAGGTTGGAGGAGGGAAACAAAAACCTAATGAGGAGGCCGACACCAGGAAGGAACCACGGCCTGTTTCCTTTCTGTCTCTATGATGGATTTCATTCAAAAGAAAATTGAAGCTGGCAAGACCCTGTTTTTCCCTGCGATTTATTTAAAACCTTGCACGCATTTGGATACCTTGTGATTTCAGAGAACTATGTGAAGATTAAGCTTTTGCTTACTGATACATGGCATGTACTCTTTCAGTCTTTTGTGTTTGATTTTGTTTGATTTTCCACTGCAGCACTGCATCTTTGTAAGGATTTTTATGCTTTCACCAGCAATGTCTTAAATACTTGCAGACAACACATTTGGTGTTCACACTTCTTCAGTAACAACTGTACAAAAAGGGCCAATAGTGGCATAAAGGACTGCGTGTTTTCTTTGAGGGTTGTGCATAGTTTGCAACCAGTGGGAAGACTATTTCTTCCCAGGGCAAGCCCAACTTGTCTGATCGGCTGACAATTACAGCACCTTGCCACTCTTCCTCAAGTGTTGTTGGGTTATTTCTTTTTTCATTATCCCATCAGACCATTCATATCCATTTAAAAACATGGCAATAATTGCATGTTTACTTCAGTACTTTAAATTTGGTTACTCTGCTTAGGCTATGTAGCATGCCAGTTTTCAAAATAGGCCTGTGACAAGGACAAAGCAAAAATTATGAGATGTATCCAGCTGACAGATACACAGTGAATTCCTTATGATTTTATTCCCTTCAAGAATATATCTTTCTTTTATGGGTCTTGGCTAACATCTCTATGTTTTTCCTCACACTAGTTACTTTTTGGAGTATTTTCTTGAAAACAGAGATGATGGAACTGTTCTGTTTAATTCAAGGCAGATACTGAGGTACAGGAAAAACTTCCTTTGAATGAGCCATTAAATCTAGCTGCCTTACTTTGCCACGTACAAAGCAAGGTGGAGAATTGTCCTCATCCCAGACTGTTTGCTGTTCCACACCAAAGCACATTTTGAGTTATTTTCCATAGGTATTCTGAGCTGATTGGAAGCCACTAGATGATCCTTAGTCTTTAGATAGCTTTTCTGAATAAATCATTCAAATGCAAACTTTGCAAGAAACTAAGCTGTGTGTGTGATTTTAGAAAAGGAAGCCCCTGCTACATTTTGTTTGGGGAGAGCATTGTGTGCAGGGGTGTGAAAAAAGTGCCCTGTTTACAACTTTGCATTCAGAGAGGGCAGAGTACGGTGCAAAAATCACTGTTGAGTTATAGTCCTGCTCAGACAGAAGTACTTGCTAGGCAATATTATTCTACACATAATTTTGACATCCTTTGCTTGCTGGATGCATTGAATTACATTTTAAGGAAGCATGGTAACGCTTTGGTTAGCTTTCAGTGTTTAAAAGGAGTGGAAAAGGATTTGTGCTACTGCCATCTTATTAAACTCCAGCAGTGTTTAATAAGAAAAAGACACCCAATAAGGCAAATCCTTGAATGCACAAGTAGCTACAAAAGGTCTCTTAATGAACTAGGACAGGAGTCTACACTTTCAAAGAACTGAACCGTGGAAATATTCTCAATATTTGCACAGCCATTAAAAGACAATTTTCCCCAATGACATCTCTGTTTCAGGATCTGCTAAAAGCCATCTGAAAGCCACTTTCAGTCACAATCCTATTTAGAACTTACTACAGTTTTCCCCCTGTGTTTATAGGGGGAAAAGTGACCAGTGAACTTTTGAATTTATCACACACTGAAACTGCCTTACACGTGTTTTTTTTCGGTTTCATATTTCTTTTTTTTTGTAAGAGAAAAGTCTTTTATACATTATCTTTGCTACTTAAATTGTGTGCAGTTTGATGATTAAAATTAGCTATTTTTAGAAAAAAAAATTGCTGCAAAATCTGAAGAATTTTTGAAAATGTAACAAAGATTTTGATTAGGAATATAAGAGTAGTTTCATAGATGCTTCTACTTGACAGCTTAAATTTGAAGGCAAGCAATTACACTGCTCAACTAACCATCTGAAGGTTTAATATAGAGAGTAATTCCCCAACTGTTCCCACAAGCCTAGCACATTACTATCCATAGTGACTCATGTGCAGTACTTGCTTAAGGTATGTATGTGTGTGTATGTGTGTGAACACACATGTGCATGTGAGATTATCCTCTCTGCCCCATTCCCACTTTTAAGGAACCACTGAAATAAAGATGATCCAAAAATCTTCAAACTCAATTAATTGCCTGAACAAAAGTTCATAAATATTTGGGTTTCAAAATAGCAACTTAATCTTCAGCAGTAATGAAGTATCTCACCTAGTGATCATTAAGGAGTGGCGAGGGTCTCTTACTTCTGCACCTACTTTCCAGGCATCCCGATTGCCTATGGTGACTTGGTTTTGCTGCTCTCCCATGGAGGCTCTGGGCCCTAGGGATGTTCTCTCGGCACCAAGGCAATCTAGGCTCAGCAGGATGGTGCTTTTCACATGAGCACTGCAAATTAATCTACTGTAACATCAAATCTGCTGGGAAATATCAAGGGTTGTTTTGAGACAGTAAAAGCTCCTTTGGCCAGGGAACTGACAGTTGACACTAGAGTCTTATTTCCCTCTTCTGCCCTCCAGCAGAGCCCTTACCTGCATGGTTAGCCCAACACCCATCAGTAAGGACCCCCAGACATCTGCCCACCTCTCCAGCTGTTTTCACCGCAGCACTTCTCAGTGTTGCAGAATGGACTGTTTAAACACTATCAATGCTCTTGAGACACCTTCAGCAAAGATCAGTAGTGTTACTCTCTTTTTCTCTCATCCTCCTGAAATCAGTTCCCCAAAGATTCTTCAAAGAGACAAGAAGTAGCCCAGCCTTCCAGACGTGCTGTGGGTGCCTAGAACGTAATGTTTCACGTTGTCAACAGTCAAAGTTTGGCTTCAGTGACCAATAGTCTCTGGGGCACAGTCCTGTAGAGACTGTGGAATTTGCTCAGAGTCAGTAGCTAGCAGCAGCTTAACTTGTGTTTTTCTACCCCTTGGCTGAGATCCAGTAGATCTGTCCTGGTGATACTTGAGAGGATGTGGCTTTGCTGCAAGATGGGAGAGCAGTGACAGGGCAGCAGGTATAGCAGGATAAAAGTGGGTTCTAAGCAGGTATAGCAGGATAAAAGTGGGTTCTAACTCTCTATGGGCTCTAATATTAAGTGAATGGGGAAGGGAAGATGTGATAGATACGGTCTGCATGATACAGAGAGTCCTTACAAGTTCAAGTTCACAGAACCTAACTTTACAAGTCCATCAGCTGGAGATGGCTCAGTCCTCTCTCCTGCTGGATTCAGACCAACTCTAATCCACACCCAGTAGGCACCACCCCAGACAGGACACTCCAATAGTTCTGACATTACATTACTATATGGGGTCCTAGATCAGTTGGGTCACAGAATCACACAGAATCACAGAAAGACTAGGTTGGAAGAGACCTCTAAGATCATTGAGTCCAACCGATGCCCCAACACCTCAATTAGACCCCACCACCTCCCCAGGCAGATCATTCCAGTACTTTATTATTCTTTCCGTGAAAAACTTTTTCCTAGTATCCAACCTAAATTTCCCTTGGTGCGGCTTGAGACTGTGTCCTTTGGTTCTGTCAGCTGCTGCCTGGAGAAAGAGACCAACCCCTACCTGACTACAACCACCTTTCAGGAAGTTGTAGACAGTGATAAGGTCACCTCTGAGTCTCCTTTTCTCCGGGCTAAACATCCCCAGCTCCCTCAGTCGTTCCTCACAGGACTTGTGCTCCAAGCCCCTCACCAGCCTTGTTACCCTCCTCTGGACGCGCTCAAGTGTCTCAATGTCCTTCCTGAACTGAGGGGCCCAGGGTCCTTTTATCCTCAGTCTTAATCAGAACCATGGCTTAGAGCAAGTCATTGGTACAACAGTGAAAATTCAAACTGCAGTGACAGAGGCACAGGGGGTTTTGCTTTCTCTTTGGTGTGTAAGGGTTCTGCACTTCAGACTCCTGGGAAAAGAAGATTAAATAAATAAATAAATACCCTGTGGGTTGGTGGGTTATGTACACCCCTGTGTCAGTGCACACAACCAGATGTGTAGTCAATGCTCTGATATGCTCATATACAAAATATTCATCTGTGAATATTGCTGGGTTTGTAATCTTTGTTATATAAAAGGTTTAGGCTGTACAGACTGGGGAGCAAAATGCGAATACCCCATAAAAACAGAATTAGGTTGCATTATCAAGCATAACAATACTCTCCCCTACCAGCATTTAGTTGGAGTGACTGTACGTTACTGCCTTGCATTTTTCACATAAGCAAAAAATCTAAAAGTAAAGGATGCACTAATAATTCCCATCCCCCAAAATGCATTTCAATGGTGCTGCATACAAAATTCCTGCTTGCCAGCTTCCTTGCGGATTTTTGTATGGTGCACTAAGAAGTGTTCTTTTTTTTAACAATGAAAAAAGGGGAGGGCTGGTACATGAAAACAATATTAATGTAATGAAATATATATATACTTCAGAAGAACAGCATAGTAAGCAGTACAGTAAAATAAATGTTGCATTATTTGTTACACCTTGTAATTTGTCTGTATTATGAAAGATGTAATGGTTTGTCAGCTGTAACTGTTGTTTTCTTGTAACATCATATTGAATAAAGTGTAGCAGAATCTCTCTTCTCCTTTGTATATGTGATCTAGCCCTAACCCAAGGAATAAAGCCTTTCTTTTCTTTTTTGTTCTCCAAAAACTGAACAAGGAAATGGTTGTAAACAAGAGATTTTTAAGGAATGAAAAGTACTTGGGAGTAGACAGACACTAGACAGTAATACGTTGAAAAGATTAGGCACTGATTCAGTCAAACATGAGCTTCACCAAAACTACAAGGCAGTGCTGAATACACAGGGCAAGATTCTTCGCATTTCTGTCTGTGATAGTAAGTTAATGATTTGGTATCTCTTTCCATTTTGTTATATATGTGACAAGGGCCCTCTTTACAGCACACTGGAATATAACCAAAGTAGTAGAAAAGCCCGTATTCTGAAAAAAAAAAATCCCAACAGGTCTGATTTAAACATATCATTGTATGGAGGATGAAGTCTGCCTTATTGCAACTTCTCTTGAAATAGAAAAATGATAATTCTGGTAGAAAACCAGGCAAAACTTACAATATGCATTTTTCACAACTTTGATGTGGAAGTGTGATTTATCCTTCTTCATACTTGATTATGTATTTCAGTCATATGCAGTGTGAGCATATGCTGCCTTGACTCTTTGTCTAGTTGTGCATCATAGCATTAGATAAGCAAGTGCTTGCTCACACTGTGTATTACCAATATGTGTGTTCAGTATTTTCTCCTCCTTTCCATTGCTTCTAGCCTTTTTGGTACCAGCATCTTGCTAGGACCTATTTTTAGACAATGAATGCTAAATCAATGCAGCTTGCATAGACTTCATTAGAATATTTGCCTGAAATGTCAGAATATGCTGTTTTAGCAAACACAAGAGTCTATAGGAGTCATTTTGATCTGGGATGGGGGATGGCTGGAGAGCAAGTGCTTGTACTGTGTAGGCTGATGGGGCAGCAGCCCTATCTTAGAATATGAATAATGGAGGACCTAGATTATACTCTTGGCTCCAGCTCATTAGAAATATTTGAAGAAAAAAGGGTCTTCCTTGGAGCTAGCACAATATAAGCTTGAATGTGGGTCTTCAGTGTCTCAGGTTTTATCCAGTAGAATAATGTTCTGGCCCCATTCTGATCACAGAACACTTCAGGAGAAGAATCCTCATTTTCAGTCTAGAAAGTTGCTGCAGAATGACATCAGCTGCACCCAGAGGGCATTGCACAAAAACAAACTAAGAAAACACATGCCCATTCATCTATTTATATTTTACCCTCAGTTCTCACTGGCTAGGGCAGGTTTAGGAAGGTGTTGCCTTTTTATAGTCTAGATGAATAATTTGTATTCCTGACTCACTACCTGTATGGCAACTTTAACCTACAAATCCCTCCGATACAAATGAGGACCAAGAATTATTACCTAAAAAGGTTTGTATGTTTGAACACAGGGTACCATGAAGCATGTTCAGAGTCAGCCTTTAATTATGTACTATAATCCCTAAAGCTGTCTCCTGACCCCCTTGGCTGCTCTCCTAGCCTGTTTAGCCCCAAGGTTTCTTCCTAAGCTAGCCTGGCTGCTACGGCAAAGCAAGAAACGCATTTAGCTAGAATAGCAGCCACCCCTCCCCCAAGAAAAGAAAAACGAGAGGGAAGGTGTTGGAGCAACCCTGTGCCACTGGGTTAACACATACAGTTTCTCGATAATGCCTCTCCTTGTAAACCTCTGCAAAGTAAACCCTACAGCAGCAGAAGGGCTTGCTGCTACCAGTGGGGGGTGGTGTTATGGACATTAGATTTGAGAGGCTTATATAGCACATGGGCGAGGATAAAGGGATACAAATCAGAGAGAAAAAAAAACAAACCAAAACTGAAGAGATTTTAAAAAAAATATCCAGGGCCAAGTATTTACTGTTCATTTCCCTTATGAGTGGTGTTATATATTGTCTGCAGTGAGTCATGCTGAGAGCGAGCCAGGCACAGTAATAGCTGAGAGCAGTCCTGCAGCCCCTTCGTTATTGCTTCTGCCAGCGGATACTGAGTTGGGCAAAAGGAAGTGATTCCAGAAATGTTCCTTTTTTTTGGTTTTTTTTTTTTCCCTTTTCTCCTGTTTCCCAAAGGACCCAGTAGTGATTGCTGGGGCTGTAGTACCTTGAAAGAACTGCTAAATTAAAATCAAACATTTTAAAATTCATTTTTCAAGGACCCATATGGTGATTCACATAAAAGATGTAACAGTTCTAAGTGCTATACCAGATACTGCAGTGCTGTATATCCCAGTAAAGTCTTGAAGCCTAAGGAGATTTATGATATCATAGAAACATTTCAACCTCACTGGAATTAGGACTTCAGTGTAGGTGTCACAAGGGTAGGTGTTAATCTTACAATCCAGCTCATTAACATTTGTCCCAGGCTTTCACCTGAGGAGCTCAGAGATATTCATGCATCAAAGAAATGAGCTGTATACACAGCTCTGGAATATACGATACAGATGTAAAGATCCAATTTTTTGTGGAAGAAAAAGAAAGAAAAACCCACACCTCAAAACCCAAGGTACAGATCGAGTTTTTTATTTTCAAAATTTTGCATGGGCAAAAACACCTGAAAGAGTATTTCACTTGGTATTTGGTGAAGACTGAACATTCAAGATATTTTTTTAGAACAGTTTCTCACAACAACAAAGTGTAACTTCTGTGTTCAGAACAAGTCATGTTTCACAGTACAGACAGCTCCAAAGACATGCCAAAGTGTTGTGCTCTAACAGGACTGTGAAGAGTTGTTCACTGACCACATGCCCGGCATCATATCAGTGTGGAGCAGGAGAAATTGCATGTACCAGCATTCCCTGGGAAATACTGTAAACATGAACTACCACTTGGCTGCATCAGGAAACGCAACTATCACAGACCATCTCAGATGTTCTTCTATAATGTCATTTGTTTTCCTTAACACATAATATAGACAGCAAAGGAGAAGTGAGTTTCTGTGTGAAAGGTTGTACTCTACAGCAACCCCATGCAGGGTATTTTGGAACACAACTGCCTCCTTGGTGGGGATGTGAATCATGGAAGAGCTGCACTTCTGGTCTCCCACATCCACTAGATTCTCTCCAGAAATGCCTGTTTGCATCTGGGCAATGTACGTGTTTTCACGGCTGGCTGTTTAGTTTACCCTCATGCACGTGGAGTGACTAATCTGGAATAGCAGGAACTTGTAATTTTGGGAGCAGCTCCTTTAGTGGTCAGAGGTACCCTACTCTTCTGCTAGTCCAGAGACAGAAGTGAGTGAGCTCTGTTTGGCAGAATGAGGATTTACTGCTCCATGGCTTCAGCCACTCTTGCAAGACCTTCTGTTCTTCTTGGATACATCTGTGGGAGCAGCAGGACTGCAGGTGGGGAAAGCAGGAGAGAGGGTATGACACACATGCATGTGCTATCTGGGGGCAAGGTCATGAACCTGGCAGTGGTTAGGACATGGTCACAAGCAAGTTCCAGTGTTTTAGAAAATTTCCTTATTCTAGAAATTTCCAAAATGTTCGCCCTACCACTAGCTGGGCCTTTCTTTTATGAGAAAGGGACATTTGGATATCCTTTCCCCAAGCATTTGCAGTTTAGATTTAGGACAACCGATTGATCAAAGGAAAGGGGAGAATCTCAGAGGGTTTCGGATGAGCCCTTACAAGCCCCTAAATATGAGGAAGTGTACTATACATTCACCACCTGTAATAACACAGAGCTTTGAACACCCCAGTGCGTTTCTGCAGTGCTCCCTATGACAGTGCTGCCAAAGTAAACAATATCCAAGTTTTGGGAGAGGATGCTTGTGACAAAACCCAGTTTGGCAGCAGTGCCAGGTGGGCTGAAGAGTCACCAGTTTAACCAGGAAAAGAAAGGAGCCAGGGCCCAGGAATAACATCAGCTCTTACTGAAAGGCTGATGACAGACTGAAGCTAGAGCAGTTTTGTCCCCTGCTCCTTGTTCGAGCTGTGTCTAAAAACCACCAAACTATCGGTGGCTTACTTGGTGGGATCTCCCAGCCCCTTCCCCACATGGGGCCGCGTTAGCTCTACGGGAACTTCATGGTGAGAAACCACAGCACTCCTCCAAACATTGGGCCCGATTCCCGCACCTGCAACTCAGGCTGCTGAGCTGCTTTGCACCGAAGTGTTTTGACTGCAGGAATCTGTCTGGTAGGAGGGAATGCCAGGAAGGAACAAGGAGCACATTCAGGTGCGCTGGCTGTGCTGACACCACGGAGATGCCCGGTGTGCGCAGACAAGCTTTCGTTCCGCACAGGCGCCGCGGACATGAAGGCTCACGGAGCACGGGGAGGGCCGGTGGGAGGGCAGGGCCACAGCCCGAAGCGCCGTCCGTGGGCAGTCCGCAGAGGGTGAAGCTCCGTCCCGCCGGTGCCCAGTTCCGCCCGGCGGCCAAGGGAGAGCCGAGGACACCCACGTGCCGGGACCGCCAAGGCAGGGCGGGAAGGGCCGGGAACGGGGCCCGGAAGGCCCGGGCTGTGTCTGCGCCCGCCGGGAAACGGGGAATGCTGGCGCCAATGTGAGGGAAAAACAGCAACCGGGCTTTGGACTGGTGTGTGAATAGCTGGAGATGGAATTGGCATTTGTCGTCAGTAAAACACAATATCAAACTCATACTTGCCTCACATGCTGATCTTTTATTAATTTCTTCAATACAGAGAGAGAAAAAAATGCAATAGAGTTCTTTTAAAGATATCACTGGAGCCTGAGTTAGAGAAATGGCGTTAGGTGGATTTTTTTTTTTCCATTTTTTAACGTGGACATTTACTACAAAGAGAGAAAGAAAATGTGCTGTTTAATGTCTCTTGAATCTCTGCCTCGTTTATTTTCCACACATATGATCTCTTTTGTTCTCTGGTAGTAATCACCTAAACAACTGATTAACAGGTGATCAGCCTGCACTGTTCTGATCTGCAGGATGCAATGCAAGGGAAAAATGGAGAAATCCACTCTGATTATTTTTTTTTCATACCTCAGTACTACACTGTCCCAACAAAGAAATTTGGGTTGTAGCAGCACACACACCACACACACTTCTTCTCTTTTTTTTTTTTTTTTTTTTTGAGGTGTCCCTCAGCTCTTACACAAATCCCCCAGAGCTCTCCCTGCACCTTCTTTCAATTAAATTGTCTTTCTTAACTTAATCTGGGACTGTTTGATTAGAGCTGGTTGGAAGCTTTTCCCAACAAAGCAAGGTTATTCAGCAGCTTTGAAACCTACTGATTTATCAGGAGAGAAAGACTTATCTTTCAATTAACTTCCTTCACCTGTGGATTGCCAGGAGCTCAGGTTTCTCAGCCCAGTGACAGGATTCCATTTCAATGACTGTGGGGCTGGAGACCTCAGGGATTTTTGGGGTTTTGGCACAAAGCCAGGAGGCAATGCAGTTCTCCAGTGTGTGCAGCTGTGGAACACTGCAGCTGCCAGAAGTCATTGACTATTTTGGTTTCAGACTCCATGGGCTTATGTCATGAAACTCTCCAAACTGCCATCCCCAGCTATTTCAGTATTTCGGTTTACACACCATATATCAGTGTTCACGGTTTTGCTTTTAGTGTGGAATGAAGGGTTTCTAGAAACATTTTTCCTGTGCTAGAATGAATTACTGATCATCATTAACAATGAAACCTACCAAGAGGGGATAACAAGCTTCACTGGTCAGAGGAGGCACTTGGTAAATTTGGACTACCACTAAGAAAATAATGACTTAATAGATCATCCTACCATTTAGGCAGGGGAGATCTGGTTTTAATCTGCTTTGAAATCTGTTGGAATCCTGGCAACCCTGAAATAATATTTTTTTGTTGTTGTTGTCTTTTTGCATTGATTTCAGTAGCGTTAGGACTTTGTCCAGGATGGCCGCTAAGATAGACACAGCAGTTTAAACATAGATTGGAGCTGTGTCTAGATTCCACCTTGTGAATGTTGATGGCTTATGCAAGCAGGAAGTCAACCCTGATAGCCTTATAATTTGTTAATTATATAAGCTGCCACAGCTATGTGGTTTACCAGTTGAGAAATTTACATTTTGTCCTGTTCTAACATATTTACTGATTTTACTGATACCATTGGTTCACAGTTCTCTTTTTTTACATTGAGGTGATGACAGGACTTTTTTATCTGCTATGAATACAGATATATGCATTTCTGGGAAAAAGGAATGTGATTGTCTAAGTAGTGCAGTTCAGAAACAGCACACTATCTCAAGATCTTCTGAGGACAGAAACTGCAACATAGTGGAAAGATTGAAATCTTAACTTTCATTAACATAAAGGTCCCATTTGCTGTCTTGGCAAAATCAACAGCTACTAGCCTTAAAACCTATTCTCAGAATACATTTATAGAAGTAAATGCTATCATGTGTCACTTCAGTACCAAAGGAAAAAAATGCCCTCTGTAGGAGGTCATTATTTAACAAAAATATATCTCCATTCTCCTAATTGTTGTGCTAAGAAACCTTTAATGGAAAAGACACTGAAGTAGGACATAGAGGTTAAAGTGAAGCCATTCACATTTTATTTTGTTTGTACTCAAAATTGGTTGCAGCCTTTGCTTTCAGCATTCCCACTGTTCTGAAAAAATGATTTGAATTCCAAGTTGATACAGGAGATGCATATAAACAGATCACCGCTCCCCTCCTGTGAGGGCAATTTATGCAAAATAAGTTTAGGGGTTCTGGGATTTAAAGTTTACTGACTTTTGTCTGTGGGAACTGGTGTGCCACTTTGCACATCGTGAACATTGTCTGTGAACTACCTGCCTTCAGGGGGATTGTTAGCACATGAATCAAAAGTGGCTGACTAATGCAGAACATCTCAAACAAAAGGATTAGAAAATAGTTGAGACGAACCAAGATGCATTTTAAATCAACTGAAGTTAAATTAGGTGCTTTTTAGTCTAATACTTCTCTTAAGTATAATGTTGAACACTGGCTGTGAAAATAGGCTGATCTGTGTACCCTTGTTTTGCTACAGAGAAGGTGCCATCTATTTATTTTCTCCTTAAAAGCAATCTACTGCCTTTACCCATGGAAATGGTACTTGCTCAGCTGTATGTGCTTCATTCATAAAAGAAGAGCACTCTATTCCTCCATGCCACAAAGTGATTCTTCTTTGATTATGTGCATAACACTCTGGGGAATGAGACAATTGTGCACACATATTTTCCTGTATTTTTATATTGAAAAAGAGTGGGTTTTTTTTAGATGCTCCAGAGTTACATTCTGCTCCTACTTTGTAGCAGGATTCTCAAGGACAAACATCATACTGAGGCTGCTGCTGCAAATGCTTCTAAGGCACCCACACCTGAGCTCAGATCTGTGATAAACGAGATAGCCCAATCAAATTTATAAAGGAATAAAATTTATTATGTGGCCGAAAGATCGGTCACAATGAGCCACGATATTGAGGAGCAGTACCGAGCCCGGGGTCGGTACTGGGTGAACGCGTATAGATCTGACCTCTGGCGCATCAGATCTCCCCCAGTTCACCTCGACTGTCTCAGCCAGGGTGATTTTATACAGTTCTTGGGGAATGACCACATCCAGTCCATTCTTCTCAGCCCTGAATCATATTCATGAGGTTCTTCTTTCACTGTCAGGGCTGGACAAAAAGGTTTCTGGGTGTGATGAATGGTCCATCTTGCGATGAACTGTCCATCTCCGGATGACGAAATTGGTACGTCTGGCTCCTCAGTCTTTACAATAGGATTCCCAGAAACATAATGCCTTGATGGCCGAGATGTAGATATCAGGCGATAACGATCAGGCCATCATCGTTCGGTCGTAGTGTGAATGTTCCTGTGATACAAATCTGACTCCACCTGAGATGGAATTCTCACCTATTGATTGAATAGGCCTATTCTCCGACTGCTCTGGTGTTGTGAAAACCCCTCTCTGGTCAAACTGGTTTCAGGAGAGTTTTGAAACTTCTGGTTTTAAGGGGGCTGTAGTTTTTAATTCTTATAACTTTAATTCAATTCATATTTTAGCATGAATTTACAGAGTTTATTTATAACAGATCCAATCCTCTGGGATGTGGGATATTGCAAATGCTGCGTTGCATCACTTCCAAATTTTGCGGGCAAGTGTAAAGCAACAGTGGACTAAATGCTATTCAGCTTGGTGACAAATGAAGAAGATTATTCCATCTGGTGTATGGAAAAAAACAGGCAAGTCTGCAGGGTGCTTCCTGCTGTGGCCTCACCCGGCACACTAATCTCAGTTTGCTGAATTCTCCCTTTGGATGTAAAGAGGCCTAGCATACTTTGGGTGTAAGGGCCTAACATGCTGTCTCCATCTCCAAACTAGGCACTATGGGAGTCTGAGAGAGATAAAATTGAGTGGTTTGGACCAATTCTGATCCTACTGAAATGGGAGCTTAATCAGAATTTGGCCCTTAAGTGTAGTGCAAGCACAATGTTTACTGCAAAGAGGGTGTCCCATGTTGGTTGTTAAAAAGGACTGGTGGGCTGACATTCAATAGATGCCAGTTGCCTACCACACTGCTCTATCACTTCCCTCCTCAGCAGTACTGGGAGGGAGAAAATTAGATGGAAAAAACTCATGGGACAAGATAAAGGCAGTTTAATAAAGCAAAAACAAAGGCCATGCATAGAAGCAAAGGAAAACAAGATTTATTCTCTACTTCTCATCAGTGTCCAGACACTTCCTAGGAATCAGGGCTTCAGGGCACCTAGCAGCTCCTCTGGAAGACAAACATCATAATGACAAATATCCCCCCTTTCTCTTGGTTTTTGTTGCTGAGCAGATGCCATATGGTATGGAATATCCCTTTGGTCATTTGGGGTCAGCTGTCCTGGCTGTGTCCCTTCCCAACTTCTTGCTCCCAGCGCACTATAGGAGGCAGGTTGTTGGAGAGGCAGCATGGATGCTGTGTGAGCTCTGCTCTGCAGTTGCCAAAACTCGAGTGTGTTCATCAACACCTCTCTAGCTACTGACACAAGGCACAGCACTCTGAGGGCTGCTGTGGGGAAAATTGGCTCCATCTCAGCCAGACCCAGTACAACTGGGCAACAGTTTTACTCTGGGCAACAGCTTTTGGAACTCAAATGCTGAGCAACCAGACTAATGTTCTCAGCAAAGAACTAGCAATACTTCTTATTTTAACTAGACCTGCATGAATGACTGGTCCTATTTGGAGGAAAACTGTGCTGGCAATGTTTTAAAGGAAAAGGGAAAAATGTTTTTGGATATACATGAAACCAGAGTTTTTCAGATTGTTTCTGATTGTTTGTCAGATAAGGAAGGTTTTTTTACAGGTTGAATAAGTATTTCATATTGATCTAGGACATTTCTAAAGGGCATGAAAATAATGTGAAAATAAACTCATTCAGGATGACTGGAGCAAAATTCACAAAATTGAGGAGGGCATATCCCCTGTTGCACCCAGTGGTGCAAACTTTGACTTTTTAGATAAGAGACTCCGACTGCTCCATAATCCCCAGGTTTTCCTCTCAGAAAAAATGTCCTAAATGCCAGGCTGTCCAAACCATGCCACACAGGCAGATCAAGTGAAACTCCTACAATGGATGTTGCCTGAGCTGGATTCAAGGCTGCTGAGCAACCTGTACATCATGGGGTGGGACAGGTAAAACAGCAGAAGCTGTGGTGGTGTGCACTGCCTCGTGTCCCTGTTCTGCCACTTGAAGGCATTGGTGTTTGTGGTGAAGAAAATGCACTGTGGCTGCAGAGATACAAAGGAGCATCTCTTGAATGCTGATGTGTCCAGCCTCATGTAACTCATGAACATTCACTGAGTAAGAAAACAGGTGATGATTAGGGTCTGGGCTGATGTCTAGGGTACTCATCTGAATTTTCCATTCTCTGCTTCCAAGTATCTTCAAAACAAAAAAATTGAACTTTTCCCACCTAGAATCAGTATCATTGTGAAGGAGGCCCATGATTCTAAGACCTAGCTTTAAATATGGTAGGAAAAGAAGTGGATATTTGCCTCCAGTCTCACAAGCTGTAGCTGGTGTGGCATATGGTACTCTTTTCCCATTTTCTATTGTTTCACAAATTGTTTTCAAGACAGTTTCTAAGTCTTGCATGAAAAGTCAAAGCAAAAAACTATTGCAAACCATCAAAATAATCCTTTCCATATTTTATTTCAGGTGAAACTGCTGACTAAATTTGACTTGATGTTACAAGTGTTTGCATTTTTCTGTGACTAAGTGATACCTTGCACAGTCTATGCTCAGCTCTGGCTTGAGCTCTGCTGCTAGTTTGCCCTCCTTGTATTCTGCTTTTGGAGCATTTAAGATACCTGCTCCCTTGCTGAGCCACAGCCTGCTCCACAGGGATGGGTGGACATACTAGCCATGCAGTTGCACTGACTTTTCCAGCAAACTGGTTTCCATGATAAACACCTGAGGCTCTAAAGCAGTGTGACTTCAGTCTCCTCCTTCCAAAACCCTCATCAAACAGCTGTTGTCAATATATATTCTACTCTGGCAAACATTTCATTCGCTCTATAATCTGTGGAAAATGTAGCAATTGATCTCTGAGCAGTGTTGCTAAAAGCTGCGGCTACTTTGTTTTCACTTGGAGTGTGTAAATGGCTTTTTGACAGGTTTGACTTCTGGGCAGTTCCTGGCTGAAAATGCTGTCATCGGCATTGATTTCCCTCCTGGCCTGTCACAGGAAAGCCATCCTGTGATCGAACAGCAGCCTGCAACTATCAATATCCATTATTGGACTTCTTAGCCGCTGTGCACTGCTCCTCAGAATACTGAAAGTAGAGCTAGGCCAGAGGCAGATCTTCATCTTCAAAACGTAGGTCTTATGGGTACACATCTTGGGGACATTTTGAGCCATGAAGCAATGAAACCATACTGCTTGCTTGCACCCTGGTGCTCTCCGTTCGCACTGAGATGTCACATCCTCCTGGAGGATTTAAATCTTTTAATGTAAATCTGGGCTGCCCTGTGGATCCCCATCCTCTTCTCTCCTGCAAACCTGGCTTCTTATTAACGCTCTCACTGAAAGTGTGAACTCAGCTGGGAAGGGGTGTCTGTCTGCTTTTCCAGCTTGCACATCTCAAAGTGCAAGAGAGATGGGTGATTTGGCCCTTGCCCTCTCAACAGCTACAGCTTCAGAGAACCACAGGAAGTGTTTCCAGCTCTGCTGCCTGCACTCCTCATCTGACAAATGAGCAGGTTTTCTGCCTCACTCCCGATGCTGCCACTTTTTCTGAACCACCCCACATGTGAGCCCTCCTTGTGTCACTGTCTGTTTTTAGCGGTTCCTCTGTCACTGTAGGTTACTCTGGAAGTGAAGTGGCAGCTTCCTTGTGTGGGGTAGCTTTGCCACAAGGACACCCACAAGCAGGGCAGCTATGCTCCTATGAATGCCCCCAAGAATTCAGCTGCCCACTGCATGGGGGTCTCAACAGACCAAGCCCGTGTGGGTGTGAAGAGCATTCAACACCTTCCAGGGTTTAGTGTGTACCATGCCTGTCTCTTGCCTCATCAAAATGGCCTTAATTCTCAGCACAAAAGTTCTCCAGTCCTCCAACCAGAAACGTGGCTGCCAGTATCTGAGGAAAGATATGTAAATAAAGAAAGCCCATAGAAATATCTCCTCTATGTAGTCTTCCAGTTCTCAACAGTGTCCAACCAAAGTGCACACTGAGCTGGAGGTGGGGGCCTGTCAGGGGACAGTGAATGCTTTTTTTACTGCCCCATGAGACAGCAGCCTAGGTGAAATGGCCAGGAGGAGCCATAGAAAACCAACCAGAGCATGCCTGTCCCTCAGTGCCAGATTCCATACCTAGCCCTGCTGAACACACTGCTTGGCTTGGACACTGTCTCCTTGTCCTTTACATCCAGATATCTGAACTATAGAGGCTGCTTGCTGTGCAATGTAGTCCTGTGCTCTTGAAAGAAACCTGGAACTGAGTTTCATATTTATTAGATCATCTTTAATTTGGGACATCAGTGGGAGTTTTTTGTATTTCTCCAACAGCTTTTTTCTGCATGAACTCTAGTTTCCTGTATTTCCCAGCTGTACCTTACATGTGCCTCTTTATTTAGTGCCATCAGTGGGTATACTTAATGAGCAGAATCTTTATGTTGGTTTGTGCTGGATATTTCTAATTGCCAAAGTTTCTTAGTGGTCTCTGATTTTCTGTTTTATATGGTCACCCTGTAGATAGCACAATCCCATATCATACCATAGACTAGGGATCAGGCTGGAGATCATGCAAAGACAAAAACCTGCTGAGAGGAGAATAAGCTGCCACCCATGTATATTTGAAGTCTAATTCTGTACCTTGATATTCTCATTGTCCTGTATTGCTGGTCTTCATGGCAGGGATATTTTTAAATCCCACAGTCCTGGTTCTCTGTTTTGCTTTATCTATTGTAAAGCAGTATTTTTGCTATAGTTAGCCCCAAGATGTATAAATGAAACTGGGAAAAAAAACCCAAAAACGGAAGCAACCCTTTAGACAGTTGTGTATCCTTAGTAATAGTGATTTTTGTAGAGTCAAAAAGATCTTTTTTATTCATCTGCTGTTTTAGCTTTTATTTCAATTTATAGTTTGAATTTTGCATAACCCTGTTTGTGAGCCTGCTTCAGCAAGGCCCAAATAGTTGTTAATCATTTGTGCTTTGTTATCATAGGGTTACTCCACAATCAAGTATTTTCACGTCATTCTTGGCTGCTTTCCTTGCCTCCAAACCAGGCACCACTATCCTTCCTGCAGTCTTACCTGTAACTCTGGTCACATTTGTGCATGTATGTTGTCTTCTGAAATGTCTGTTTAGAAAAGTCATCCCTAGCAGCAAGTGAACTTTGCAATACTCAGTTATGCTGCACACTCTATCTCCCCACTGCAATTCATTCCACTCTAAAGCAAGAACAAACCTACTGACATGGTTGCTTCTGGCTGGGCTTGGGTTACGGAGATACAGAGGAACAATAACTTTCTGAAGTGCCAGACCTAGACCTCCGGTGAATGAGCAAACCAGGTTTGTGCCTGGAGTCCATCAGGGAGAGCAGTAACACTGAGCTGGTTTTGCAATGCAGCCACTGGAACGGACAGCCTGAGGCTGAAAGTGCTCTAGGGAAGGTGTGTGTATCCTCTTCAGGCTTTATCACTTAGCTGAGATTTTCAGCAAGATGGATAAGAGGCAAAATCAATTAATTAGCTGTGGAATTCCTTCTAAGGGTGAGATGTGTTGAATCCCAATCACTGTAGAAATTAAGGAACTGGTGGTGAGTGTCTGTGTGTAAATACAGCTAATTTCTTAAGAGCCCTTCGAGCCCCATTTTCTGACTGAATCTGAGAAAGTTGCAGCTTGTTTAAACTATACTAAAAGGGATACAGGGAATATTAAGAGGCATGGCTACTGCTCGAGATGTTTCTACTGATTATTTTGTAAGTCACACGCTTTTGTGACTGAACTCAGAAACAAGCTGCATCTTTAAAAAGCCAACAAACAAAAAAATTGTCCCATAAAGTAGGACCATGGATGATCTGTTCTTAGAGATGAGTCCCAACACTACAGTCTGGTTTTCAAAGAAAAGTACTAGCTCTACTCATCTTTTGCTTGGATATAGATAACTGCTTATGAAATTGGAGCTAAGTTCAGCAGCCAAAAAATATAGCTGCTTGGGCTTAGTATTTTAACACTAGACTATCAGTACTGACTGCTTTTACATATATTTTATTAATGTTCAAGAAAAGAGGAATAGAATACAGCATACTCTTCCATACATACACCTCCTTGTTATTAAAGCATATTATGGGAAATATTTCTGCTTAGACTTGATTTACTAAAACAAGATTTTAATTTTAAGTGTCATAGACACTTATAGCGTATTTTGTGCTGGTTTGGGTTTATTTTCCTGGTTGACATTTATTTCTTGATATTGCCTGGGACTCCAAGACACAGCCAGACAGATCTGCTGAACACATGAATACTAAGGAAGTGGTTTCCCTAGTAACAATAACCATGTAACAGCTCTCACAACTTCCTGCCCTTACTTGCGGGATTTGTTTGTGTGTTTCTCACTGGGTTAGATGGAGGAGACACCAAAATTGAGGCTGGCTAAAAGGCATTCAAGATGAGCTTACTGGAAGTGGAGAGAGTAGAAAAAATGACTGCTGCATTTGCAAGTGGTGTCATTACAGATTCTGGCTTTGGTTTGTCTTATGGGAATAATCCTGGGGGCATGCTCTAGCTGTCTCAGAGCATGGACTGAACAGACTCTACTACAACTCGGATTCTTACTTCAGAATATTTTTTTACAAATTATTTTTGACTTTTTTTTTTTTTAAAATGTAACTTTTCACAATGGATTAAGTGCAGCTTTGAGTCACTAATCAATTAATAGAAAGCAGAGTGGGGCAACAAATACAGACCTTAAAGTATGCGGCCTCAGTGCAGGACTTACTGCTAGCACTTTAGAGAAGGTGAATTAAGCAGCAGTTGGGAACATGTACTTCTGGGTTTAGACTGCTAGCAAGGGGTTGTCCAGCTGGCATGTTCTTGCTGTGGAAGAAGAGGGGAGATTCATTCTCTAATACATTGCAAAGTATTCCTCAAAGAAACTATTGCGCTATTCAGGTGGAGGATTCTGGTAGGCATGTTATGTATGATCATTAAATCAAGTTATCTTTTTAGTCTTCTAATCAACCAGTCTATCACCTCACTCTAAGACAGGTGAAGAAATCTGCAGTACTAAACTCAGATATTAAATCTGCTTCTTCAGGCACTGAAAAGCTGAATTCCTGGATTTCATTAGCCATTGTTAGCATATGTATATTGAATGTTGTGGCCACTTGTGTGTCATTTTTTACATCAAAAATTACTTTTGCTAAAAAATAAAGGTTAGTATTATCTGTCAGTTCTCTGCAAACATTTGTTTTAAGATGGATCTGTTCCTGAACAAGCTGAAATGATTTTGTATGTTGCTAGAAAGAAGAACTGATAAGGGCCAAACTGCAATCAGCTGTGAGTTTACTATTAAGATAATAAACACGAACAAACACTGTGCAGAGATCAGCCATACTTTCCTTTTTCAAGATCTTTGACCACAATGAAATCATGACATTATCTTAAAGCTGACACGTGTAACTCTAGTCATATAGATATTTACAGCTAAAAATGATAAGCTTGATCCTGAGAGATGCTGGGTGCACCCATCCTTGCTGCTTTTAATGGCAATTCTTTGTGTTCAGAGCCTTTGGATCAGATTAAGAGCATCTCAGCAAATCACAATGAGGAAGACAGAGAGGAAGTGGCTATCAGAAAACCAAAGACAGGCTAAGATCACCTGAGGTGAGGTGCCTCAGAGCAATGTACTGATTCTCTTCTCAGGTTATATCAAATATCAGGCCTAGTCAATGTTCTTTAATTCAGGGCAGCCATAGAAATAAGCATGTGCACATTTGTAATTAGCACTTACACCCTCCCAGCAGGTAGAACTTCCCACTATCACAACACTATCTACACAGGTACCATATTTCAGAGTAGGCCATTAAAGCAGTTTAAGTGGGGTCTTCTGTAAACCAGCTGTGTTGCAATTCTTATCACCCAAAATCCACGTCAAACCTGTGCACAATATGATCTTGGCAGAGAACAATACTGTTTTATGCTCCCAAGACCACTGACAGTAATGAAATAATGTTGTCTTCCAAGTTGAACATGTGCTAAGTTCAGTCACATTACCTTAGATAGTAAGAAGGAAAGAGTTAGTAAAATCTACCTTTTGATTTTACAATTTCCCTGAAGGTACAGAGTCTTCGAAATTATTGTACACTTTTGAGACTTTTTTCCTGTGTTTCTGTTTGCAGAATAAACTTTGTAATTAATACTGACTAACTAAATAAAACCAGCATGTTTGGGTGTCTAATGGCATGTACACATCAGCAGCAGTCCTATAAACACACATGCAGATGTATGCATTAATTCAGATGAGTACAGGAGCGTGGCTGTATTCAATTCTGAAAATAATAATCCAGCTCCTAATTATGTACATGATTGGCTATGCTGATTTAAGGCAATATATTCATTCTGTTTTCTAACTGTACATCAATGGACCTAAAGATTATAAATTGCCAAATCAGATGTGTAATAGAAAATTTAAAGCATTTACCATTTTGTCAAGTATTAAAACATTCTTGTTTTCACAGGGGTGTAATGTGGACCTTACAGTGTAAAAAGAGCTATGAGTCATTTGAAAATATGTGATATCCTTTGTATATCACAGATATTTTTCTCATGAATAAGGAACTTTTCATTGTAAGAAGACTTTTATATGACTCCCGCTTGTTTCTCAGTCTATTTCCAGGCTAAATTACTGTAAAGAGAGAGGTTTTGCATCTACCTATGTCAGTTCTCCAGTGTATTGAGGTCAGCTTCCATTCTGCTTGGCTCTGATGCCTGCCTGTATAAATGCAAATTCCATTTCCATCCTATTATTTTTCTAATCAAGGGTTTGTCATGCAAAAGAAGATCTGAGGTGACTGTGTTTTCCATTATGCAAAATATTCCATTATGATAATATCTTCAGGATAGTCTTATAAAGGTGCCCTGCCCAAAGACATCACAAATGAGAGCACTGAAGAGGTAGAAATATCCTGCATAATTTGCCCTCTCATTTAACATTCAGGCCACAGAGTTCACCTTAATTTGCCATACACATTTCCTCTGACATCCTCAATCTGTACATATGGTAAAAATAAGAATTGGCAGCTTTCACTGAATAGACTTCTGTTAAGTGCTTATCAAAAGAAGGAGAAGAAAGGGGTTGTAAAATGCAGTCATATTTAGTACATCCTTCGATTTCTTTTGCTTTCTCTGCTAAACTCACACTTAATAAAATCTACAGTCAATGAAATTTACCTTTTGAGCTCAAGTTGTTTCCATTCAGAACAAAGTAAAAAATACACCAGCAAAGAAAACCTGATATTTCTTAGAAATTCTCTTTTCTTTCTTATGCCAAATCCCAATGGGCAGGGCTCCACAGAAAGGGAGTTTATTTTCTAAAGCCTTTGAACACAAGGCTCTTACATTTTCTAGGACAAGATGTTTTCCTGGACAGTCTCAATATTGTATCTTTGTATTATTAATACTTTTGTCATAAAGATGAATACACACATTTATTTTATTGTATATATTTAATTTCCATCAGATGTCATTTCAATTATTCAAATATGAATTGGCTTACAAACAGACTCCTGTGAAGACTTGTGTCTGAGTCTTGGCAAGCACATCATATTTCTGCAGTTTCTGTGTATTTGATTTATCTGTTCTCTCTTCTTACTGTGCAAATGTGTGTTGTATGTGCACATGTGCTAAATACATAGGTAAGTGAATCTGTATTGACTCCTTTGTTTGAAAAAACTTCTGAATTAGTGGGCCATTTTTACAAGTTTTTAATGGTGATGATTGCTTATGACTATTTCTGTAGCCAGACAGATAAATTTTAGGGCTGTAGAAAACGTAGACATTTTAATTATAATCCAAAATAGATAAACGGTCCTTTTCTTCTCTGGCTTTCTAGAGTGTCCTTCCAGATCTGAGGAACACTATGCCATTGCTGGTCTTTCCTGTTCAGGGATTATTCCACTATTAAACCAAGCTTAATTTAATGCAATATCTAGTAATGAACTTGATATTAGCTTTGAGGCCTTGAATGCTTTTTTTTTTTTCTTATATATTGGTATGGCCTGGTGTATCATCATCATTATAATCTTTTTAATTAAAGTCAGTCCCTTGCCTTGACTTCCTGACTCGGCCTCTGATGTTTTAAAATATTTTCCATTTCTAGCTGCAATATTTCAAAGAGCTGTCTCCAGTCTTTTTCACAATTTTATCTCATTTACTGGACCTGTTCTCAAGTCCATGAAGTAATAATAAATTTGAAAAAAAACCCATATGGATTGTAGATGTTTTATCCTTACTGATCCATAATCTCATCAGCTACTGTGCAGCATTTTTTGACTAAGGTACATGACTGTTTTAATTCATCTTCCCTGAACCACTGATGCTGAACTAACAGATGCTGATGTGGATATAACTACATGTAGGACTAGACTTCTCTGTAAGTTCCCTTACGTGACATGTCAGCACAGTACGTACTCTTCCTTTTCTGAGATGCAGCCATCTCATCTTCTTGGAACTAGTTTTAAGTCTACAAAACCAATTTTCCAACACGGCAAAAAATGCTTTCATTGAATCAGACCTATCTGCCAGTGATCACATATCATTTACATTTACTGAAAAGCTTTGCTACAGAACTTTCAAAATTATGCCCTCCAAGGTATTTCACAGCAACATTCATCTTCATAATTGGACACAAGTGTGATTCCATGTCCCCTGCTCCTAAATCAAACTTGGACTTACCCATTTGCTTGACATTTCCAACTGCACTACAAGAGTCTCAGTATGCACCTTTCATAATTACAGTTAGCTGAAACTCCATATATCCACACCCTCTATATTGTATCCACTCAAGCCACTTGTTTTCCTCCAGAAGTTTTAATCCCCCTCCCTTTAGTTGTCAAGAGTGATAATTTGATCAATAAAGCTTGCGTCTGCTATGAAGTCACACCATTTCTGGCCATCTGCTTCCTCTGAAACTGTCCTTAATCTGTTGGTAAATATGTTCAGGATTATTTTTTTCCACCAGTGACTATAGTCTCTGTAGTTAGCTGGATGAGAAGGATCTTCCTTTCCCTGGAGCTTGTAGAGGTATTGCCTGTAGTTGCTTACCTGCAACTTCCTTGTGTTCCTTTATGTATGAACATCAGTTTTGGCCTCTTTGCTGGCACTTGCACTGACAGCTTTCAACAACTTGGCCATTACACTTCCTGTTCCTGCAGCTATCCCACTTCTGACCACTTTGCTGTTCTACTCACTTTTCTTCATTTGCAAACATATGTAGAACCAATAAACAATCAACATAACTACCAGGACCTTTCAAGTCACTGATGCAAATATATTTTGTACTTATAAAAATACCCAAAACATGAACAGGATTATTGGACCAAGGCCCAGCTTATCACAGCTTTATGCACAGCTAATATAGCCATATTTACGCTATTTTTTTGAAGTCTGATTTCTTCAAAGCGATCCCTAAAGCCCAAGTTTCCATCTTCATGGGAGAGGACACAGCTTCCAAAAATCATCCCATATGCATTAACATGCAATGTTATGCAGCCAGATTTGAAATTCTTGGTTGCAGCAGGCAGTTATATGAAACCTGAATGCCAGCATAGGTCATCAGGTCTGCTCTGTGGATCTCCATGGTTTAGCAGCAACTGTTTGGATAAGAGCTTGCTGCATACATTGTGTCTCCTGCAACCTCCTTAGCTGCTGCTTCTCTCCTTCTGCCTTCTGCCTTCAGTGTTCCAAAAAAGCAAGCCAGCATGGCTCTGGATGTACACAGCACTGTCTGCTCTCTCTTCTCCCCAGTGGTTCTAACCTTTATTGAAACTGGGTGGAGAAACTGTGTGCCCAGATCAGCTACCAGAGCATAACAGGTTAGTGTGCAGCTGCTCATCTGTGGCATCTGCTCATTCTTTGCTTGTAGAAAGTGCAAAGGAAACAGGGGTAAGAAACTGTAAAAACTTGTGCATTCTACAGGCTGCAACTCTATAGTTTTGTTCTGGTCATACACACAAAAACATGAACAACAACTATCTGCAGTCCTAGGCATACAACTCCAGGCAGATGTTCACTGCAAGAGCTTTTCAGATATCACCATGCTTTTATTAATTCTCCTTGAGTTCTTTTACTTGCTGTCCCTAACTGCCCAAATCCAGTGAAACAGCTGGGCTTTCTGAGCCAAACCATGGCAAAGCTCCGGCACACTCAGTCTCACGGTACTGCTGTCCCTGCTCAGAACTGTGCATTTTCTGATCAGGGCAGTTTGAACTCCAGCTGTTCCCCGTGCAGAACTGTGAGGTGAAGCGTAAGTGAGAGGACATATTCTGCCTCCACTGCTGGATGAATGTGGGTTGGCTCTGTAAGAGAGCATATTCTACCTGCTCAGGACCAAGGGGATCATGTTCTGTAGCCTATTTCCTGGAGGAAATGGTTGTACTTTCTTAGCTGAGTGTGTGAACAGATGTGCTTTCTGGTTCACTATCAAGACTACTATCAACAGGAGTGTATATTCCTTTAATTAAATAGCAAATAATCTGTTTGCTTAATTCTACTTTCTACTGCAAAAACATATGATAGTGGAAATTATGGATTCTGGTGTCTGCCAGGTCCCTGATACCCTTATGTGTTTTAGAATCTAGGCAATTAGAGAATTCATGTAGTAATTCCTCCATTATGCTTTTCACATTAATATATTTTCTTCTGAATTGTTTAGTCAAATTAATTGCATTTTGGGTATACTTAGCATACTTCTAAAGAGACTTATTAAACTACCAGTTTTTATCTCGCTTAAGAATTGCCATAATAACAACATTCAGGAAAGCTGGTTCATGATCTGATATGGTGATAGCTCCAATTTTTATGTGTTGTGTTGTCAGGCTGCTTGTGAGATAATAGAAAAGATCTATGTTGGCTAGGGAGAGATGAGATATGAAGTTTTCTCTGCTGGAGTGCATATGCCTTCAGACATCAAAGCTTTTAAAATTTCCCATACATCAGAATGGAAACTGGACATTTTATCACCTGGGGTGCTGCCTGCTTCCTACTGCTTTGTCTGCCCAGCAGCTCCCCAGGGCCGGAGCAAAAGCTGTTCATATCAGAGGCCAGAAGTGAAGGCATACTCCTTCTGTGAGCTGTGGGCATCCACTGACAGTAAACAGATGCCAGGACAAAAAATCTAACCAACCAA
>WEKY01013811.1:149821-162850 GCA_013390045.1 Picathartes gymnocephalus | reverse complement strand
CAAAAAAAAAAAAAACCAACCCTGTTTTTCTTGGGAACTTTACTGTGACAACAAACCTCATAAAAGCAGCTCTATCCCAGGCAATTATAAACCAAGCACCTGCAGGAAACATTTCTTCATTCTCTAAAGGCTCTGACCTTCAACTTCAGATCTCCCTTCTCCTGCAGCATGGCACGGAAATAAGCTGTAATTGTGGACACTAACAGTCTGTATTATAATGACTCTTGTTATAAAATAGGATAGATTCTGGTTACAAAATGGGAATGTCCACACACCCAATTTCTTTATCATTAGTCTACAGCAACTTGAGAAAGCTATACATAACAAGCTCAGAGGCAGACGCTGCATGGGCTGCATAGAATTGGTCAGGGAGCAGCAGTGAGAAAGTCATGGCTGTGTCTTGCAGATGCAAAAAGGGTCTCTGAACAATGTCAACTATGAGCAATGTTGGATATTAATTTGGTAGGATGACATTTTTATTTATTTTTATTGGGTGATTATCCACTTGTGAGAAATACAGGCCAAGAGTTGGAAAACAAATTATGTCTGGAATTTATCTTGATAAAATATAAAAGCAGATTATGTTCCTTGGGCTAAAAGTTGTTAGCATGAGATTCTAAGTTCCTTGGTTCTTTACTGCTTTAAGAAAAGAGAGGAAGAGAATTTTTGAAGAACAATAAAAAAAAACCAATGAAATAATGGTTATGTACATGCAAAGAGAATTTGTGGATTAGGCTAGTAGATACTTCTGCAAGATATTCTTGCTGATTTTAGGTGTCACACACTCAGTTAAAAAGCAATTTTCACAAGTGCTGCAGTAAATAACCCTCCCAATGGTTTATCTTCTTGTTTCTAAAAGATCATTGGAGTCTCTTGCACTGTTGAGGTCTAGAAAAATTGAAAAAGTGGGAGACAATCCTTTTAAAAGCAAAGTACATGATGAAGGAAACCTCATCTTCATGTGAGTCAGAAGCAGCCCAAGTGCCACTGTCTATATACAGGCCAAAGGAAGAGGAGGTGAAATATTTGGACACATGCTAAAGGCTGTGTATCTATGAAACTTCCATTTCAAATCCAAGCCAAATCTTTTCTTACTGGCTTCAGATAAATAAGCACCCAACACTAATCAGCAAAGTTAAAATGCTGGGGTTTTTCAACCTTGTTTTTAATTTAACAATTCCATATCTAAGTTCTTGTCCAATAGTAACTCAAATATTTTACAACGTAGCTTAGATTTGAATCCTTAGGATTCAAATTCTCAGCCTGCACCTGAGTTTTCATGTTGGTCATCATCATTGTTGACCATCTGCCTCTGGTCAAATTTCTTTCATCGAGGCCTATTTTAATTTATGTATTCATTGAGGATTTGCTGCACAATATGACAAATACCCATTGACAGTGGCATGTTCTCAACTTCATTGATTAGGCTTGTTGAGAAGCAGTTAGGACACTCTACCTCCTACCCACTACATAAAAGGGGCAGAGTTTGTGTCTCCTCTTACACCATTTTGTCTTTGCTAAGGGCTGCTCTTCTCCCATGAAGACAGCTGCTCTACAGTGTGAGTAGTGGCACTGAGAGATCCACTGACAGTAGATGTAGCACAGTTTATCTGGTTAATTAAATTAAGTGCATATGCCCAGTCCAGAGCTTTTCAGTGGCAGGCAGCTGTCTCCTCATAGCAGCAGAGAAGTACAGCCCCTTCAAAAATGGTGCTCTGCAACCCACACTGGTAGAGATAGCAAGACTGCTGTGCACCACTGTCCTTGGAGTTTCCCTTCATATTAACTGATAACATGTGAGCTGCTCGCATGGTCTGATGTGTAATTTAAATTGCTATTGACAATGGCATGCTGAGAGACACATTAGTTAGAGCATAAAAGGGAGGCAGGGGGAGGAAACTGGGGATGAAGCAAGTTAAGTAAATACATAAATATAAACATGCTTAGTCAGAACATTCATCTGTCATCTTGATGGGTTTTCAGGTAAGAGAATACATATTAAGAAGCTTGCATGCTGCTGTGAGAGAGTTTAAGGTGATAGCTTGGTCGTGGACTAATATTGTGATGTTAAACAAATCTGTTGTCAGCAGTCCTGCCATACATAGCAGGGGGGAGGTGTTAAATGATGGCCTCAAGTCCTGCTGCCCCTCTATTCAGGGAAGGAGTCAACATCAAGGTGACTCAAGGTCTTTTCTACTCCCAGGCCCCTCAATTTCCCTTTGCAGTACTGGAAGGAACAAAACAACAGGGATTTCTCCCCATATTTTCCTCTTCAGCAGCTGGTCCAGCTATGACTAGATTTTTTATTTCAAGTCAGAATAATTAATGATTAAATTTTCTTTGGAAAGGTGCAGTCCGAGCTACAGTTTCATGATTGCTTCATGCCCATTAAAGCTGGGCTGCTGCTGACAGGAACCATTCCCTCCTCTCCTGTATTTCAGCTCACACCTTCCTTCCCTTTCCCCTCTGCTGGCACTAGCACTCCTGCAGCCATGCCAAGGGCTGGAAAAGGGAATTGCTGCAACTGGAACTACAGTGGGATTTGCTGGTAAGCTTTCAGCTGGGCCAGCACGTTGCTCTGCTTGTCTCCACTGTGCTTCTCTGCACAAGTGCTGCTGTGGGAGAAACAACAGGATTGGGTAAGGTGTGGGACCATATCCCTCAGGAGGCTTAAAACAACTGTGATTCACATCCCCCCAAAGCTTTCCAGGAAAAGTAGGCCTCAGGAAAAAAGAATGCATGTGCCAGCTTTAGGTTAAATTCCCTTTCCTATCACAGACTTCTTACCTGACTTTGAACAGGTCATTTTAATCTCTCTTTGCCTTAGATTTCCCACTCCAAAACAAAGACAAAGGAGTACTTTTATCTTTTAGAACATGTACATTAGAGGTTTTGAGGTGCTGAGGTGCCCGGGTACTCTGGGAATAGGGGCACAGAAAGACTTTTGATAGGTCTGCAAATATTTTTAAAGTGCTTCTGCCTCAAGCTTCTATGTTTAATTGCCTTAATTGTACACACCATTTGTACTGCACAACTATGGTTTTTGTAGCTTAACATGCAATATCCATGCTTTTGGCAAATCATTGGTATAACCAAATTCCAAATAATAGAATTCAGGGTATAAATCTGAGACATACAACAAAGGACGGAAATTTTTTTTTCAGGCTTTAAAAAGCATTTTCGCTGTATTTCAAGTTTCAGTAACTTTTAGTAGCACCACTCAACAACAGAGTGAGCAAGCACTCCATGGTGAAAACACCAGCTGTGGGCTATCTTACATGCAGTTACCCTTCAATCAGTCATACCATAGCATTACTTGCTCCATCTGAACCTCAGCCTAATCTGAAAAGATCGATTCAAGCTCATCTGACCTGGCATTGTAATATTTTTTTCCAACAGAGCTAATGTGTGGTTTTGTTTGTGACCAGACCCATCACTTACAGGGCTTCAAACTAATGTCCTTGTTTTAACAAAGAGCAGAGAGAGCGGTTGTTTGGACCGCAACCACTTTTCCAGAAATGTGTGATAGTACTGCATCAATACTGTCATTGTGGTCCTCTTTCTAGCCTAAAATGCTGTGCTTACAGCATAAGATTTGAAATGTTTATCCTTTGAAAAAATATATTTGGTGTAGCCATAACAAGTGCTGGAATATCCTTTTAGCCTCAGAATTTGAGATTAGAATGTCTATGTTTATAGCTAAAGGAGGATACCACTAGAAATAAATATTTAGTAAGATGGTGATAAAATTACAAGGGCAGATCTTCATTCAAGAAAAAGAAGTCAGTCTTTTATTTACAAAACTCAAACGACAGATTACAGATTAGTTATTCTGGGATACATCATCCAAACCTGGCAATCTGAATCTAAAGGGCTGATTACCAGAAAGCACAGGTACCAGCACTTCTTGCATATAAGGTGTCTGAAAGATGCTGGGACCAGGGATATTCAAAGTCATTGGTCTGTTTCTGAAACCACTTTACCACATACTCTTTTTTTTGACCTTGGAAATGCATTTCATTTCTCTACATTTAAGTTCCTGCATTTAGAAAATGGGGATTAGAACACAGATGCAAAGCTGCTCTAAGTTTATTGATATCTGCAGCTTTCAGAACTTTAATGGGTAGCACCATACAAAAGCAAAGAGTTTTTTACTGAAGCAATTCATTCTTCAGCTGGCTGCACTGTTGTACCGCAAATCTTCAATGAGGGAGAACTTGCCAATTTGAAGAAACAACTGATTTAACTAAATGGTTTTCCAAAGGCACATAGAAAAATTGGTGCAACCCCATCATGGAGATAAATTTATGTCAGGCTGAGTGCCTCATATTGATTAAGCTCATGTCAGCCAGGAATCAACTCACTAATGCCATGAAAGGCACTTTTAAACAGAAATAAGAGTGTCTACACAAGGGATTACTTTAATATTGGCATTCTTTTTCCCCAAATAAGACAAGCCTTTAAGTCCCATATCCCTAATTCTATGCATTGTTAATTTAAAAAAAAAAAAAAAAAAAAAGTAATGGAAATGGTATAGCAGACATGGCAAAAACCAATTATTGCCTGTCCTTGGTACTCAGAGTCCTACATTGGCTCACAATTAGGCTTGCTATGATTTAAAGCATCTTTAAGCCTGCTACTATTGAATACAATATGTGGGAACATGGTTCTGTCACATTTTTTTAATGTTCAAGCGATGCTAACTGACATATCCCAGAGATGTGAGTTCAAGGCTGTGGTTTCATGGCAGCCTAATTTCTATGGCAGGCCAGCTGCCACTATGAAGTCACAAATACATTATTTGTGAGAAGGAGGGAAAAGTGCCTCCCAAACCAGTTTGGTGGATGCTTTTGCTTGCTATGGCAGCAGTGGGGATGAATTTTAGGATGAGCTGCTCCTAGCTCTTCTCTGCTAAAAGGAGGATCCAGACTTCCAACTCCGAATTGCCATCACATATGTGCTTGGAAGAATAAGAGTAGGCACAGGGAAGACTTTAAAGTAAATATTTAAATCAGTCTGCATTTTAAAAAAAGTCATTATGTATTCAAAGAAGAAGCTCTACAACTATAAAAAAGTACAGAAATAGAAATAAATAGAAACAGAAATCGCAATGGCTTTGCAGAAATATTAACTAACCAATAACTACCCTAATAGCTAGACTGTATCTGTCTAGCTATAATAAATGGCAGAGGAAGAGACAATGTCCAAAAGAATCACCATCAGCAAAGTATTTCCTGAGTTTTAAGAATGATTTCAACATTAATTGATATCAACACGTAAGAGTCAGAAGCTAGATATCCTGTCTTTTCCCTTTCCATCCTTTCCTAATGCTTTATATTCAGTGTTCATATTTTTATGCATAACCTTCCTCATGAATTAAAGAGCTCCAAAAATTGAAGAATAACCACGAAGTCTCTCTCACTTTCCAGCTAGAATATGTGAGGACAGGTGTGATTGAACCTTGTTTCCAATGCTATGACTACCACTGAGAGTCAAAGTGGGAAGAGGAGGTGTCTTCATTTGAAAATACAGAAGTGCATAAGCATGCCAGAATCTTCTGGATGTTACAGATTCAGCCAGCCAGATGTTGCAGCAGCTGTGTCTCCTGGATATGGGCTTATTCCTGCTGAGCAGGCTCAAGGCTGAGGTGCAGTGGGATACAGCTGTAGTGGGCTGTGGCTGCTGAGACCAGCCATCCTTGACATGACTGGGATCAGGCTAGCATGGCACTTTAAGATAAGGAAGCAAACTTCTATAGGCTCTGTATTCAGCACATGGATAGCTGAGGAGAACAGAAGACCTGGGACACTGAGGTGACATGGCTTCTCCTCCTGGTCTTCAGTGCTGACAACCCTCAGATACTTTTCTCAATGTCAGCAATACCATATGAAAGTATACAGAATTACAATAATCATCACTGGAGATGGCAAATGTGTGGATTTCCATAGATAAGTCCAAATCCAGTAAAAATTATGTAATCTTATTAGTCACCCATAAAAACAGAGACATCACAAGATCCAGAAGCAAAGAGTCCAGATGCACCCCACTGTCATGGGATAGGTTAATGTTCTGACAGGGATACTAGGGAAGGAAAGACTTGAACAATTTGCAGTTGGGCTAAACGTTATGGTTGCACATGTGAGCAATACAGAATGACACCCTGTGACAACAGGAAATTAAATTCCATCATCCTGAAGGTAACATTTCCTATAGTGAACTTTGGGATTTTTATGAAGTGCTCCCTTTTCTCACCCTAGAAGACTGTGGGATCACGCTAAGGATGGTTTATCTGGGGCCCACATGGGATATTGGAGTGCTGCAGTGTTGAGCAGTTGCTTTGCTCTGCAACTACAGAGCAGGGGAGTAGGGGAAATGCTAACTAGAAAAGTCAGCTGCAGAATTGGACAAAGGTCTACAACACTACTCCTGTCCATCCTTAAGATAATTCCTTTCACACAAACAGCCTAAAATTTCCAAAAACAATTTCTTTCAAAATACAGCTGACGCTTCCTTTATGATGAAGAATGTATTTAGGGGAGAAGTACTTACAAGCAGATCCTTGTGGCACATTCCTTTCAGTCTTGCTGGGCATTCTACCTCTGTTTACACTAGTTAAATATTTAAAGCTATCTTTACAAAGAAAAGCAAAAGCCCAAAAAATTTCTTCTAAAAGGAAAGTCAAGATTGTCCTTTAACATGTATCAAGCCGCATTCCATTCAAAAAGGCAGATGCAGGCTGAGAATTACTCCTGCTCTGATCTCATCCTGCTCACTCTCTAAATAACATTCATGGAAAATATGCACACACTTAAAAGACAGAGAAACAACTGTCCTCCACTCTATCTCCCCACCTCACATACACACACCTTTTCAATTTGTGTATCTTGAACTAGTAATGCAGCAAATATGATCTGAATCTCATTTACATCAGTGGAAATGGGGAGTTGTTTCTTTAAAAGGAATGTACTTGAAGCACAGCAAGAGCAGCTTGAGGCCAGAAGTAGGAGCTCATCACATAATTTCTCCTTGCATCACAGCCTTACGAAGCTTTACTCCTTTCCCTTGCATCTGTGAAATCAGCAGGTCTACTCCTGGGAGTAAGGATTGCCATCTTAGACCCTTAAATCAGCCTCTCTGTGTTTGAAGAACAAGAGAGAGTCTGTGTTTTCAGGCACTGTATGTAACTGTAGAAGAACTTGCTCAAGAAAGGGAAATAAAAAGAGAGTAAAAATGTTCGCATTCTCTGAACAAAATGAGCTGTGATCTGCAATTGCCCTTTTAAGAGTTGTGACTTTTTCTTGTTCTCCGGAAAACTTCTGGCAGCAGCAGCCGGGCTGCAGCCCCTGCGCCTCTCACCCCAGCACAGAACATGTCAAGGAAGGCAGGCAACATACGGCTTTAATTTGCAAGGGATCATCTACATTTCTTCTGAACAGAAAAGAAAACCAAATCAAATCTCCACATACTCCATCTATCTTGAATAAACAGCATTAAGGAAAAAATGCTGTGGGTATTGGAAGAGACTCTTTGTAGTCTGCTTTGACTGTGCCTCCTACCGCTTTTCCTCATGCCTCCTTAAAGCATATAAAATCCTTGTAATGGAGGGCTGACTTTTGCCAATCCTGGCCAAAAACTGCTCTTTATTCCTAGCCCATGCTACCTGGTAGAACATTCATGTTACAATAGGTATCACTCAGCAGGAATAAATTCTATTTCTCTTGTTCCCACAACCCCCAAATACAAATAAAAGTATAATTTTTAACCTAAACTGACAATTGCAAACTAATATAGCCAATTAATAAAAGGCATAGAGAAAGGCACATGGGACGAATTTGAGGGTAAGCTGACCTGGGCCACCCAATGGTCAGAGAATTACTTGGCATCTTGTCAAATGCTTGTTAATAATAACTGCCTCTGCACTGAGGTGACTTTCTGAGCACTTGGCTGTACAGCCTTGAGACCCTTTGCTGCAGAAAGTATTCTGGCTGCTGACTGCACCATCCTGAAGGTTTATGTTCAGCTCCTACTGATTTTCTTTGCCAATCACTGCCTGTGTTTGTTATTTTTGTCAGCACAGGCATACTTCCAAGAGTCTTGTAGATTTTCCAAGAAATGTCCAAGGTAGGCTTTTAAATTTTAAGGATTTTGCTCTTTTGGCAAGACTAGGTCTGTGAGACACTATGCCCATGGCCCTGGGGCAGATGGCTATGTCACTGGCATGTTGCAAACTGAAAGATATCTTACCATGCAACAGTAAAAGCTGCTTGGGAGACTTGTCCAGGTACTTTCTCTCCAGAATTTTGGTTTGTAGACCTCAGTGTCAACTTCTAGGGTCAAACACCTTACTTTAAGGAGCGTGTATTATCTGGATTAAGGATTTTATCATCCAAAATATATGGTAGTTTTAATATGGCAATGTAAGGGTGTACCTTATTTCATCTTACATTTTGGGATGTATAACACTGTAATAATCTCTCCTTCATTTCACTGCATTTACAATCTTTGTACTGATTTTTCAGGAAGTATCCCTGTCTGTGCATTGTGAGGACTTGATTTGTACTGCTAGTACTCAGAGCTGAAATGAGACCCACCTGAGATGTGAATCTGTAATGTCTCATTTGGAAACTCCCAAGAAACTTCATTAACTTAGTATGCACATTGTTGCCCATCACAGATTACATACTTTAATCTCTCTCTCTACCCAAATCTCAAAAATCCTTTCCTTCCATACAGAACTAATTGGTCTGCACACAAAAAAATATTAACTGTTCTTATCAGCCAAGATTCATGCTCAATATGACACAAAAATCAACTTTTAACTTATCCCACTGAATTATGATAATCTTACTTTTAACCCCTTATTTGACATCTAAATAATGAAACCTTAAATCAACTAAAAACCTAATTATTTAACTTTAATAATAAAGTTATTATTATAACTTTAATTTGGTGGACAAACATAATTTATGTTATCATCTCAGTTTACATTTTATTCATTTGGGTGCTCACTAGCCTTCCTAAATACACATTTGTGCTTATATTTGGATTCTCTGTATGTAACATAGGTCTGTGAGACAAAGCTGAATAATTTCCTCTAAGGAAACAAGTTTTCCTTAAGTGCTGTGGAATGGAAGCATTCACTCTATCCTATTTCTGCCACATAGAGGAAAACAAGAAAATCCTGTGACAACTTTTTGCTTTGTTTATTTCCAAAATTAAAGATTTACATAACTACCATTTTTTTCAGACAATCCCCCATCTCCCATAACAAGTAAAGCAAGCACAGCACTCTAAGGACAGTATTGGTATGTAAAGAATGTAGGAGGACAAATCTCATACTCTGCCTACCTGCCAGAGTGCTAAGTTCCCCTAATAACATCCCCAAGTAACATCACCATATTGTGTAGTAAAAGCTGAATTTCCTTTTTATTATTATTTAATGCCCAAATTTTTGTTTCTTTTAGAATGGAAGATTGTCTTTCCATGGCAAGGGGGAAGAGTGCCTGTGCTTTAAGAAATATGCTGTGTGTCTTCATAAGAACATGTTGACTGTCATATTAACCTGAGCAAAGGTGGCATCCAGTCCAGTCTCCTCTCTCCAACTGTCATCTATGATGGACACCTAAGGAATCATTAAAAGAACAAGACAGACACACAGGAACAATTTCCTGTGGATATGATGTGCAGTACTGGGCTTGCATGAAGAAGTAGTATATTTTGTTAGACCAAGACATATACGTGGAAAAATAAGACAGACTTTTGGTCACACTTTCCTGTGGTTTAGAATCACCTTTCAGTTAAGAACAATTGCTTACTGTTTACTAAGATATTTATTCATTAAGCCAGCTCTGAAAGGAAGGAGATGGTAGCTTTAGAATAGAGAGGGCATTGATGATGTCAATGATGGGAAAAAATGGCATACATTAGCTAAGCAAAAAGGAGAGAAAATTACCTTAGAGTGTGTTGATTTGGAGAGGGGTAAGTGGGAAGGGGTGGTGTTGTGTGTTGAAGTAGAAGGAAATTATACTGTACTATCAGACCAGCATCTCTGCTGAGTCTACAGTTCTGGGCAGAGTTAGGACACCTAGTTCCCGTGTGCACTTCTGTGAGGCAACTTCTGTAGTTTCCCTTAAAGATCAGGTCTGAAAGGAGTGGGAGAATGTCTCTTTTGTGAGAACGACTCCCTCACCAACAGCACAGTGGTTTGCTTGGTCTATGAAGATGGCCTCTGGGAGTTCATGCTGGAGCTGAGTGATCGTTTTCAGCAGTAGAAGTACAAGGAATGCAGCTGTGCACTGGATGAAGTACAGCCATGAAACATCAAATATAAGACCAAGGTATGCCGGTGATTTGATGGCAGGGGGTGTTCATTGCTGTAGTAGTGGATGGGCATCAAAACATCTTGCATTTCTTACTCAGGCATGGTTTAAACTGATCTGGTGTTTTGGGCCACAAAGGATTATACCCTAATGATGAGTTTTGTGGTTTGGGGTGTTTGAAATGTAGGACAAGTGCTTCTGGGAAGATTCTTTCCACACAGGATTTTCTTCTGTTATGTGAAAAATCATTAAACAAGTTGCTAGGAACTTTTCTGAACTTACCAGCTTCTAACCCTTGTTCTTCTCCCCACAATACCATCTCCATCCCATTTCCACTTTTTCTTTCTGAGCTGGTTTTACTGACACATCTGAACTTGAAGTAGTTTTTCTCAAGCTGAATTTAGCTTTTAGCTAATTACTGCACCTAGATAGTTACTGCTTCAGAACAAAAAAAAAAAAAAAGCTTTTTAATCATGTCTGGTTTTCCTTCTGTACTAGTTGGTCTGAAAAAATCTATTATGTACATGTACAAAACTTATCTATATACAATGGTCTTTCTCCTTGAACAATCTTCTAGGTTATTAGAGATGGTGTTTTTCAGTTTGAGAAGTGTTTCCTTAATATTTCAAATGCAGACCCTAGTAGGTAGAATCTCAACTACCTGATGATGCACTTAGGCATCTTAATTACCTCTCCTGGATTGTGTGATGTGTCCCCAGGTCTGAAGAGGACAGGCAGAAAGCCAAGGAGGCTTCCCAAGACTAGTCAGAAATTCACATTCATTTTCTATCAGAAAGAGCATGGATAATACTTGTTCCAATCTAAAGATCCAGTGTTCAGTCTTTTTAGGATGAACAGAGAAAAAATACTGCTGTTTAGGGCTGAATAGAAATAGGTTTTCTCCTAGCAAGAAGTTAATGATTTTAATCACTGATATAGATCTGAAGAGAAAAATCTGTAGCTTCAAACTATAAATACAATATTCAAGGAATCAAACTTTTCAGCAGAAGATAGAAAAAGGTATTTGTGCATATCATTTTTGAACTATGGTCCTCTGAGAAGAGAGTTTTTGACAGAACTCAATGAACCTCAGTAAATGAGGACATCAGCAATCGACATTTTTAAGGATGCGCAATTTCTAAACACAATCCCACTCCTGCAGTCATTACACAGCATAGATTTTGCTATTAATTAGTTTGAATGTGGGACAGTACTGCTGGGAGAAAGAAAGTGGCCTAAATAGCATGGTCCAAATTTTATCTGTAGCTATCCAAGAAATACGTATGTCTTTTATTAACCCTTGCCACCTCTGACAGCTAGAAATAAATGCTGGAGCTGTCTTACTACTAATGAATTTTTGGAGCACAATTAACATGTAAGGCGGAAAGGGTGGGAGCATGCTGCAGAGAAGGAAGACAGCTGGTGGGAGAAGTTCCATGCCTGGTTCAGCCCACAATGGCAGAATTAACCTTCGGACAAATATGAGAACATTTGCACACATGACAGAGAGCCTTAATTACTGAATGTCTGGAGAACAGGGCAGGGTTCTTCTCTCCAGGAGCCCACTTTATTATCTTATTCAATTCCAATGAGTACAGTAAACCTCCCATTCAGCCTTCATCATTTTTCTGGGCTATGCATTTTGGGACAGCCAACAGGACCTCCATTCTGTTTGTGCAATGGGGCTTCAGGCGTGCAAAAATGGCCCCTGCTGGTGGTCACTGTATGCCCATTCACCTCTTCCCCAGAATACAGCAAGAATTTCAAAAACCTGACTGGAGGTATTGCAAGTCACACAGCATTCGACTTGAGTTACACTGGAACAGTTGCCCACTGAGCAGAGTGAGGAAGGGAAATGAGAAAGCCCTATTGGGAATATTTTCCTATGTCTGGCTGCTGCTGTGGACACGATGGGAGGAAGGTGATGATAATACACTGGCAATAGCTCGGTAGCGAGCTACTTAAAGTGTCTCTGGGGAGAGGTGAGTTTTAATCACTCCAACATCACCGGGTATGTGATGTGCCACATCGCGGTCTGTGCCTTCAGGCTGCTGCGGCTCCTGCCCGCGCCGCAAGTGACCGCCGTGTGTCTCACATGTTTCAGACCTGCAGAGACCCCGACGGCGCACTGCTCCCCGCAGCAGACTCCTGGCAGTGCCGCGGGTCCCTCCTCCAGTCCTGCCCTTTGCCATGTGCCAAACGTCGATGTCCCCGGCCGGGATTAGCCCGGCTGCTTGCGCGGCGGGCGGCACCGAGGTTGACGGGCCCCGGCCCAGTCCGGGTGCGCCGCTCAACGGCTTCAACAATCGTCATCACCGGGGAATCCACAACCACCCCCGGGACAGCCGGGGCCGCGCGCTGCCGACCTACACGGCACAGCCCCGTCTCCCCGATCCCCCGCCCCGCCGCGGGGCCCCTTCCCCGGCGCCGCCCCTGCCGCCTTTGTGCACGGCGCGGGGCTGCCCCGCTCCCGCCTGCGCCCGCCCCCGGGTGAGGCGCTGGGAGACGGTCCCTTACGCAGGAAAGTTCGGCGTCGGTTTCAAGGCTCCTCCCTCCGGTGAAGCAGACTGCGGGGCGCCTGGAAACCGGTCGGAGGGAGCGCGGCGCGGCGAGGCGAGGGGCGCGGGCTCGAGGGGCCGGCACAAATGGTCAGGCGGCGGCGGCGGAGGCGGCGGCGGCGGCGGTAGTCGGAGGCGCGGCGGACGCTGCC
>WEKY01013811.1:0-149214 GCA_013390045.1 Picathartes gymnocephalus | reverse complement strand
CCCCCACGCCCGCCCTGCGCCCCGAGAGCTGGACCAGCAACCCGCACCGCGGGGGCGCTGGCGGCGGCCCCGGGGGCCCGGGGCCCGGCGAGCCCCGCGGGCGCTTCACTTGCCCGCGGGCGCTGAAAGTGCCCTCCTACCTGAACTACCGCTTCCTGGGAGAGAAGGACTGCGGGGCGCCCTGCGAGCCCGGCCGCCTCTACGGACTCATGTACTTCGGGCCCGAAGAGCTACGCTTCTCCCGCACCTGGATCGGCATCTGGTCCGTGCTCTGCTGTGCCTCCACCCTCTTCACCGTCCTCACCTACTTGGTGGACATGAAGCGATTCAGCTATCCCGAGCGGCCCATCATCTTCCTCTCAGGCTGCTACACGGCAGTGGCCGTGGCCTACATCGCCGGGTTCCTCCTGGAGGAGAGGGTGGTCTGCAACGAGCGCTTTGCCGAGGACGGTTCCCGCACCGTGGCGCAGGGCACGAAGCGGGAGGGCTGCACCATCCTCTTCATGATGCTCTACTTCTTTGGCATGGCCAGCTCCATCTGGTGGGTCATTCTCTCCCTTACCTGGTTCCTTGCTGCTGGCATGAAGTGGGGCCATGAGGCCATTGAGGCCAACTCCCAGTACTTTCATCTGGCCGCCTGGGCCGTGCCGGCCATCAAGACCATCACCATCCTTGCCCTGGGACAAGTGGATGGGGACGTCCTCAGCGGCGTCTGCTTTGTGGGCATCAACAATGTGGATGCCCTGCGGGGCTTCGTGCTGGCCCCCTTGTTCGTCTACCTGTTCATCGGCACCTCTTTCCTGCTGGCTGGCTTTGTGTCTCTCTTCAGGATCCGGACCATCATGAAGCATGACGGCACCAAGACAGAAAAGCTGGAGAAGCTCATGGTGAGGATAGGCATCTTCAGTGTTCTGTACACGGTGCCAGCCACCATCGTCATTGCCTGCTATTTTTACGAGCAAGCTTTTAGGGAACAGTGGGAGAGGAGCTGGGTCACGCAGAGCTGTAAGAGCTATGCCATTCCCTGCCCCAACAACCACAGTGGCCACCACCCGCCCATGAGCCCCGACTTCACTGTCTTCATGATCAAGTATCTCATGACCTTAATCGTGGGCATCACCTCGGGCTTCTGGATCTGGTCTGGGAAAACCCTGAACTCATGGAGGAAGTTTTACACCAGGCTCACCAACAGCAAGCAGGGCGAGACGACCGTCTGAGACCCCTGCTTGCCAGGCTAGGGAGATGCGAGCAGGCGGAGGACTGAGGCTCTGCCTCGGGAAGCAGCTCCTTATCCAGCCTGGGCAAACTTTTGGGACTGCGAATGGATTCCGCAGGCGGCGGGGAGCGGAGGACGAGCCAGGAGGACCCCAGTGCCTGGGATCTCCGGGCTCTGCCCTCCCCGTGCCGCTCGGGCCGTCTCCTGTAGGAGCTGAACGCACTGTCAGGTTGGGGGAGAGGGATGTAAATAGCCTCTGTAAGATTTTGTAAGTATATTTGTATTTAAATTACAAAAAAACTCACTTTTTTAATTATTTAGGACACTTCTAACCCGTTTGCGGATTTTACTTCCTCGCTCCCGCCCCCCACCCCTCGTTTTTGCTTTTTTTTTTTTTTTTAATTTAAAGAAAAAGGCTGTGGATTTTTTTTTTTCGTAGGGCAGGATGGGAAAAGCTGACGGTAAGAGAATCGAAAACAAACCCCCGTCTTCTCCCCCACACAGGTTTTGTAATGGCTTTGCTTGGAATTTCAGCTGCATGAGCAGCAGGGCCCGGAGCGGGGCTGCGGCCGGGGGCGCCCCCTGACCCGGGCTGGGTCCCGGCCTCGGCCCGCCCGCGGTAGCGTGGAGGTGGGGATGGGGAGAGCACCGCTTTCCGCCCCGGCCCCGGCCCCGTCTGGGGAGCACGGACCCGCGCCCTGTCCCGGACTGGGAGGACGGAGAACCGCCCGAGCATGGCTCAGGGACGGCGCTGCACCGAGCCGCGGCCCCGCTGACCCCCGCCGGGCCTTTCTGGGGGTACAAACCACAGCCCTGCCCGGGGCGGGCCCCTCGGTGGAGGGAGAGCCCCTCGCAGTGCCCGGGGCTGTGGCGGCCGCCGCCCGCCCGCGGCCGGGGTTGCTGAGTCTGGCCGTGCCACGCATGGCTCGGGAGGAGTTGGCCACGTTCAGTGTAGGAGTTGGGGTTCAGCACCGCCTGCACCTGTAGCACCTCCGATGTCTCTGGAGGTGGATGGCGGCAGAGATACACCGAAATTCCCTCCTGCTGGGGTTTTTCCCTAAGCCCACTTTCCAGTCCGGAGGCGCCCCGCGGGTGCTCCTGCCGCCGCCTGCCCCGGTCCCTCCCCGCTGGGCTGCTGCCGGCTGGGGTCAGCAGGATCAGGAAATACGGGCTCAGTGGAAAGAGCTTCATCGGAATAAAACGCAACATTCAGTTTGGGGCTTTTGTTTGTTTCCCCCCTGCCCCCTAGTTACATTCATACACCGGCTCGTCATATGGGAAACATTGGAGCCATTGCCATTCCTCTGAATTTTAATTCATTGAGATTTAATCCATTACACATTTTGAGGGTGTGATGATTTTTGCCAGTAGTAAAAACAATGGAAAGGAAAACAGAAAACTAGAACGCTTAAGCTCTCTGGTGAGATGTAAGACCTGAAAGAGCCTCTGCTGTCTTTTTTCCTCTATTTTTTCGGTTCAGAAATAACATTGCATACTGCAAGGATAAGATACCATGTATGCAGTATATCTGCTACCTTGTATGCTTCTAGGTGTGTGGGATTGTGCTTCTAATACATTAAAAAAGTTAAAGACGAAATTGTGACTCTCGACAGATGCATTTGAATGTGTAGACTTCTGTATGAAAACAGCAGAATGCTTCTTTCCCCATTGTATTGTTTTAAACTTTTTTTTTATATTACAAATGCCTGTATTTAGGTTCATAAACATTATCTATGGCTACCATACCCTGAAATGCAAAATTATTTTAATTTGGAATGCATTTATTTCTGTTCATTATCACAAGATCATCTATATTTATAGAGGAATAGAAATTTATATATATTAAATACCATATTTTTAATTTCTCTGAAATAAATTGAGGTTTTGTACAAAACTATCTTGTCCCTTTACGTATTCCTCTACCTCGTACTGTGTGAAAGCAGTGTATTTACTACAAGATGTGTGGGATTCCTTTTTTCTTTTCTTATGTTGAGTTCACAGTAACAAGCTGGAATTCAGTGTAGGAATTCATTGTGCATTTTGGTTTTATCTCTGGGCTGGTCTAGATTAATCCTTCAAAAGAAGTAATGTCAACTGTTCAAGATATCTGACAGGGGATGGTCGGTGGTGTGAAATCCAAGAAGAGATCTGCTATATGGCAGGAGAAGAAAAAAGCTCACCAGTCCCTTCTTTGGTGGGTTTGGTGGGGTTTTTTTGTTTGTGGTTCTGGTTTTTTTGGGGGGGATTTTTTGGGTTTTCTTGTTTGTGGTTTTGGCTTTTTTGGGGTTTTTTTTTTGGTTGAAGGAAAGGGTTCTCTCAACTCAGCCTTTCTTCTCCTTTTCGTATTAAACTAAAAAAAAAATATTCTCAGTGCTTAAAATGGCACTCAAACTACATTGCAATATTGTCAGAATGTTTTAATGAGTAAAATAGTTTTTATTTTCCTGACTTTGAAATGTTTGGTTAATCCAGAGTTAAACATTCATGGAAGCATTTCAGCTTTATGGAAAGTACATGCATTCTTTAACCTTTCAACACAATACATTTTTTCTTTTTTTTTTTTTTTTTTCTGTAATTCATTGTGTGAAGTGCCATTCAGTAAGTGTGGGTTTATTAGGAAAGACTGGTTAATTATCAAACTTGATTTTTGATTTTTAGTGTTATAAACTAGTAAAGCATTTATTTCTGTAGATCTGGAGGCAGACACAAATGATTTTTGGCTTGTTTACTTTTTTCAAATCATGATGCATAAACAGCCATAGAGAAGTAAGGGAAACTTAACAGAATTTCTCTAAGGTAAGACAAAGGGCAGGGCTTTCTCATTATTTTAAAATTTGTTCAACATAAACATAGTTACTGCTTTCTCAGATATTTGGACATTTTTCTTAAGTTTCTCTCCTTTTTGGAGGGTGTTTTAGCATTTTAAGTTGTGCTGGTCAGCACTCTGCTAATGACCTGAAGTACAAGCCATTCACTTTCAGTTGCAGTAGAATTCTTTTTGGGCAGTGTGTAATTACATATCAGCCCTTTTGGGTGATTTGTTTTCTTGCAACAATGTATGTGATTTATTTATGCACATGAGAACACATTTATTTGTAACAGAGCTGTTGTATTTATGGTAGGGATGGGAAGACCAATTTTTAAAAATACTTCTCAGAAATGAATAAGGGAATTTTTTCTACAAGAAGTAAAATGTCAGTATTTGCAGTTCATTATTTGCAGCAGATATGGATCCCCTCCAGTTCTCTGAATTTTTTTTTTTTTTTTGCAGAGCTGAAGCTCCATGTTTAGTCTTGGTTATTTTAATAAATATACCAGAGAGCACAATATGTTCATAAATCTGTTGAAAGAGCACCCCCTGCTTTTTTGTTCGCTAATTTTTATGACCCTTCATAGGGCAGTAATTTGCAAAGGTCGAAGTCATCTGCTGTGTGCTGTAGTGCTGTCTGTGTGGCTTATCCACCTTTTTATATTTTATTTCTCAACACATGATGGTATTTCAGATGCTTTATAAATAAGATACAAAGATATCTTTTGTATGGGGCATCAGTAATGGTTTACTGTTAAAAAGAAATCTGTCCGTTGCTCCAGGGGGTTTAAATGGGGGTTTTTACAACATAGTCTGGGTAATTGATGGGCCATCGTTACCAGAAAAAGTATCAATGTACAAAGTAGAAAGTATCAGTATACAAATAAGCAGTTTTGCCCACTTCTCTTATCCCTGGCAAGGTTTATATAAGAACAAAACAGGTATAACAAAGTTTGTTGGGCTGAAGTTCTTGCTGAGGCATTCCATACTTAGCAGCTTTGCTTTCTCTCATGGGATATATTTATACCCTGAAATGAAGGGACACTCAGAATCACCATTCCCCTGAAGAGGGCTGTAGCGTGAAGAGCTGGGAATGTTGACTTACTGTTCATCCTTCAGTAACAGTAATGCTCTTTAATGTAGTGGCAAATTTGTGGTATTGGAATGAAATTATATGCTGTTTCCATAACAAATCCTGTTGGGAAGGAGAAGGATTTCTGGTTTGTTCATATAGTAATGCCCAAAATTTCTGGTATGTGCACATATTTCTTTGTGTTTGTGTTGTGTTTGGTTTTGTTTTTTCTTCAGTAGAGGAGCAAGACTAAAATCTAGTGGGGCTCAGTTCTGCCCTCTGGATGATGCCCACCCTTCTGTCGCCATCCCTTTGCACTTTTAAAAAAAACCTATTATTCAAAGGGATGATAATTAGGTATGAGAAGAGCCAGCTGTTTATTTACAGGGTGAGTATTTTTCAAAATAGGTTATGGGCTAGTATCTCATTAGGCTTTTGCCAGTCCCAGTCACAAGAGACAACTTCCAGACTGACACTGTAGTCCTTTTGAAAAGGTGTGCACCCTGAAGCTGACCAGAGAAAGTAATCCTGAGTTTGGCATGACACATACTTTAAAATTATTGAGAGTAGTCTTGCAAGAAGTTTGCATTTGTGTGACATAACTCTTCCACCCCAGTGCTACATGGCCTCAGAAAGAGCTTCAGCTGGCAAAACTCAAGACAGATGAAGAGGAGCTAAGTTAAGCATTTAAATGCTTAACTATAAAAATAAGGAAACTGAGGCACAGCTGTTTTTATCATTAGTTTACCCTCTAGTGCTCAGGCACTGGAATTGCATTTTATTTGATAGATGTTTCCAAGGACAGCACTACATGATGGGCAATACTATGGAAAATCTGAATATCAGCCTCACCCCCCCTCTTTTAATTCTCCTAGATTTTATTGGTTGCTGTTTGCATTGCTGGGCCCAGAGCATCATTGCACATTTGCATGTTGTGCAAACTCGGAGTCAATGGATCATACGGATTCTGAATTCAAATGTTGATTCAAAAATGCAAGTCAGTACTCTGCTTGGATGCATTAGAAGAGAGGGTTGCTCTTGTGTCCATAGCTGTGAGAGTTTTTCATATTTGTAAATCTCTTGCCTCTCTTGTTCGGTTGAGCTGTAAGGCTTAGGCAACGATTCACACTCATTTGGAGGAGAACTTTGTTCTTCTTGCTTTGGACTGACCCCTTTGCTGTTTCTGTGTTTACAGCATAAAAGAGAAATACTTTGTTCTGAAGCTCGTGATCAATTTTGAAATAGCAGTATCATAATTTAAAAATGGGTTAGCAGGTTTAGGAAGCAAGACTTGTCTTACAGCTGAGGCCTTGGTTCCACAGTTTAGTTTTTACAAGTCTACAAGAATTTTAAGATGTGAAATAGGTTCTTAAGGACAAACTAAGCATGCCAGCATTAGGTCCTGGACACATTGCAAGCATTATGAGCCCCATATTCATTTGTGAATGATGTTAAACACCATCACCACCCAGTGATGGTGTTGAAGCAGACTAGATAAGCCCTGCAAGAAAAAAAGGAAAAGCATAATTGCATTTACATGCCAACTTAAATTCATTCTGCACCTTTTGTCATTTGAGGTCACTAAATGGAGAAGCAAATGTAATTTCTGTAATATGGGAGAGATTTGAGTGAATTAGCAAAATAGACCTTAATAAACAATATGCAATTGCAAGTGTAACATCTTCCAGATAAAAGCAATACCACTGTGATAGTTCAGTTGTAGACAATGCTTTAAAAAAATTTAAATACTTTAAAACGTGCTGAATTTGTAGGTCATGACAACCGTGTTTCAGATCCCAACTTGTGTTTATTCTAAACTTCCAGTGTAACCACATCAGAGAGTCTTCCAGGCACGAGGTCTTGCCCTTGTTTGCATTCAAACCAGCAGCATTAAGTTGCTTATCTTGAGGTTGAGTAAATAAACTCTAGTTTTCTACTCAGACAACGCTTAATGAAGACCCAGACCCACATTCAGCTACCGACCTCTTATGAAGTGAGGCTCCCGCAAGCATTGCCTTTCCCCTGCATCCTAAGGCTTTGTTGCAGTGTGTGAAAAGTATTGGCCATGACTGAGCTTCGCTAAGGTGAAAACTTCACAATAACCATTAAACTGATGTAAACGTGCTGCATTGGGAGGCTTCTGTCAGCCACCATGTAAAGTATTTTTGATAGGTTGTCTTAGAAATAACTTCTTCAGAAGTGCTGAAGTGATAGACTTTTATTTTCAATTAGCTGTCATTTGGATGGTTGCATTATTAGCAGTCTGCAGCATTTAATAAGGTGTTATCCTAGGCCAACATAGAATGTTACCGTATGTCAAAAGTGTAGCCCAGTAGGTGGAGTTTGTCCTCCTGATCCTGTATCACCAGGATCCCTTTGGGTGAGAAAGAAGGGTGTTTTTGTCTGGTTCTAGTATATATTGGCTAATAGTAATTACTTGCTGCAACACAAATTTAGAAATGTTTAATGAAAAAGACCACAAGAAAAATGAAAGTGTCCTGTATTCCTCAGGTGGGATGTCTTGATGCTATTTGGTTGCATACTTGTTTGCGTAATTCAGATCCCATATGACTGTTTTACATCCTGTAACTCAGTGCTAATCTCACTGGCTGTGTTTACCTGAGACTAAAAGTATGGCTCAATGATGCTCTATGAGTAGTTCATGTTGTCTTGTTCAGGCCAAGTACTATTGCTTTGTTACTGGTAACTTGTTTGAGCTCCACTACCAGGCTCAGAACACTGCAGAAGTTAAGGGCAGGACTGCCAGCCACAGGACTGTGCAGTCCATTTGAGCAACACCAGAATACACTAGCCCCCAGCAGGTACCTCGCCCACCCCTGGTTCGATGCCTGTAGCTCCACTGGGCACTGGTCTGTCACTCTCACTCAGAGCTAGTGTTGGTCTTTTCCTGCAAACACCACAGATATCCTACTGGCAGCAGCTCTGCTGAGGCTGTGCTGAATTGGCTCGTTTTCTTGGCTGCCCAAGCTGTGTGCTGGCTCTTGTTTTCCCCCCACCTACCTACGGCAGAGACTCCTGGGTGCTCTTAATCCCTGCATTTGATAGAGCAAGTTATGGGCAGTATGTGCCGTTACAACATCCCCATCCTACTGCTCTCTTTCCTGGTAACTTCTCTGGAACTTTCCTTGCTCCAACCATTGCCAGATTAAAACTTGGTCAGATCACCATTTACTGTTGAGAATGGACTGTGCAGTGTGCATCATGTTCATCACAAAATCATTGCTGTCCAAACAGAGAAGTGACTTACTCTCAAGGTGTTTGACAGCTTCTTTATTCATGACATTTCACTGTTAAATACAAGCACAAATACTATCCCAAAGGAGCTGATCTTGAATTAATACTGAGAGTACAGAGTGTGTAGGTAAGAATTTTCCAGTTGTTCAAATTAAAATATTACTGCACATTGTGGTACATTCACTCCATGTGAAATTGAGAAGGAAAGGCTGCAACACACCTTTATGATTGCCTTCAGGAAAATAAGTGTTTCATTTATAGCCCACTCATCTACAACTACATCTAAAGAGGAAATAATAATAAAAAAGCCAACACAAAACCTCAAGGTGGGTTTCTCAAAATATTTCTGTAAATGAAAAAATTGTAGGAAAACCAGCTCATCACAAAGTCAGATTTTGCTATGACTCTTGTTAACTTCTCAGTACTTATTTTTCTATAATGGTGAAAACTTTGCTTTTATTTTCTGTGAATGGGGAGGGTAATTAGTCTCTTCCTAGCATGAAGCTGTCTCTTAAAAGACTGCAAGTAGTTTATTTATTTACTTCTTAATTAAGAAATAGCTATTCTAATTCTGAGGGAAGTAAAAGAAATTTTTTTTTTAAACCTGCTCAAAGGTTTAGCATATTGTAGGATTGGGCACTTCACTGTTAACAAAATTAATAGAAGCAAATGGTGCTCAGTTGTAAGAAAATCTATTCTGACCAATTCCAGTGAGGAGTTGCAAATGGGATGACTTAACTTGGTGTCTGAGCACTGCCTCGCTTCCTGACACAAAGATTTGCAGTTCTGGAGTGCTGAAGCATACCAGCTCTGAGCCCATGTGTGACAGCAAATGGAGAGTGCTGTGCTGAGCACTGCTAAGCCTGGAGTCTTTGGTGTTGTGTTGGGGCTGCTCTCCCCACATGTGAGGACATGGGGGAGAGAGATGGAAATCAGGGCCTGGGTAGGCAGCTGGCTGTGGTGTGCAGGCAAGGAAAGGTCAGAGAGGCAGGAGGAGGAGGGACTGCAAAGGGGGAAGGCAGTAGGAGATGGTTGTCTGCATGGGCCAGGTTTGAGACGTTGATCTGGGAACTTGTGGCAGTGCAGGATTTGTGCCTCTCTTGCCAAGGGTAGCTGAAGATCACCATAACTCAGATGTGGGATGGGAACGGCTTTCCAGAGCATGCAGAAACCATGGGCAGGTCCTCCAGTACATGCCCCAGAGTCATGGAAGCTGGAGACAGGAAAACAGTTTGTCTGGGTGTTTCTGAATCCCAACAAACTGTCTTTGTTGCATCGTGGAAGAGGGACAAGCAGAGTGGACTGCAAACCTGGGGCTGAGGCGATGGTGGGATGGGGAGCAGGGCAAGGGGAGGAGCCCAGCCAGAACCAGCTCTCTCTAGATGGCAACCACAAGGCTTCCACAGGTTTCCCTGGATCCTGTTTTCCACTCCAAGATTAAAAATCTCCCTACGGGAGAAAATGGAAAGGAAATTGTGTGGTAGGCTTTGCTATGTTTCCAGCTGACTATTTCCATAGAAGTGGGCAGCTGAGCCCAGTGTTTCTTAAGATATTTTTACTGTAAGAGTAAAATCCCAGCTCTGCTGAAGGCAACAGGCAATTGTGAGCCTCCCGTTGGCCTCATGAGGGCTGTAATTTCATCTTGGCTTCAAGATGCATTAGGAATTTCATGGAGATCCTGGGAACAGAAAAAGGGAAAGTCAAAAATAAAGATTTCTTGTCCAAAAGTTGTTCCTAATGCTTAGTTTCATCAGAATTCAAAATGTTTTCAGTGTTTTTCTGATCCTGTTTACTAAGGTTATGTAGGTGTTATCCAGGGGCAGACATTATCTAAGCATCTGAGACTTTAGTACCTCAGTCCTCTGTTGTGTGAAAAAAAGAGATTAGTTTCTCAAAAATGATCAGTTACCAAACACTTGTTTTTATTTTAGGGTCCTTAAAAAAAAAAAAAAGAAAAGGTAATAACTTCTGAAATAGGGCTACTTTTACTTCTGTATGCTGACAATCTGAATGTCTAGCAGGTATTTCTACTATCATTTGGTTTTCCAATTCTTTGCAAAAGTCTCATTTTATACTTTCTCAAAAGTGTTGTTTTCTTGCAGCAGTTCTGAAAATAGCTTTTTTGTCACAGCCAGCAAGGGCATGTGTACCATTTGTGAAGGCAGCCTGGAGAGCAGGCAAAGGCAAACTGCAAAACAACTTAACTTGTGGAATTAACACTTCACGTTGACACCCATTAAAAATATTCAGAGATTGACTCAGCCTGCCCATGTTGCACAAATAACAAGCTTGGCTCTGAATGATTCAAGATCTTATCTGCTCTCAGCACAAGTTCACTGTGGAGGGCCTGATCCTGTTCTCATTAACCTACAAAGGAGTTCTGCTGCACACTTCAAAGAGAATTACATGAACAGCATTTGCAGTGAAGCGCACAGAGTTCCTGTATCTTTTCCCTTTTTTCTTTCTCTTTTAAAATAATTATATTCCAAACTACAACAAAACAAAGCAAACTAAAAAAAGTAGGCTAGGAAGCCATCAAAATAAAGCTGCTGTCTGTTGAGCCATGTTGTTGCTTGAGAGCTCTGTTTGTTTGGAGTTCTTAAGTGCAAACTGAGAGTAGAAACCAGAAATAGCTGAGAAGGATTTGGTTATATTTGTAGCTGAGTACCCTCAATTCCCATCACCTCCATAAAGGGAGCCTTGCATGGCCCATGGTATTTCTTTGCACTTTGCACAAGTATTTGCGAAGATCTGGAGCAGGACCGGTGTGTTCAGCCACTGATAATGTATCCATTTAACAGCAGTGCCTGCGGGGGTCACTGCACACAACTCTGCTAAGCCCCGGCAAGGGAACCACGTTCCTTCGTTGTTTTCCCTGTGCACAGCTTTTGAAAAGGAGGAGAAACATAAGGAGGAGGGATGGGATAGACCAACCCTTGGGGATTTTGTTTGCTTTTCTGTTTCTTCCATGCTGTCATATTAAATCAGAGAATGAGTTCACTCATATTTTGCCCTTATGGTTTTATTGCTATGTAGAAGAAAAGCCTTGTGGCTCTACAAATATGCTGGTTCCTTTGGCAGAGGGAGCAGCAAGCACGTCACTCAGCCATTCAACACACTTCAGGTGTTCTAAAAACCCTCTTTGGGGTAGAAGGGCACGGCACTCCAAAGGCATCACTCACAGTGGTGCACAGCGGTGGATGCCCCTGGTGCAGAAGAACCGTCCCCCCTGTGGAGGCCCAGAGAGACTCTTTATCTCTACTGTCCCCTTTTCTCCATCTCCAGGCCATAACCACAGCATCTGCCTCAGTTCAGATGTTGATCTCTGCTGCCCATGTTTGCCCATGAAAAAAGCCATGCAAGATCATCATCTGCTGCTACCTGAAACCCAATGGTAATGAGATGGTGACAAACTCAGGTAGTTACACCCATTGTTTCCCAAATTCACACCTTTAGACTTCAGTTTAAAGGGTCTTGCATCCCCATTTCCTATTCTCTGGAGCTTGCTTACCTAGTTTCAAAGCTATGAAGTCATCCTCTGTGGGGGATGCTCTGTGCTGTCCTGAGGGAGGAAACATGAATGATCTTGCCTCTAGTCTTTGAGGGTTTTTTCCTCCCTGCCTTACTGGTGCCCTGTTTGATTCTCAGTCAGCCTTGCCAACTCCTCACCATGCCAGAAGATGGTTTCCTTACCCCCATGCTGCAAACACCCTCTCCCCTCCTGGCTGTGGGCAGGCATCCCTCCAAGCTGTTTCCTTCTCACTTTGGCAAGTCTTCCAACATAAGGATTGAGTCAAAGGACATGTGGGGACATGAACCTCTGTTCTTTCCTCCACCACAACTACCTCAGTTACTGGAAACTTTACTGTTCTCCTATGGGTCCTGATGAGTGTCACCATCTCAGTCTGTATTGCTTTCCACAATTATTTATTGAAATGCAATGGGAGTCTGCAAAACTTGAGTTTTGGGTCCACATGTCTGCTCTAAGGCCAACAGAGTAGGAATAGGACTCAAATTTTCTGTACCTCTCTTGTATATCCTGATAAATAGGTTATTCTGAGGATATGTCCTCTCTTTTTTCACAAAGAAATGCTAAGCATCTGAGGTTTCTCATAATGCAAGATGGGAAGAAGTCAGAAATTTTAAAGTTTCTGAGGACAGGTAGGTGACCTGTTTTCCAAGCCTTAGTAAGTGACCTCTTTTAGATTGGTTCTTGCACTCTGTGCTGTCTTCTTTCTGGTGTCAGGAGAACCCAAAAACCTTTCTGAAATTTTTTTTGGGTGGTTCTGTTCTGAGTTCCTCTGGTGGGTGTCATCAGGGATGTTCATGGGGAGGCCCAGAGAGCACCCTAACTACTGGTGTGAAGACTGGGGGCAGCAGCCTGGCTGTCAGACCCCACAGTGTGCAGCTGGGAATGCTGCAGGGGTGAGCAGAAATGAGCCCTGCCCTGCTGCCACTCTGCCTCTTCGAATTGAAAAGGATGTAAGGAAGGACTGCACACAAACGTGACAATAGCCAGTTAAAAAAGCCTTGATGTTCTTCTGTGGTGTTCCTAATGGAAAAGAATGATTTTAGATAATCACAAAAACATGTCCTGTGGCAAAAAGCAATCCCTACTACCTCTGAGTTTGTTTAGAAGATGACATGCTCTTGGCAAATGCTTCAATAGCCACCGAAATGCCCAATGCTTGTTAACCATCTAACCAATAAGTTATAGGTTCCTATTTTTCTTCAATTCATTGAAGAACATTGACAAAACTGCAAACATATGTTTCTGCTGCTAAAGCTTAGTCTTATCACAGTTTGAAAATGTGGAAAATCAATTACATGCTTTGAATTGCTCCCTTTATTGCTATAAAAGAATTTTTTCATTCTTTCAGGATAGTGTACACTTGGTAACATCTACTGCTAACAGGCTGTTAGGACTTTCTGCTAAATTAATACACTACAAGTAAACTAAACAGAAGGCCAGTGGAATGCTAAACATCCACTTTCTCCTCTGTTGTGGCTGTGCTGCAGCTTGGGAACCCTCAGCCTTGTTGCTACAACATCTGGACAACATTTGGAGCTGTCTCTCAAGTACACGGGTGTGCACCTCCGGTGAATTTTAACTTTCAACATCTCTCTGCCTCTAATCTATATTTAATGTTTCATGACTAGTAGTCAAAGAAACTTCAGCTAAATATCAGGTTGGAATGAAAATGATCCTTGGGAAAACACTAATTTCCAGCATTCACTGGCAAAGTATCTGTGACAGAGACATTCCCTGGAGATTTGTAGCCCATTCTCTCACAGTAATAATAATTAAGGCTCGTGATTACTGTGCCCACATAATCAAAGATCGCTTCATAAAATGTACTCCCTAAAGAGACAAATTCCCGGCTCCTAGCTGGATGTCAGTCAGAGGGATCAGCACCCCCAGGGATCTAGAGTCTTTGCTTGCCCTTTTCATTACTGCGTTGTTAGCATTGTGTTACTTCATATTCTTCTCAATGCAAATGAGTAGGTAATCATGTGTAAATCGTGCCCTCCAGAAGGCACATGTAGTGAGTTTTTTTCCCCCCAAATCTACCACAGGGATTTCTCACATGGAACATAATTACATCTCTGCCATATGGGCTCATTTATATTCTATTACAGGTTAAGCTAATACGACTCAGAAATAAGCTAAAAATACCTCAAAGTATTTTGAGCACTGTCAAAACACTTGTCATTTCTTTCTTGCCTGTTTGATTGTGAATGACTTTATATTTATTTAGAGATCCACAGTGCCAAGTAACTTCAGAAAAACAAAATCAGATCAGTCTGTGTTGCCCAGTGTCCAAAAAATACTTGAATTCTCTCTCATGACATACTTCTTCAGTAATGGCAAATAGGTAGGTGAACAATGAAACAGAAAAGCCTCTAAGACATATTTACCTGCAGCAACACCTCAGTGGGTTTTAGATTTCCCAGGAGGAAAGGAACGTCCGTTTCCATCATGTAGTTTTATTATCATTAGGCTGGATCAGGTCTGTGTTTGATGTAATTACATTTTCCTGACAAAGCTGTACTTGCACTTTAGCCATTATAAAAGTACAAACCTCTCTGCCCACAGAAGCAGAGCTGCTGTGGAAATAAGTGTTGTTTAAAAAATTATGGTAATATAAGAATAGATCACCTATAAAACTAGAGCCATTTAAGGTTATATAATATTGTTTTCTGAATTGAGGTACTACATATGAATATGTTATTTTCCAGTTTCAGTGGAAATCTTTCATTTCACTGCAAGATTTACTTGACAAGATTTTTTAATCAGTATTACTTCACTGATTTTTAATACTAATACCACTAACATCTCTGGATAAAGTCTGAGTCTACTGCAATCAATCTTAATTTTATTCTTTTTATTCATACATTCAGTACTTTACCCTTTGAAATTTGATCAGGTTTCCTTTATTCCACTAAGGAAACATATAGAAAGTAATAAGCAGGTAGGAAGATTAGGGCAGAGGATGGGAGATGACCTCACTGGACCTACACATGATTCTTCAGATGATATTTTGCAAAAGCAGTGACTGACTTTTGTTCCAAAGAGATTCTTGTAAGAAATTGGATCAGAGTTTTGAAAAAAGCAGTGGTATGTATCCTATAACCAGGAGATAAAATTCAGTCCTGGTTTATAAAGTCCTTCGAGGTTTTCAGTGATGGAAAATTCTATGTAGCTAGAAAATCTATTATATAACTCTGAAATAAATTCTGGTACCTTTCTAGAATTGATTAATATATTTCAGAGTGCAGCCAGGAAGTGTTTGCTTTTTTTTTCTTTCTGATTTTATTATATGATAGCATAACCTTGTAGATGATTCAACACTTGAACACTAAACTCAACCTTTCCTGAATGCCTTTTGCATGTTTTCAGAGAACAATTATTATCGCTAACACATTCTGCTCAGACTTCTGTGCAACAAAGTGTGTAAGCAACTAACATTAAGTGTATGAAAATCCCCCTTGAAGTCAGGGACTTATGTACTTTTCTGGATCAAAGCCTAGAAGGTACAATGTCTGTAGCTGTGCAATCACGTCAGACTCAGAGGAGAGTGTTTTCATGGAGTTTACCTTGTTCTTAAAAGACATCTTTTAAAATCAGCTGAAACAAGAGGGTTTGGGTCAGAGCTGTGCACTGCTCATTGCTGGATAAGGAGAACAGTCTGACTGTGTTTTTAGTGTAGAAAGGGAAAAATTCAGTCCAACTATGAGTTTATTACCCAACAAAAGTATTTTTCCAGCCTTCGTAATTCCTGAAGCAGTGTAAAGGACGCTACAGTGACTTCATACATTGAGGAGGCATTAAAAAAAGAGTGGTCTCCTGGGCTGTAGAACAAAGAGAAACAAATATCAAATCTCAGACCCAACTCCTTTAACTAAGGTTTTAATTCAGCTGTCATAGATGTTTGATTAAAGAACCTGCTATACAATTTCTTTTGCAAGTTCTGTAGCCCTGATTGTGTAAAAGCATCCTGTGCCCTTGGAAAAACAAGCTCTCCTTACATGCACAAAAGGCTCTCTTTTCACACAACAACTCCACAGCTTGCTTCCTTTTTCTTCAGGCAAGGTTTTTTACTTTCATCCCACAATTTCATTTATTGTAAAATAATAACAGGCACTGTGCATACTGCACTGAGATTGTTGCATTCATGTCATGGTTTTATGCTCATCCTAGTGCACATGCACTGCCCATTGCTGCAGCTCAGTCAGAGTGGCAGCACAAGGTGACAGGCATCCTGACATCCCCATGTCACACCACACCATGGGCAGAGGCAGCAGAGGGGGGCACCAAAGCAGGTAACAGTATTCCCAAATATTCTGGACAGCAACCTTTCCAAGAGAGTGAATGACTGCTAATGTGCCCTCCTAGAGTTCTCCTTTATTAATTGCATGCTGGAAGCCACAATTTGGTGGTATTTGCATTGCATATTTGTCAGCCATATGCCAGTATGTCAATATTTTCCTCCAGAGGGTGGGCAGTCATGGATTTTCAGCAGAGACATCTAACTAGTGCTGCACATATATGCTCAGTTCTGTGTTCAGGGTGAGGTGTTTATCTGCAGTCAGTGCTTGGATTGAAAGTTCTGGCCTGCACTGGAAATGGGTGTATTTCATCATGCATATGGTTTACAGGAATAGGTAAATCAAGAGCTTTTGTATGAAAATTTGATTCCTAATATCCACGCTGATGTTTTAAATCAATCACTCCTGGATATATAAATCATCTAATGATTGAGTTTGAATCTTTTCTGTCATTTGATGGATAAACGTGAAATTCTTTCTCTGTCTAATGTGATCTACTGTCTGCTAATACCCAGCTTTCTGAAATCCTTTGTAAATCATTATAGTTTGCATCATCTGTTTGGCTGACACATAGTGTCTGCTAACACACAGTGTCTGCTTTCCAAAACTGTGTAGATGATAATCTGTTTTAATACCTGTACAAATCAATTAAATTTATTTTGTGCACTGTTCACTAGCTGCCAAATTGGGTGGAGAATAGAAACACTTAGCAGGGGAATTAGACTCTACATAAACCTGCATTAGATGAGCCTTGCAATCTGAGTGGGGGAGGATGTGAAATTTAGCATTTAATTTCCTCATCTACAAACAGATTTTTAAAAATGGCCTCTAGAAACAAATACATAAGGCAGAATTGTGGAGCCCTTGCTCACGTTGCTGAGCAGATTCTTATTGGATTTATCCCACTGGAGCTTAATAACATCACCTCCAGGATGGCTGAAAGGATGCAGAGTTTCTTGCAAGGCACTTTGATGCTTTGTCTGCCACAGAACGTAGGCAGCATATCTCCAAACCTCCTCATGGAGCCAGACTTCTGACTCCTCTTTGTGGTTTCTGATCACCATCACTGCAGAGTAGTTTAGGGGCCTGTAAATGTCCAAACTGACTGGTGGCAGAACTGATGGGTGTGCTGAAGTACCTGGTGGATTCTGCAAGAGGATTTGGGTTCAGTCCTCAAGCCTGTATATCCCAGCTTTCAAGCCTTCATTTTAAACTGTGTGAATTCCATCATTTGCAAAATGAAGCTTTCTTTAAATGAAAATAATCTACCTCCATTTCCCTCCTCACACCTATCCTCCTGTAGATAAAATGTAGTTGCACTGGGAAAATTTAAAGTTGACTGTGACCATAATGCTTTTTACTCACAACTAAAATCCATATTTAAGCACTGACACAGATGGATTCAAGAATAAATTGCTAAACACATTTCAAAATACGGGGGTAGGAGGATGGAAATCAGTGCCAAGAAAACTGGTGCAAGGCAAAGTGTCTATGAAGTGAATGCTGCTAAAATTTTGCAGCATGAAACACTACAGAAAAGGTCATTGTCAGAGGGAAGATTGATTGATTCATCCCAGTATTACAATAGTATTTCTGATTGCAGGTAGTTTAGCACAGCTTTAATTTTAGAAAGAACAGTATAGCCTTTGTTCACTTGGTCTCTCACATATGAAAAAAAAATCCCTCTTCACATACATTCATTGTTAAAATACTCCATGGTATAAAAATCCTTGGGTAGGAGAAAATACCAAGCAAAAATGAGGAAGTATTTTAAGATTGTTCCTCTCAAAAGGGAGCATTATATGCCCATACCCTTCTAGTTCTTTTGGAGGAGAGTTTTCTGGATAATGCAGAAGGAGGGCAGACACGTTTTTTATGTAAAGGTAAATGTACCAGAATTCCTTCAATTCATTGAGAATTTTTATTACAGGCATGGTCTGATTTTCCACTAGTTTGTGTCCTGCATGACTGTTTGCACCATTGAAAAGAAGTTGTTAAGTGATATGGATTTTTACTGTGCCCTTGTTTAGCAGTAATGCTCATAATGTGGAAGGTAGTGCAGCATTCAAGATGTACATGCATTTACCAGGATAATTATTATCCTCAAATATTAATGTGATTTGAATTTAAATGAGCAAAGAATTGCAGAAGAAATGTCGTGTCTTCATCTCCTGGTGAGGAACAAGAGTTCTAATGCTGCAGCTCACGTCTCAGAAGCCAATGTCATATTGACCATGAAGCCCTCAAATGAAAATGACCTCCATCACTGCTTGTGTGAGCTGGACTCGACCTGGTGACCTAGAGGTTGAAAGGCCATACATTTTCCTTTATTTGGTATGCTATTCACTAGTAGATACTCTTTTAAATTCTATTCAAGCTCTTATATGCTACACACCACTCCAGCTGAATGCTTTCAATAGAATTTTTCTGAGGAGACAGAAGGTAACAAGACTCACATGTTACACGTTATTTCCAGATTTCCTTTCTCTTCCTGTATGTGAAAATTTCTGCAAAGTTAGAGACTCTATTTTATTTTTTCATTTTTTCTTTTTACTAATGGAAGTGGATTAGGGAGCTTGTCAAACACACAGAGTTGTTCAAATGATGTCTGCAGCATTGACTCTGCTTCCTGGACAGCTCTCTGTCTTGCATAAAAAACATTATTCCTTGTTACAGAGAGATCCCTCATGCCAAAGTAATTCAGTAATCAAGTACATTCCTTGCCTCCACCAATTTTTTAGGCCACTTAATGGGATCATGAATCTGAAGAGAATCTCTATAGGCGGTCAATATAGTGAGTGGTCAGACAATGTTTACAAAACCGTTCGTGTCACTGATGGGAAAGAAGAGAACTGCAAGTTACAGTTTCCATAGGCTGTCATTTTCTTGATGGATAGACTTGCACTACCATAATTTTTCATATGTGTAATTCATGCATAATCACAGGTATTTTTTACACATCCTTCCTATTTCTCATGCTTGAGTCAAAGTTAGTGCCCAGCTCTATATATTCATCTGCACTGAATGGAACAGATTGAACGCAGATTGGAATCTAGCCCTGTGAGCTTTGTCCTGTCTGCATCAATATAAGGTTAACAGACAAAAGTGTGCACTTTGGCTATTATTGCACATTTGAAAAAAAACAAACATGAGTTTTAGCTGTGGGATAAATTCACAGAGGAATGAGGATAACCCTTAGGATCTTCTACTGCAAGTGATAATTAAGGGGTTTAATGCTAGTTAAAGGTCTGTGGTATGGTGACCCCATTTGCATGTAATTATTCAAAGTGCAGAGACTCAGAAAGACATTGGGCATGTATGTGTACAGTGAATTAAGGTATATCATGTGCAGGTGGAAATATTATGGGGACCACAAGGCAAAAGTCAAGACTGTGACCCCACTGATTTATGGCCCTCAATACAAGAGATGGACAAAAAAAGCTGCACTACGAGTCATCCTGACTGCCCTTCAGGGCATGATGTGCTGAACTGACTACTAATGTCATGTTTTAATTCTGAGGATTTTGAGTCTGGGTAGTGATGGAAATAATCCAAATACGGACAGGAGAGAGGTGGAGGTGCGTGGTGTACTGCAACATGGGTGTCCATGTCATTGACACCACGTGTCATGTGGTCCTGTGTTCCTGGTGGGGGAAAACAACCCTGGTACCCTCTGACAGCATGGATGGTTTAACTGGTTGGCAGTAGGTGCCCAGCACTGCCATATTACCAGCAATTCCCACAAGGCTGAATTTTCCTATTTACAGAATGTATTGCTTTCTTCTTCCAGAACAGATTGCTTTCATTTCTTGTAGAAAGGGAACTTTAAACTAAAACAAAAACCAAAAACAACAACAACAACAACAAAAAAAAACCAACCCCAAAACAAAACCAAAAAACAAACAAACCAAAACCCCCAAACAAACACACACACACACACACACAAACCCAAACCAACAACAACAGAAAGTGAAAGTGAAAATCAGATTATTTAAAAAGAAATTGCTGGTCAACAAAGAGGAGGAAACGATCTTGCTCTAGTACTATTCTGCATCTGAACTGAAACACAAGACAGCAGCTGCCTTGGAGCTGACTCCACAGCAAGGAAAGACATTCACCTACATTTAAAGATTCAGTGCACAGAAAGCAGAATGACGACATCTCTCATTTCCATGCCCAACAACATACACACCAACACACAGCTATGCTTCTTCTACAATATCCCTTTATTTTCCTTTATCTTTGCTTTTCTACCCCCTTCCTTCCACAAGACCTACTTTGAGCTTTATATTTTCTTGTGTTTTATTTGGAACTTTTGTTCTTCAGTGAACAAATCCTTCTCCCTTTGTTTCTCATCAGAGACTTCATTGCTTTACATCCACTGGGAAGAACTGATCCAGTTATCTCTCAAATTATATTTCAAGAGTCTGCAAGCCTGACTTTACAGATAAATGGGAGAGTACCCAACCAGTGTAAATACAGGACATAGCTTTTTCTGCTCCTTTCAGCAGTAGATGATGATTACCCAGTTTTGCTATAATATCAGTTGCTACCAGAGAGAACAGTATGCCCTGCCATTCCCAATATTCACTCATTATATGGTGATTGTTATTGTCTGTTATTTTATATTAAAGTAGCAATTAGCCCACTCAGAACTTGTTATCTCCTGTTCAAACAGAGAAGATGGTTTCACTCCCAGACTTCTCATGAACTAAATGTAAGACAAGAGAAAATAGATATATCCAGCAAATAGTTCAGATATCATGGGAAATGGCTATTGGTGCAATGAGGCACATCAATGCCTTGTTATAATTTCTGCAGGCTCCTTTTTGGCTGCAGAAGGCAGGAACCTCTCGTGTTGGATTTTGTTTTGTTTGGAGTAACAAGCTCTCCCTGGGTCAGATCTATACTTTCCTTACCTCTGCATCTGATTCAAAATCGGTGTATGTAGCTGTGCATCCCTTCCTGGAAGGGAGATACATTTTTCTTAAGCAGCAAACACAGTGTCTTCAGAAAATTGTTGACTATCTAGTTTCATCTCAGTAGAAGTATTAGGGTAAATATAAAGCAGCCATGTCCCTAGACAGAGGTGTGCTCCACTCAAGCAACACTTCTTCACCAGTTTCTGACATCTCCATTTTACTGTCATCCTGAGTTTTGTAGACTGGGACAACACTGCTAGCACCCTAGTAGTCCTGCGGATGTACTTAGGGATAAGCTGCCAAAGAACATCTTACTGCATTAATGCAGTGGTGTGTACATTTCCTTTACTTGATCTCACATAATCCATCAAAATCTTCATGAATAGAAAAGGTTGAATCAGCCTTAATGATAGAAATTACATTCCCACTGCTATCTCCCTGACCAATCAGCCACTTCACTGTTGAGGGATTGATATTCCTTTGATTTATAAGGTACTCAGTAAAATTGCACTTCCTGGGAAAGTAGAAGTTTAAAACCATTGGTGAGAGAAAGCATCCAGTCAGAGAAAGCATCCACTCAGAGGCTCTGCCTGGTGTTTGCTTTTGGTTTTCTCTTCATATCACACCTCCAGCTTTATTAGAGAAGAGTGACAGAATGAAAAAAAGTGAGGAAGAGTTGAAAGGATATGAATCTCATCTTCCTTTAAACACACATTATTAGAGAGGAGATTGTTTAGTTGTTTATAATTTTCAGTTTTTCAAAAGGAAGATGTTAAACTCTGGCGAACATTCAGTGCCAGGCACTGAAGTGCCTATTTCTCACCATGAGAGAGATAAACTCAGGAACAAGGTTGTGGCAGCAGGCTGCAGGATGTCCATAACCAAGCCTCCCAAGGACTGCTCAGACAAACATCTGACACAAGGAGGTTACCGTCAGCAGCCCGGCTTTGGAGCTGGGGGCTGGACTTCTCCTTATCCCTTCTGTGGTAACAGTTCAATTAATGTTACTCCCCTGAATTCTCATGGCTACTTCTGTGTTCCTCACTTCATCCCTGGACTTAGAATGCCTGTTTGTAGTTAACTGTGTGCCATTGACATACTTTATGAAATAGGAAAGGAGGTCTTGCTTGTGAGAAAAGTGGTTCCTGCCAACACTGAATTTTTGTCAACATTTAATGAAAGCTATTCTTTAAATAAATCCCCAGATGTACATGCTGTGAGTGAAGATTTTTCAGTGTGAGATGAGAAAGCTTCAGGGAGCCTCTTGGACAAGGTGAAGGTTGGACACTGCCTGGCCCTTGGCATCCTCAGCAGCCCAGGGCAGGCACATTCCAGCTTAATACTTGCTTCCCCAGCTGGGAAGAGCTGTTTGAGAAGAAAATGGCACCAGAAGTCAGATGCTCAGGACTGACATCCACACTCATACACCTTGGAAATATTTGAATCATGCTACCTTAGATTCAGTCCAGAAGTCAGGGTAGGGTGAAATGGCTTAAATACCCTTTCTTTCTTTTCAGTAAAGAAGCATTAGGAAAGCATAAGCTTCATGTATAACATCCACTGTTTCCTACCTCTCCTATTGCTTCTTTACTATCCCCATCCATTTCTTGCCTGGGTTTCATGTTTCACCTGGTCTTTGCCAGTAAACAATTGAAGAAAAAGAGCAGGACTTCTGTGCCTTTTGGTGCATTTTAGCTAAAATATTCATCACAACTGAACGAAAGTTGTCCTTTTTAGAGCTGAATGATCTTTCATGTCTAACATCCATTTTGATACATTGCAGTTGTGTTTCTCAACATAATTTTGAAGCCACTTATGATGGCTGCACAGGCAGCTTTTCAGAAAAAGAAAGCTTTTTGAGTGTTTAGAAGAATAATTGCATTTCCTGATCTGATATTTTTCAGTCCTCATCACAAACTATCATTTTTCTAACTCAAAATTCTAGAGTACTTTAACTGTTTAAACAGTGTTTAATATATTCCATGGACAGCTGGTATAATAACATGAATAGAGAGCAAAATCAACAGAAATTGATCCGGGTCCTAGTTTTGTGACACATCTCTCATCCACACCTGGTTGTATGATGCCCAAAATCCTAAACAGATCCTCTGGCACCATTTCAAAATAAATAAATGAAATTAGCTCTGTACCTTCTGTTATTCTTATTTTACTAGTCCGATTTGTTGAGATTAAAATTTAAATTGCTTGGAGGAAATTACTCAGATTAAATTACTACTCGGGAAAACTTGGGGTAGCAACGGTCTCTTTGTTTGGAGTTTACACAGTGAAATGAAGTCCTGCACCATATCTAGGGGACTTTGAAGCCCAGAGCTATCACTAGCAAATGTTAGTGTTGTGAATCTGCTCTCTACCACCTGGGTAAGATACTCCTTCCCTGGCTTTCTCACTCTTGTTTCTTTTCCTGGCTTATCACAGATAAGCTTTGAGTACCCTGCTGTGTGATGACCTCCATGGCAGAAGATGGTTGTATGGAGGGCAACAACCTCTGGGCTGTGGCCAGTGGTTGCCTTGTTACTTCTCTGTCTGCCTTCTCCTCACTGATTTCCAAAGAAGCCATCGCCTGCTGCCAAGCACCATCCTTAAGCTGTTTCATCTGGACGGCTTAACAAAATGTCTTCCTGTGGGGCGAAGATTTACATGAGGAATTCTCTGGAGCGGGAATCAGGATAGCCCTTCAACCAGCCCCTCACACCTGCATTTTATGATGCCACACTGGGCTGAAGACTTAAAAGCATGCTCAACCCTTTGCCTGTACTCCTTGTCCCATCTAATCTTTGACTGTTCCCCTGAGAGACAGGTCCACTAGTGATGAGAAGATAATTCAGATCATTTGGTCTCTTGGGACTCCCACTAATGGCAAGAATAACAATTCATCAGCAGCTTTCCTGATCTGCATAGAAACTTCAGGCTCCTTTTTTGCTGACCCTAGCGGCTTGCCACATACGGGTGTAAAACTTTATGCTCTTAATCCAGAAAGGCAGCTGGAATTTTCAGCCATTGGCTGTCAAATGTCATATTCATAACACATTGGATTAAATTATAATAGCAGAATAATTCTTTTAATGAGATATTTAAGACATATTGAAGTAGAAGCTTTTGTGAAACAAATACATAGGAATTTAACAGAGTCAGAGCAAGAGAACAGATTGTTATTGGTAATTCAGCAGATCTGTCCTACTAGTGTTACACACACTCATGACCTCAGATTCCAGTGAAAACCACCAGGCCATTCATCTGGAAACTGATGCTGAAAATCTGCCACTTCATGATGCTCTTACAGTGGGACATCACTCACCTTTCTCTCTTTTACATAGCAGGCCTAGTATATGCAAAAAGTAAAATTACTGTGTGAATGTGAACTGAAAAGGACTGTTTAGATCACTAAGCCCAGCTACTTGCTATTGCATTTGACCATCTAATAGATGTTCAGCCACAAAGGAGCCACAAAAACCTTGCCAGTTCCCTATGACAGCTTGCAGATCTATAGCAAAAGGTCCAAACACACTGTTATACATTGCAGAGACAGCTGAGGGGATCAAGGTTTTTCACTCCTGATTTCAGTTTTCATTAGCAGTTATGTTGTTAGTTATTTGTCAGATAATCCTATCAATTCTACCACATTATCCTACAGATAAAGGTAGATAATTCGATCACCCCCACCAATCTGATTTTGGGGAAAATTCCTTTGCTGCCCCAGATCTGTCAAGTGGCAGGTATAACCTTCTGAGTGTATCTCAAAGGCACTCAAGATGTTTATATTCCAATAGAATCACCAAATGTATCCTGTCCTGTCTCTGGTTGAGGTCTATCTCTGATACTTCAAATGAGAGCCAAAAACATCACAGCAGCGAAGTTGGTGTGAAGAAAGGAAACAAAAGGTCTTTATAAAGGCCAAAAAAAATGTGAGGAATAAGATTATGTAGCTGGGGTGCAAATGAACACAATGAACAAATGCCTCCTTCTTTTGAGGACAAAGGACAAAAGGACTCATCACAAGTTTAAACTTCTGACACCAGGATCTCCTCCTTAGCCTACCACTCAGTCCCATTCAAAAAGCTGTAAGGCTCCATTTTACAACTGATGAGGGTTTTTTCATCTCTTGGCTGGTCAGGAGTTCAACTTGTCTCTGCTCAGCAGTTTGAAAATATATTCCCATAACCTATGAGTCTGCTTTGCATTTTATTTGTTATAATCTTGAGCATAAGAAATTCCTTCTTTCACTCATTATACAGGACAGACACTGTATAACTGTCATGCCCTTAGCAGAATTTTCTTCCCTTCATCAATTTTTTTTCAAAACATGTTATGTTCCCAAGTGGGAGCTCATACCTGGCTGGTTTAAATTGCATGAAAAAAGGACTATCACCTGTTTTATTTAGTGAAATAAATAGAGATAGACATATTCACACTGGAGGACCTTAGAGGCTGCCAGGCTGCTAAGATGTAGCCTGTGCCCATAAGGATGATTGTTAAACAATGTCCAGCTGTTCCCACTCACACGCACAATGAGCAGAGTCAGATGTGATGCTCAGGAGCTTGTCTCTCCCCATCTTTGTATCAGAACAAGACGTTGGCTAACCTTTCCACACGTGACCCTTGGTCCTTAATCAGGAGGATATCTTCCCTGAAAACACATACAAGGTGAGAAATAGTCACATTCACTGGCCATAAGCATAATAATGATAATTTAAATGTATCACTTTGATTGCAAGTAAGAACTATGCATATGTAGGTAGATACAAATATTTCCTGCTTTTGGGACTCCCTAAAATAGTTCATAGAGTTAAATAAAAAAATAGGACTTTTAATAAGCTCAGTTTAATTAACTTGCATTTTTATAAAATCACATCTTTAGAAATGTAACAATCTATAGAGGAACATCTTTTCATTATTTTTTCATAATGCTGTGCATAAGACAAAACCAAATTTGAGCGGTTTTTTCATTGCTGTTAATAAAGGATGTAAGAGCCCAGTGTCTATATAATAATGACTTACAGCTGTTGAGAAGCTATTTTAGTCAGTCAGTGAATACACCAAGTTTACAGTCTCCAAATACCTGTGGTCTAGCCAGTCCCCTCCACCCCAACAAGAACCAAAGGCAGAGCCATTTAAAGAAATCCAGACCTGGCTTCTGGGCACCCCTGTGACCCCGAGCCAGAGCCTCCCCACAGCTTTGCTCTGCAGGGTTGGTCTGGCTATGGTGAGTGTGGCTGTCACACAGGGCTCAGAGCCACTGGGGCCAAGGGTTAGGGGAAGTGTCACCAGCAATGTGATGGTTTTTGCTGGGTGGGGAGAGGTGGGTCCCCAGCGCTCTGCTGGGTGATACCACACAGAGTCCAGCATGTAAGGTCGGGAGCTCCCCCAGCCAGCACAGGCAGGAGGAGAGGCAGCAATAGAGGGAGATAACATATTTTTTATATATAGGTTTATTTCTTTGTGGGCAACACAAAATTATTATTTCCACTTTTTTTTTTTTCTTCTTCCTACTGAATTAGGGGAAGTTTCATCTCTTGATATGAATGCAGCCTGGCACTGGATGTTTGATTATTTAATTATGATTTTTTTTATTTTACAAAAAATTATTTTCATTTAATTTGATCATTACCTCTAAAATTGCTACATGCCTTTAATATCTAAGTTAGTCTCGTTCCTGAAATAGAGCATATCTTTCTAACGAGCCCCACAGATTAATTTATATACTTGTTTCTGCCAATTATTGTTCTTTCTGGGTTTTTTAGGGAGGAGGATCACTGTTTGCTTGGTGCAGGATTTAATGAGGCTTTTTTTGAACCAATTCTTTTAATGAGCATTGGAACCAGTCTAGGAGACCACGGTAGAAGGTAAATCCCTTTTAAACGAAAAATATTACGAAGAGTTATCTGCTGCCTCTGCTGGGGTTGGTAGGGTTGTTACGCTTTTGTATATGAATTGCTTTGGGATAAAAATATTTTCTTCTTGCTTATACATTTTTCATCAGACAAATCAGGAAAAAGGTTGTGTCATACAGATCTGTAATGGTAGCTGCTTTCCTGTCCTGTCGCTGCAAGGTAAAGATGAGATACATTTTCATACTTGGAGAAAAAGGGTCAGAGTAAGAGGGGAAAAAGAGTATGAAAGTGCAAAGCCTTGGATATAAGTAGCTAGACCCTAAAGCAGGTGCTAACAAGACTTTCTTGACAACCACTGAGTTTTGTGCATAGCACAGGAAAAGTTACAGCTGAAAGAAAAGAAACAGGCAAGGAACAGCATTGTAGTGTATCTGACTGGGATTATAGCAGCTGAATGAGTCATTGTTATAAAATATGGGCAGCGGAGCATCCTTTCAAGTCTCTCAACGCAGACTGAATGTGGTTCTGACCAAGATGATAAAATCCATTTTGATTGAATAGTTGTCCATATTTTTAAATGAAATGCATGTGGGGCCATTAGCTCAGCTCCCCGTCGAAGGCAGCCCTGCCATATGTTTGGCAGTGTTTGAAGCACCTGGCATCCTCCAGAACAGTCAGTCACATTTGAATGGGGATAAATACTGAACCGTCTCGCAGCTTTCTCTTCCAACTCCAGGGTAGGTATTTTTTACATTAAAAAAAATATACATAGCACAATACAAAAGGTTAGGCAAAAATTTATGTACATAAAGTGTTTTATAAAACCAGAAAAGAAGAGGACGACAGGATTGGCAGGGATCCTGGACTCCTCCTGTGTTTGTAGATGACAGGATGGGCAGGGACACAGATTTCTTTCTGTCTAAAGCCTTCAGGGACTTGAGAGTACAAAAAATACAAATAATTATTTTTTCTTTTGTTATGGATTTATCACAGTTTTATTAAAGCTAATATGCAGTTTCTCAGCCTGGAATAATCACTCCCACAAGTCCCATCCCTATCAAATTTTCTTCTCTTTAATACCATTAAGAAACTGATATGCTTAGCTGCATGCTGAGATCAGTCATGTCCTTTGGCTGAAAAATGAGCAAGTTACTTTGTCGTCAAATGAGGTTTAAATGTTTAGTGACCCATGAATCTTAATTTCAACTAAATAGGAATATTACATGTCCTTGTGCTTCTCCTGGGCCATTTTTGGGTTTATTTTTTTTAAGTATTAACACGGATTTATGGTATGTTTCGTGGTTTAAAGAGCTATGGATTACATGGGGCACAATTAGAGCAGTGTCAATTAGATCCACCATCGAAGGGTGAACTCAGACAGGAATAGGTGAAAGCAAAGACTAGGACAATACTCAGAGAAGAGAAACCCCATCACATGACAGAATTAAAAAGGACTTTGCCAGTTTTATGTTGCAAAGGAAACAAAGTCTTAGAGAAGGCACCATTTATTTCTCTAAGCATGTCTCCAGGAGCAAAAGGACCTTTCTTCTGAAGGGCACTATGACATAAGGGTATAAACCATGTGTATACATTCATGTTGGACACAAAAAGGTCTGGCAATAAAAGCAGCTAGAGTCTCAGCTGGACTTCTAGGAAGTTACTGGGGCCTAAAACCACAGTTTGAAGCTATTTTTTGATAACTCTATTCATGAAGTGTAATGATACAGTTGGCTACAGTAGCAAGGAAATTACTTTGATGAGAAAAAAAAAGTGCCTTCTTTAATCACTTTATCAGTGTTCCTAATACCAAAAATGTCTTCCAAAATGGATTGATGAGGAATACCGAGGGTTTCGCAACACACTTTCTGTCTAGTGATAGTGCAGCATTTATTCTTTTCTTTTAAATACAGTGCAAATGTGGAAATGAGCTGAGTGTTTATGTTGTTTCACTCCTTCTGAGGATCATTTTCAGATCCCACTTGAATCATTTTTCTGACTACAGCTGCTTCCACAAACATCTCAGTGGGTGGACTCCATCTAAGAAATCCTTGTGCTTCTGCCAGAATTTCTTTTCTATTCCAACTCCCCACCTTTTAAAGAAATTATAAGTAGTACATGATAATGATTCAGAAAGGATGCTGTCCTTGGGACGTAGGAGTTTCTGACAGTGTTTTATTAGCTAATGTGGATGACCAGCTCTGTAAGAGGAACATTGCTGTTTAATTTTCTAGATAGTTATTATTACTGTTCTGATATTTTTGCTTATAACATTAATCTTTGGTGATCCATATCCTATACATTGTTGAAATACAAATGAGCAAAAAACATAACCATTTTTTGTTCTGTATTTTTTATCTGAAAATAGGCAAAGTGTTATAATTTAAGCGAATATCTGCTAAAATGAAGGAGTCGCACATCATCCACATCAGCCATTTTTGGTCCAGCTGAGCACTGATGGGCATTATCATGGGAAGGTGGCGTTGCCCACATTGCTCACTATGCCTCTCACTGGAGAGCCTGCAGGGATAACTGCACACTCATTTACTAGCACCAAGCACTACTGGAACTCCATAAAAATGAAAATAAAACAAGGGTATGGTGATGTGATACAAATACAACTCTGCAGATCAATATGTTTTATTCATAAGACGAAATTCGACCTCTGTGGAATTACACTGTTCACTGCAATGGAATGGCTGTTGCACCAACAAAAGCCAAGCAAGGTCATTATCGGCATTTCCAAGTATTTGAAAAATAAAATGGAATAGCCTTTTCATCTATATATGTTATTTTGTTTGTTCTTTAGAAACCATAATAACAGCAGCCTCAGATTGTTATTTTCTTGTCCTTATGGTACCAAAGAAGAAATACAAGAACACACCAAAATAAAAAAAAGCATGAAGGAAAAATTCCTGAGCCTGGTAACCTGTAAAAAGAGCTACCATCTGTGTTCAGGTTCCAGGAAACAAAAATGCATGTCACACTGTCCTATCAGCTCTGCCTAGGCTCCAAGCCTTAGCTGTACCAGCTCTGAATTTTTTGCACAATCATATGTCATAGGGATAGGTCAATAATCACACCATGTGGTATCATGTATATATCAGATTGCATTGTCTACTCCATGGCTGCTATATAAATGCATCACAATAAGGGTATTGTTTCTTGGTACAATAAATTACTAATACATTTAACTGAATATTTTCTCCATCTTTTTTTTGAATCAGTAACTTTAAGGGAATTCAGGCAAGGTTTAGAAATATTTGTGCATTTTTGTCATAGTTTATGGGTTTCTCTGCTTAGATTCCTTTAAAGGGTTAGGCGGAGAAGTGCTTCATTGTTTTGGCTCAAGGTTTTTTGGTTTACAAAGTAAAATGCTGATAAAAGCTGTGAACTTCTTCAGTAATTGTATGCAAGGTCTCAAATACCATCACTGGCTTGAACATTTTTGATTACTGCTTCCTGGGATGGCTTGCAGGATATGTGCTGCTTCTCCCTGGCCACAGCACTGCTTTAGCTTTGTTCTGCTGTGGTTAAATTGCTACCTGGGCATGTTTGTATTGTTGCATGGGCATGGTGACCTTTGGTAGTAAATCATTTTGACTGGGCCAGATTGGGTTGAATTGCAATGAAAAAACAAATGCATCTTTGTTTTCAATTTAAGAGACACAGCAATTTAGATAAATTTAAAGTTTGGTTGCAGGAAAGCAGTCTAAACTGTGTGTTTATATTTCATTACTTCAACTTTGATATATCTAGAGTGTAAAATGTGTTTGTAATATAGAAAAAGATACATATTTATTTATGTGCAGTTGTATGTGTATGTATGTGTACAGCAAAACTGATGCACAAATAGATGTGCATGGCATAGATGGTAATAATATAGCTCCATCATTAGGGAAACATGGGGACATCCATTCTAAGTCAGTCATGTAGGTCCCTCTGAGATCTGTGGAGAGACCCAGCCACTTCCAGAGGTGATCTATACTCATCTATTCAAAATGAGAGGTTGCCTGCTGAGAAATCCTATGTGACTAATTCAGAGCAAACACATAGCGTTCAGAATGCTAAAGTTAGGGACAGGAAACCCAAACCAACTGTGCTCCCAAAAGAACACTCTTTTGTGGAGCTGACTGATCATGCTCCACTTCTGGTTCCTACTCTTGTTTTTTGTGGCGGTGATAATAGTGATGGTGGATACCACCAAGTTAGAAAAGATGTTTTCCACTTTAAATTAGAAAGTTTAGTGGTTTTTTTAATGGTTATGGTAGTTATTAAAGAGGAAATTGTTCATGTTGCCAATTCATCTTTCTTTGTTTGTTGAATTTTCTCCTTAAAAATGTCTTTGAAGCATATAATTGTACAAATGTGACTTGATCGTTGAAATCATTGGGTGGACTTTAAAGTTATGAGGGAAGAAGGAAAAGGGAGGAGAAGAATTCATGAGATCTACAGCAAAGAGAATTATTAATCTGCAGAAATACGTGCTTCTGTTACTATTGGCTCTGTGAAAAACTGATTTCACGTTATAATGTGCCTCTGAAAACTGAGAAATAGGAATGGGTGTGGAAACCTAAATTTGTACAGCAAATGAACACTTCGATCTCTTAAAAAGGCAGATGTAGAATAAAATGTAAATTAGATCTGGAAAAAAAAAATACTAACCCATAAGAGAAACAAAATTAAAACCCAAAAATCATGTGTCCTGGTTTAATGGTGAGATTTGGCAATAACCCCTCTGGGAGCTTCTGAAAGGAAAGCTCACATTCTTGGCTTAATGTGTAGCACAGAGATTGCCTTGAATATAAATTTTATTTCTGCCTGTCCAGTACATTTTAAGAGCCAAATTCCAGCACTGTCTGAGAAAATGTTAGTCCTTCTCTACAGTGATGGTTTGAATCAATAGTTCATCCTTTAAGCAAGGAAAATAATTGTGATGAAAGTCCTCGCTTAAGTAAAACAAGTGGAGAACATGCTGTGTCTAGTGCAGGCTTGCTCCTGAGTTACTGTAAAATAGCATGCAGTGCTTTGCAAAATTTAAAGGACGTGGTAAGTGCACTAAAAGAAGTGATAACTGCACTTTTGGAGATAGTAATAATCTGGTAAAAAAATCATTAACTAAGTTAGGACCATTTTGCTGTTATCTAGGATGAGAGGGTTTAGGGCTACAGTAATTTGCAAAGCTAATCTAGTTCAGTGATCCGCAGGCTGTGACCTTTGACAACCCTCCTGGTGACTGAAAGAATAGAGCATCTGGATGCCAGGAAGATAAGAAGGTTGGGAAGGCAGCTGGGTTTGCAAGAAAAAGCAACCAAACCCCATTCTGTGAGGTTAGTAAATATGTCTTTTTTTTTTAGGTAATGATGGATAATTTGGATGCATTAGCACCTAATTTTGAAAGTTGCTCTTGAATTAATATGCTTCAGTTTCACAGAGGCCAAACTAAGAAACTGTGCCAATTTTCATAGCTTCAAAGTGATATTGCTCTCTAAATTAGATAAACAGGTCTTCCAAATATTATGTAAACTATGTGTCAAGTTGGCATTGAAAGAGAGAAACACCCTATGTCAGTGTCATTGAAAAAAACAAGTTAACAGCTACTCATAAAGGCCATGAAGGGAGTAATTTAGGAGAATATGAGTTCCTGACTCCAGAATTCCAGTTCTCTGACCCAAAAAACAGAACTCCCACACACCGGGGAATGTGTGTATGGAATAAGCATGGGAGTGCTGAAGCTGGAAAGCTGTATCAAAAAAGGCCAAAGACACAGGAAACTGCAGATTTGGATCTGAATTTAAAATTAACCACTCTGGCCTCTGTCTAAAATTAAGTCCAACTCCCCTGAGTGCTGGGTAGAGCTCAGCATCATACAGCAGGGAAGTCACTGAGAAGAGGCAAAAGTGAAACGGCAATAGACACCCAGGATGGCAGGAGGGGTAGTGCTGGAGTTGAAAGATTCTGCTGAAGACAGGGAATGTTTTCAAGGCAACTGGATGCAGAGAGGGACTTGGAGAATTGAGAGGGGATGAATAAAGTGGAAAGAACTTGTATTTCATGATGGTTCTCCTATGCCATCAAAACATTGCTCAGCTTAAGTGATTAAGGCAGGTTTGGCACAGAATTGCTCTAAAATGAAAGTATGGAAAATGAATGCTGCTTTTAATTTTGCAGAAATGAGTCACAGAGATTATTCAGATATCAGTGTCATTTTTTAACCAAGCTGCTCTATTCTGAAAGCACAGACACCTCTGTCTCCCCAGGGAGATAAGTTTCGTCTTTGGTCTGGTTCCAATCTCAGGAAAAAACAGATAGAGGTATGAACTACAAGTTGCTTGTATGAACAACCTCATGTCCAAATCTCTAGAGTTTTATCCATCACTGGTGATATACAGTCTTAAGACAAAACACTGGATGGGAAATTATTATTAACATTTATCGCTGCTTCGGTGTACTGACTTCACTGATCTAATAATGATGATGATGAGAAACTTCAAAAGATTTATGGAGGCAAAATACTTGTTTCTTTTTACTAAGGTCTTCAATGTATCTCTGCCATTTTTGGAAGCCATCACTTTTGTGAAAATTCTTTCACCAAGATTTTTTTTTACTTTGTTAATGGCCTTAGGATTAATACAGATAATGAGATAGAAAAAAAATCTTTATGTTATATTATGATTGGGGATTATTTGAGAAATACTTGAAAAAGAAGCCAGCCTTCCCCTTGTTATTATGAAGTATGTCCATCATAGTTGGTGCATCTCACTGTATAAAAACCAATCAAATGAAGTGCTCTGGTTGCAGCTGTGATTGTAATGGGGGGTGACACACCCTCCAAAGACAGAAAAAAAAAAACTTTAAAAAAGACCATCCCAAATTCTTTTAAAGGTCAAATATGGATTCAGGTTTGCAGCTGGAAGCCAAATGCAGGAGAACATCACCATGGAGTTTGGGAATTTTCCATTTGTGATCTCTATTTTACAGCAGATTCATCTCTCTGTAATGCAACTACAAGCAAACATTGACACGACTACCAAAGAGACAGGAAAGATCCAGATCCATATCTGAAGTTTACATTTGCCTCATTTCTGGTATCCTGGTAGAGGGACAACCATAACAAGTGCAGCTCATAGATGATCTGGAGCCAGTGCTATGCCTTCTTCCTCTTTTTTCCCTTTCCCTCTTATTTTCTTTCAATCTAAGCCTGGCTGAAAGATATGACTCCTGCTGTGAAAGCAGTCTATGTCATCAGATTTCTTAACAAATTTTCTTCCATGATTTATGGTCATGGGAAGGAGTTTAAAGACTTTTCAAAAGACATTCTCCTTAGTCCTTCCTTCAGTCCTTTTGAAAGGCTTGGGATGGAAAAACTAATAAGAAAAAAATAAGAAAAATTACAGGAAATTGTTTCTTTTAGAATAAAAATAGAGAAAAGGATGGAATAATGTCTAAAAAGATGTTATTAGTGATTTACTTTATTGCTGCATTTACTGTTTCATTTCAGTGGTTTAAACCACATTCAACAATGAACAGTATTTGCAGTGAAATGATTAGGCATTTCCAGTGCATTTATTCTCTAACTAAACTTTCCAATGTTATGGCAACTGTAATTCCAATATATTTTGGGCCAAATTTACTGTTAGCATATAATACTTCACTGCATGTATTACATTACTGTGAATGCATGTATAGGGATGTCTTGTATATTTTCCAGATTTCATGTAGAAATATGGGGGTTTTGTATTAGAGCTCAAGGTACCAACTGTTTCAGACCTGTATGGATAACATTTCTTTTAGTTTACAAGACAATATGGCAATGCTCTCCAGTTTATTTTTCCCCCGGTCTATTTCATAGAGGAATTGTCAGGGAAATTTACTTTCTTTTATGGGTAGAAAACCTCTCTTTATAGCACTGTCCTCTTTCTCGTTTTATTTTTTAAAGTATATTTTAAAGTATACACAGATGTAGGAGTAATTGGTGTATTCCTCAAGAAAAAAAAGTTACTACTTAATATATTTCAATTACTCCTCAAATTTTCTATTTTCAAAAAAAGGATTAAGAAAATTTGTTTGGTGGGGGTTTTTTAATGAGAATTTTATACCCCTAAGCACATATAAGAACTCCAGGTCTCCCTCAGGGCCACAGTAGTTTATTTAGAAAGTTAGCTGTTCATCTTTCACGAGTCTTACAGCTATCTTTAAATACCATGTTACAACCAATTTCTTTCACCATTACTCAAATGCTATAAGATCTGGGAAAAAACTCTAACTCTACACCAGAACTTCAGCCAAGACCAAATATATTATATGGGATCAAGCAAGAACATTCTAATGATTCTAATAGGAAGAACTATTTTTTAATGTTACAGAATAAGAAACTCAAGTAAAGGACTGGAAGAAACATCACATAGAGGACTTATCATACAATACATTGAGAGAACAACTGGGCCTTGTGGCAATGGAGTTGCTGTTGAGCAGAAGCAAGACAATGAAAAGATTTTCAAACTATTTAAAACTTACCAAAGCAGGGCAGTCTTCACAGAAGTCTTCACTGTCAAATATGGTCTATGCAATTGAGGTATGACCACAAATGAGGCAGTCATTTGAATTTTACGAAAATCCTTTATTACTTTTCAGTTAGTACATTATGGTGGGATAGAAAGAAAAAGGTGCTACTGCAGGGGAAGAGCACATTCAGGACTGCACTGCTTGTTCCATGGGATAGTATTTTTTTCCCTGCCAAAAAAAAAAAAAATCTAGATCTTCATTCTACTACATAAAGGTCAAGTGGTTTTGCCAAGGATTCTCAGGCATCAGAATTACCCCAAATGTATGCAGCAGGGTTGTTGCCTGTCAGTAAAATATTTGATGTGAAAGATTAATCTGTCTTTTTCAGTTTTTTATCCTGAACAGACAGTGGTATATTATGGATCAAGCAACTAATACCAGACATTAGTGTTATGTCATGCAACATCCACTTGACAGCTCACAATTTCCCAATTAGTCAAGTTCCTTTGTCACATAAGTGGTGTTTGGGAAGAAAATGCTTTGCCAGTTTCAAAATCCCCAATCTAAACAAGCTTATACATTGATGGAGTTTAAAAGTAAGTGTCCTATTCACATGCCATTCATTCTTTTCAGGTTTGTTCCTAAGAGACATCCTGCATTCCACATACACACAGCTTGAGCTATATAACCTTTTCCAAGACCAACTTCTGCAGCCCTGTTTGGATGTTTTCTATGTGGGTACCAAGTCCTCAGATTCAAGCAATTGGCAACCTTTCATGCCAACTTTCGCAATTCCAATTAAACTCCCAGTTTTTGTCACAATATTACATTTCTCATTTAGATTATTCTCATCAAATTCTGCAGATGGAAGCTGCAGGGTATTTGCATGTATCCTGATGAATACAAGCGAGGATTTTTATTGTTACTGTAAGGTTTCTCCTCGTCATTCTTCAGTCTCTTATACATTTTGTGTAGTGGTAAAGTGACAGTTTCTGAGCTGGGTTTTTAAAATGCATGCCTATCTGTCAGTTCCAATGTGTCTCACAGTGGCATGCATTGACTTATCGTGCTTGAAAGTACAAAAAGGTTTTGCTGTGGTGAAATGTTAACAAGGTCATATCATATACACACTAGCTCATTGCACTTTTCTTCCTTTCATCGGTCCTGTTAGGCATTATCCCATGTCATGCATAAATAATGTTGCTCTAGAGAGAAAGTCAGTGTGCTTTATATTACTGGTGCTGCCACACCATTGAGACAGTCTGAACTTCTGGAGTGAATGTCAGGACATGGCTCTTGCTAAATTATTGGTACCCAGCCATCAAATTCGAGTATAGCGGATGAGTACAGGTATCATGAATAGATTGGTTTCTGCTTTGGATCACCACAGCAGCAGCCATATTGAGGTAGCTTCCGTATAAATGAGGGAAAATCATTGTCTGGCATCATGTATGGTTTTATGGGACTTTTGTGCAATATGTCAGACTGTACTGGGCGAAGCATGTGGAAGATCACAAAAGAAGCACCAGTGGACATTTTGTGCACCAAGGAAATATTTCACAAGCAGAAAGCTTCAGCTACTCTAACAGAGAGACAGAGATAAATATTTTTCCCTCAATACAGTTCTGCAGTGCTATGGTGAGCATGCCAGTACATCTGCTGAAAGACCTCAGCTCCTCCCTACTCCTCTGCTCCCGAAGATCACCAACAGCAGCCTTGGTCTTCCACAGAGTCCCAGCTCCAGGTTTTCCAACGGATACCATTTGAATTCTCTGAAATCTGTCTGTGTGGGCTATCTAGGCCTGCTGCCTCCTTCCCACCCTTTTTTATTCCCTCCAGATGGAAAACTGTGAATTTTAGGCTAGATATCCCTAGCAGGTGTTTGGTAAGAGACCTGCTTCAGCCTTTGACCCGCAAATAAATTACCACCCACGTGCAAATTTCAGATTTAATTGTAAGTAAGTCTAATATGATCCATGAGCTTTTGCTTGAACATCTGTCACAGTCTTTTTTTGCCAGTGTATTTTTTCACGTCTATGTGTATTTGGCAGGAAATCTTATTTTGTCCAGGCCTAGGTTAGGTCAGTATCTATAGGAAATACTTTATTCCCATGGGTAACAAACAGTAGGATTGGTCAATTACAAATGGAGCCATAGAGGTCTGCATACGGTGAAGGGGAATAGAAAAACTTTGTTGTTAGTAGAGAACAGAAACACCTGCTATATTAATATGAATGATCCCACAAATAATGCTTGGTTTATTTCAGCTTTAATGGATATTTTTGCACAAGTAGACAGTCAGTTTACTCTATAATTATGAGAAAGGAAATCTAATGCAAAATCAGGTTCAAAACAATTGCAAGGTTAATCTGTTTAAAATAGAGTTGCAGGTAACGCAGGTTCCCCAATACAAACACATGTGCATCCAGTCCTAGGGACCCTGAATTTGCTGTTACTACTATCCAGCAATGTTTGCTGTTATAATGGCAAAGAAAAATTTGATGTTGACTTTGTGAAATACAGATGAGTTACTTTGGCCATGTAACTCATACAGTGTTTGGTGGTCTTTGTAATGAACATTGATTCTATGCTTGTAACACTATAAGACTTTAATAAATCTACAAGATAATTAACACAGACGTGAATAGATATGTAGGGAGTAATCTATTGTTGTTCTCTGTTAGGCTGCTAGCAGCAGCTGATATTTATAGTTCTCAGTTCGAAGAAGAAAAATCTCAGTTTCTGACTCTGGAAAGATGGAAATTCCTGGATTAGAAGACTGTGAAATAGTAGCAACTCCTCCGGGTGTTGCATCCTTCTGTGGGATTTGATTTCTTCCCTGAGGCCATGAGGTAAAGCCATTTTAAACTCAGGACTTCTATTTCATTGTAAATCCCAAACACCAAATGACCCTCTCTGGGGTAAGTCAGAGATTGAGAAGTGAAGCAGGTGTTTTAGGAATCAAAGACCCTCAGCTCAGGAGAAGCTATCACATCATGAGGCCTCCGAGGAGAAGCAGCCACACTTTTCCTACTTGCCATGGACATCCTCATTGACACAAAGCAGAGTCATGATGGGCTTGATCAGGAGATGCAGTTTTGGGGACTTGGTGTCTCATGAGCAGCATTAAGGTGGGACTGTGGGAGGAGCAGAACCCTGAAAGCCCGGGAGTACTTGGGATGAGGGATTCCTCATGATGGAGCAGCCAAGCCACAGATTGAAGTTTGTCCTTCAGGCAAACCATGAGACAGTTTAGGATGAAGCCTGGCAGTTTTCTGAGGCACCTTGGATTTCATTTTACTGCAAATTCTTCTCAGATGACTTTTTTTACATAAAACTATTCAGCTTAGTTGGAGCTATCACTTTCAGATCAAAAACATTTCATCAAATCATTCTAGAATAGCTCTACCACTGAGTCTATTTTGGATTGTGTTACTTTGGGAGAGTCTCAATAAAAGCAGACTATATAATTTCACTTTAGTTTATAGTTTCTAGCATGTATATTTGAAAAATGAAACTTCTGTCCCCAGTACAATCCCAGTTTCAACATTTGCTTCATTTTGGTTTTGTAATATTTAAAACTATGAACAAATTCATTTAATTTGATTTGCATTTATGTCATCAAGTTATCAGAAATGGACTTCAATTTTCCTGTGAAATTGTTCAGATTTTGGCAAAATTTCCTCTGGAAAAGTGCCACAGGCTATTTTTTCTTGTTTCTAATGTAGTCATTTTCTGCTACTCAGAGACTGCTAAAATTAATCCATACTTTCAAATCGGGAAAAATTATTCCTCCAATGAATTATCTATTAATAAGTAAGGACAATTGCAAATTTTTGTCCTGTATCTTCTATTTATCCTTTCAACCTGAACTCTTCAAATTTCCAGCTTAACTTCTCCCATGGAGCAGCCGTGGTGGTCCTACTAGATTTTTTTTTTGGATGGCCAAGAGCACAGCCGGGTCCTTCAAAAGAACTTAAACAAGAGGGGAAGGGTTTCCGCAGGGAGAACTCCACATGTGGCAGCTGGACTAATCAAAAATAATGTTGGGACATGAAGATATGTACCATCACCAAAATAATTTGATCAGGAATGAAAACCTGCTGTGTGCACTGTTGCTTTTTATTCAGTCGCTGTTGCTTCACAAAATTTTTCCTTGTATGTAACTTGCTACTCCATGCCAGTTTGAACCGCAGGCCATTGCTCCCTTCTTTTGTAAACTGTCATTTTACTTGATATATTTAACTAAAGGCTAATGACGCTTGCAGTTTCTGTAATATGACTAATGCCTTTGGACTCGGACTTCCAGATAACCTCTGGAAGTATATTAATTTCTGTAGTTCCTACAGTGAAGAAGATTATTAGCAAAATGCAAAATTTTGCCTCTTTTACAAGGGGGAATTCAGCACATAGTCTGATATACTTATGACTTCAAGAAAGCAAAAAAAACTGGGGAAGGTTTATTTTTTGTGGTGAAGGTGATGTTTGATTGCTGTTGAATACTTTTCATGTATTTTTAATAGTTAAAATTCAATATTCACTGAAGGATCAAAGCACAACTGGCCAAATATTACTCTCAGATGTATATGTTCGGCTCATGCTTTTTCTGGGATCATCTGAAATTTGAGGCACAGCCTTTTGCATTGGGCACTTTGTAACCTGGAGGAAATGAGGAGCTGCTGCTCCACTCAGCAGCAATATTCCCCAGAGTGCTCTCTCAGTGCACAACCTTGTGCCAGTGGTACCACGGGGTTCACATGCACCTCCCAAGGAGGCAGGATGCAGGCAGAAGAAAGGAATGGGTCTTTCTGGGGTAATGAGTTTCTTAGAACTGCCTCAGGTTCACAATCCCTCATGATAGCTCCTCTCAGCTTCTGCCAAAGCAGCTCCCCCTCGTTTTTGCGCCTTCCACACCCTCTCACTTCCCAGCTTTTAATCTGATGCTTTTGCCTATTTTAATCAAGTCCCACAGTGCAATGCTGGTGGTACCAGGTGCTGGGGTGCGTAACCTCCCCAGGCTCTGTCCTGGGCACTGAGTGAGTCCCCCTGGCCCTGCCAGGCCGTGCAGGGGACCTGTGCCATGACAGCTGCCCACAGGCCCAGTTCCCATACCCAACACATCCATCTGGCAGGGGCTGCAGGGATTTCTGTTTGGGCTAAACACCACTTTTCCTACCATGCCAGATAGTGTACAAGGTCCTGCATTTGCTGGGTGGGCTGCTCATACACAACTGCCCCTTGTAAATCCCTCTGGACTGTTGCTGTATGAGCACAATGATGCCCAGTGGTTAAAGACAGCAACGCCTGACTTTGAAGTCTATCAACTGGGGCATTCGTTTGGGACAAAAAAGACAGGAATTTCACTTCTCCATCTTCCAATGCATATTTAAATGCATTTTAACTCTGTCATAAGTATTTGTTGGAACACAGATGACTCCAGGTTTTCTTCTTTAGTGTAAGCATGGGAATATAAAGTCATTGTGAGAGTCACTTCCTTTCTAATCAAAATAATTTTTAATTTATTCACACATGGTCAGGCTGAAATAGCAATTTTCCATACATTTATCCTAGACTAACATGGTGGCCAAGTCTTTGTGCAGATCTCTATTCACATCCCCTAGAGCAGAAAAGGAAATTGAGCATGATTTCTCATGTTCTAGGTCAGTGCACTAAATCTGTGGCTGTGAAATGAAAGAAGGTATCCTCATCATGTTTAAGGAAATAATAAATTACATGGCTAAAAACTGCCAAGAGTAATGCTGAAAGTACAAAGGTTTTGCCTCTCTGGTTTTTGGACCAGGGGTTTCTCCTTGTTGTGTTGTCTTGCATTAATTGCATTGTGAGATGCCTGTCAGCATCCCCACGTCACTGAGACAGCGAGCACACTCGGTTCAGGGCTGTAAGCCCCAGTGCCAGGGAGGTGTTAATTTTACCTTCAAAAGCCTTGCAGCATCCAAGTCCCCTCTGGGATGCTCTCATAAGTTGGGTTGGGTGAGCAAGTAAAGAATCTTTTTCACCTGTGAAGTTTGAGGTCACCTAAAACTGCGGGCTGAGATAGCCAAGGCTCCAGCTTGAAATGGGCAACCAGTGGAGGGTGGGTGCCTCCCTGCTACTGCTGCTGCTGGAGCAGGAGATGAGCACCTTGGAAGAATATGTCCTGCAACAGTAGCCCTAAGGCCAGCCTCGCAGACAGCTTTTGGGAGCGATATGGGAATAATGGAGTATGGAAATAAAACTAGGCCAAATATTGAGTGAACATCTGGCATGGGTGCTTTCAAACAATCATCTGTGCTTCATTCTGCTTGCCAGCACACATCATTAACTTTTAATGTAAAGAAAAAACAAATGTGTTTGTGAGCAGGATGATTATCCTCCATACATTTTTTTCCATCTCTAAACATGTTAATTATGGTTTACCCTAAAATACTCATTAATGTTAACATTCTAAGCAAATATTTCTGTAACTTGGAGAATCTCATGAGGATGGTTTGATTCCTTTCCAAGCATTTGAAAGGCTTGTGTTTATTACACCTAAATATTTATATGCACCCTGCTGTGCTGTCACCATTCCCAAATGTTCCCAAGGTGTTACTCTGCACCACTCTCTTCCTCAGTTTCACAATAAGCCTGCCATTCAGGATCTCTGTGCAAAGCAGATGGCTATATTTGTTTCCCAGATGAGGACACTATTTACTGTATTTGGAGTAAAAACCACTGAGAGGCCAGGAGGACATGCAGAAAATTGCCATGATTCAGTAACTGACTCAAATCAGTTTGTTTCATCACAGATACCAGGAATGGATTTTTCCAACCTCTGTCTTATTCTGTTCTCACCATCAGAACCATCAGTGTACAAACACACACTTCCAGAGTTTAACAGGTTTCAGCTATTATCAGTTGAAATCAGAATATTTGCGTGTTGGTCGTTCTGAAGTTAATTTTGCCTAGGGAATCACATACACAGTCCTGTTCTAGAAAGTGAAAAAAATGTATACTCAAGCACCAAATAACGGAATGGAAATGAAATAGTCAATTAAATTGAAGCTTTTGTTTTTGATACTGAGTAGTTTTGGAAGTCTGCAATGAGGAAATGGTCTATAAGGAAATACATATTTTTAGAAGCCATCATTATGAAATATTAAATTAGAGCTCCAATATTAAATGAAAGGTTTTCTCCAACATAGAAAAGCATATTAAGAACATTAACATAGGTTTATACAAAAGTGAAAAGACAAAAATGTTACTTTACAGGTCTTCATAATCCCTGAATGAATTGAATTATGCTTATTAAGTTTCTGCAGTTCAGAGCAATTTTTACACATTGAAGGGTTAAAAAAAACTTTCCAAGTCAGGATAGGCCTCTAGCATAATAAAGAAATTCTTCTTTTACTTGGACTCCAACAAGCCATGAAATATTTAAACACAAAAAGCTATTTCCCCAGTTACATGGCAACATTGTAGCTTTAAATATTTAAAACAATAGCACTGTAGCATTCTAAGCAAGTACAAGAGTTCATTGGCACCAGATATCTCTCATCTTCTCTTGCTAGAGTGGTAGAAAAGATACTTTATTATAAAAACAAAGAGAGACTACTGAGGAATGCACACTCCCCAGATTTCTTCCTATCAGAGTATGGAGAGAAGAAATATCTTTCTGATTTAACTATCTAGGTGTTTATATAGCACCATTCTCGAGAGTATCTGGATTTGTGGAGTGAGTAAGGCAAGAGGGACCATTTGCTTGTTATGGGAATAAGGTACCTAATCCCTTGTGAGTGTGTATAACCACAGCTCAAGTAAATAGCAGCAGTGATAACTTTCCAAAACATAGTAAAAAAGCAGAAATATACATATACATATAGAAAGCTCTTTGTTCTCAGGTCAAAAAGTGACACAAAAATATGCAAAGTGCTGGGAGTAATAGCTGGAGAGAAATTCATCCATGCAACTGTGATGGTAAGTCTTGTTTGTTAAGATAATCTCTTTATCCCCAGTCAGGTGGGGCAGATATTGTGGTAAATCAATTTGGAGGCCAAAAACCAGAATTAAATATCTCAGGATATGCCTGTTACTGAGTTCAAGTAGAGAACCTTCAGAGACAAGCACAGCAGTACAGCTGTTAATACAAGACTCCTGGATTTCTATTTCATCTTAAAAGTCTAACTCAAATGCTAGTTTTATATTGCCTACTTGGGTTTTGTGGTCTGTGCAGCAGCGTTCCCACTAATGTATTCTTTACATCAGTTTCAACCTTCTACCCACCACAGTTCTCATCTTTTCCATACCTCTCCTTTTCTCACTCCCCTTACACTGACTTCTTCTAATTGTTTTGTCACACATTCTAGTCTCTTCTAATTGCTTTCTTCTGTCTCCCCTCACAACCTGCAGTATAAGAGATCCCTTAAATAAACAGATGACAAAAATGAAGAAAAATGCCATAAAGGACAGGTTTGGCTGCAAAAGGACTGTAGTAGGCCTGCAGTTTTGCTCATCTGTGGTGCACTTGTTGCCATATGGATGACCAAGGGACCGAAAGCCACTGGGACCCTGTCCTTTGCTCTGGTAGCCCTGAAGGGCAGCATGGCCAAGGGAGGTGATTTAACTCCTTATATGTGCTGTCAGCACCCGGTGTTTGTACTGCAGTTGTGTCCCAGATGTTGGGACTGAGTGGGGGCTGGGCAGCTGAGGAGCCATGCACACGGATGTCCTGCTTGCTATCCCATAGCTTGATCGGCCACGGATGGTGGTTAACATGAGAAGGAAATAATATCATTTTAAAAGACAAATCCAGCAGCCATAGTACTGATATCTGGCATTACCTCTGCTTACATCTTTTTACTATGACTGATTTGAAAGAGAACAAAGTTGACCCTTTTGTTAGGCACACCTGATCTGTCTCTGTGGGCAAGTATGGGCAGAGGCAAGCTACTCTGCCTGTGGCCCAGAAAAAACACTGGCTCCAGATTCATAAAGTTAAAGAAGTCCAGCGCTGAGCCCTAATTATATAAATGTATATTTGTGCAGTTTCTGGTCCAGAGCAAGTTCAGCATTGCCCAGCTCTGCCGACAGGAGAAGGGTATGAACATCCGCCTGCCCCTGTGCATCCCTAAAGAAGTTTGACATGGGAAAAGAGGTAGTGAGGACATGAGAAGACCCTGCCATTCTTCCCTCATCCATGTGAAACCACAGGTGCTCCCAGCACTGGCACAGAGCTCTTTCTCCTGCTGCTGATCCCCACGTGACAAGTTACAACAACTCCCAGTACTGCTGTGCTGTAACAAGGACCACGAATACCTATCAGTGCTCAAGGATGCTTAAGGCTTTTCATTACAATACTTAAGATAAAGGGTTCTATCTACTGTAAATGCAAAGTCTAAGCTGTGAAATCAGCAAAATTTCCAGTGCTTAAGAAAAAATAAATCAGAAACCAAACTTGACTTTTTCCTTCCAGCTTTGCCTGGAACAGGTCTCATTTGTCAAGGAAAGCTACATAATCACCTCACTGCAACTTCCAGATTTTCCTGGTACAAAAATAAAAGTATGGAATGCACCTATCTGTAATACTGCAAGATACGAGAGTACAGCCAGTTTGGGAATATCGTTAGCTAGGCCTCATGAATAAAATAAGGCTAATGATTTATTCATATCCAGGACAATAAGAGGACAATGTAGAGTAGTTACATTAATGGTAAGTAGATGCTTTGGGGGAAAAATGTGAGTGCTAATGGAAATTAGTTCTGTCTGCTTCAGTGTTTTGTATAAGACAGCGTGGGTGATTTTTCTGACCAAATCAGTACATTAGGGACAGAGAATTCCCTATTCTACATATTAAGATAGGAACTAGGAAATTTTTCAGCTTAATATAGGAATATATTATTACTTCAGTGCTTGAATAACTCTCTCAATCTCATTTCCCCACATGCAATCTTTTATTCTGTCTTTTCACCCTTGTTTTCCAGAAGTCTTGTACTTGCTACTGTAATTATGAATGCAGACACTATTGCTGTTAAAATAACGCTCTGAAAATGGTCTGTGAACACGCTGTTTGAAATGGTTACTATTTAAAGCTGACTTAGCTCTACTTCTGCTGTGCAAAATTATATAACGTGCCCTTCCAGAACAGTCCTGGAACATTCTAAATTAGTGGTAGACATTTTTTTTGCACGAGTGTGGATTTTCTGCTCAGAAAGCAGACTGTGAGCTGTGCATTTCTTCCCCCCGGAATCCATGTGCTGATCATCAAGTAAAGTCATAGAGTTCCTTTAGTCACCTTCATGGTTATTTGGTCACTCAGCTGTGGCTATATTGTATTAGGATTAGTTAATTAGTTTATTTGCAATTCAACAGTATTCAGAGTCTGAACCTTCAGTTCAGAGCAAGTGCCATTCTCCCTGTGTCTCTCTTCACAGCTGTCCCAGTACCAGCTGGGAGTCTGGGAGCCACAAGCCCCAGGTTTTTTCAGCAGTTTTTCTATACCAGATGTATTGCACATGCTGACAAGTGACCTACAGGCTCTCTTTAGGGTAAAATTTGGAAGAGGAGAGGAGCCGAAAGTTGTCAAGATCCCCTGAGATCCCATGAGCAAATGGCGGTGACCTGAAGGGTGGAGATGAGCCACCCATGTGCCTTTGGCGGCCTGAATCACTCTGTTTTTGGGCTGCTTCATGAGTATAAACACAGCTAAATCCAGGATATTATCTGCTGAGCACTATCTCATTACTTAATTTTAAACTTGCATCTATGTTAAAAAAAAAAGTCAAACAAGAGATAAATGATGCACTATCAATGACTGTGTTAGATTACATGACTTAGAAGTCTCCCACAGTAATACCACTGATAAAAAACCATGGCTATCTTTCCTCCATATGATAGTCCTCTGTTACTAATATTTTGAGTACATCTGTCCTTATAAATGAAATGGAAGAGGGTCAAGCAGCTGAATCCAAGACCTGGTGACTTAGTGCTGCTTGGTCCACATGCTCAAACTCTGTTTCCATTAACTTGAAAGAAAATGAGGTGAGAAACACCAAGGGAAGGGCAGGGTAAACTACACAGGAGTAGTAAACAAATCTACAAATGTACTGTATATTATTTAGCCTAATGTCATACAGCCTACCTTTTCCAGGAAATCCTGATGTTTTCCCCCCTTCATGCTTTTTGCCCAGGTAGTTTCTTATCTCCAGTGCTGTATCATTCAGAGGTGGTTGATGCACAGGTTTAATATTATTCTTTTAAAAACTACAATTTTTGCAAAGCAGTTACAGTTCTTAGTTTTTCTCTTTGCCACATACCTGAATCCATATTGAAAATGTTCTGAGAGGTAGGTAGTCTAGGGAAAAAAAATGTAACAAAATGGAAATGTACACTAGCATGTCAGTATCAGAAAAATCAGATGATTTGGTGGGAGAGCAAGCAAAGTTTGTTCTTTTTTATAAAAAAACTTTATAGAGATGAAAGCAGAAGGTCAAATTCCATTTTTTGACCAATTCTAATTCTTTGTACTGGGGTAGAGCAACTGTCAAAGTAGCTTAAACCACAATTGTCCTTTCTTTTAAGACTATTATTTCTCTGAAAAGTTTGATTATACCACCCACAAAATTTAGATTCACAATCTGTATTTCACAATATTATTGAGCTCTGTATATCAGGGTTTGGGTTAAGCCTATTAATAATTGCTGTTATTGCTCAAGCTCTAAAAACAGATTTTTCTTTTATACAAAGGGTCTGTCTCTGATCTTATTCTTGATTTATATACACATAAATCAGTGATGGATTGAGCCTCAGTTGAACTGGCAAAGCAGGGGAGCTGCATGCAATGCCAGTCAGGCAGTAGAAGGAAAAGAAAAGATGTTAAATTGCTCTTGTGGCTGCCCTGTAAATCTGTCCTGTAAATTATTGCATCAAAGTCCCAGGGAGGTTCAGTGGTCAAAGTCTAATCTCAAGTCTGTGGCAAGGTCTAACAAATCACCCTGTAATGCCCAGGATGAATGAATGCTTTATGGGCTTTTGAATTGTCTATATTTCACCTCCTGGACACGTTAATACTATTTCTTTTTTAAGGCCAGAGACTCAAAGATCTCTCCCCTACCCTGTGTTGTCTTCTCTCTCTTGCAAGGCACTGCTCTCCCTACTTACTTCCCAAAGGGTTTTTGGGCCCCATTTTCTCACTCATGCTCTTGCTGTCAAAAACACCTAATTTCTATTGAATGTTTTGGCAGATCTTCTGCTCCAAAGCTTCCCCCACCCAGTCTGGCCGCACTGGATCAAGAACCCTCTCTTAATACGGGTTCTGTGCACCCTTCCTTGTGTGTGCTACACTGGGCAAATTCATTTCCAGTGACACCTTTGGATGCCACCTTCTTCAGGTTTCTGCTTGCTGTTATGCCCACAGTTATAAACAGACATGGTTTCTTGACATTTGTGATCTGTGGTGATGTTGTTGTTTCAGAATACTTCTGTGCCACAAGTGCTGCAAGTCCTGCTCACCCAAAGCTTTTTTTCTGCTTTGTCCACCTCTTTCTGTAGATTTCTGGAAAACATCAGGGAGTAACTTAATGTCACTGGGGAAGTCCAGGTCTTCCTAGCACTTGACCTTCCAGCCATTAGGGTTTATGCTGCTGGTACAGTTCTCTCTTATATGTTTACTTCAGAACTTATTTTCTACAGACAGAAATGGATACAGAAACCAGAAATGTGTTACCCTTAGCAGATAACCACCGATTTCCACTTGTAAGTGAAACAGAGCTCCTCACTAAAATGTCATAAATTTTATACTAGGGCAGAAAAATGAGGCCAAAAATTTTTCTTTAATTTTTATAATGGCATAGGAATTTAAAGGAACTTTTCATCAGCAGTCATCTCAGGATGGCTACACTTTGTAAGTGGTGTGAATTTTAGGGCTATGTCTTACACTTATCTACAGTTTTTCAAGATGGCTGCGGCCAGTTTTGGACATGCGGAAGTTTATACTACATAATAGCTCTTAAAAAAATCACTGCCTTTAATGCAGTGATTACATATTCATATTGTATAAACCACATCCCATATCCATAATTATTTCCAACCACAAAACTGTTTCTGAAAAAAAACCCCCTAGATATTTCATTTCAATCTGTTAATATTACTTTTTGAGATGTTAATGGACTAACAATGGCCTTTATCAATAGTTCTCTTCTTTATGGTTTAAAAAACAAATTTATGTGCATGGTGCATTATATAAGGCAAATTCAGTAAAGACACATTGACATTTGAATGTACTTACAAAGAAAATTATGTGAGATTAATGCAGAGGAAGGCAGAAAGCAGAAAGGTAGCAGCATAAGAAATCTGAATATGAAAGCATCAGATTCAGATAAATTGAGCCATTTCAGCAAGATCAAGACGGTACACAAATGTACAAGAGGAATGTCTCTCTCTCCCCTCCATCCCACTGTGACTTCAAGGCAGTGGTACCCAGGAAACTCAGGACTGAAGGTGCTGTTTAAAGTTCAGTGGCTGTGCAGAGCCTTGCTCCAAGTGGTCAGTCCTCCTTGTCAGCTACTCGTCTGCAATTCCAAATCAATAAGACGTATTCTATATGACAGCCAAGGAAGAGACCAAATTTTTGTTAATGCCTTGGGCACATCATGACACTCTTGGGACCTCTTGCATCCTATGGAGGAGCACAGGGGAGGGACTTGGTGTCTGCCTGTCTCTCCCGCTCATTTTTCTGTGCTAGAGGCTGAGAGAATTTTGACCCAACACCACGTGTTTTTTGTCAGCACCACAAGCCTCACATGGTATCTGGATAAACTGATCTAAATACAAAAGCCCGTCCCTTGGTATAAATAGAACTGTCGCAGCAGATCAGTTTTATTTACGTCAAATTAAATAAAATTCTGCTTTTTGGCTGAGAGTTAATAGCTTTCAGCCAAAAGCAAATTCTTACCTCTGAGTTATATAAACCCCCTAAGTAGGCTGTTTATAATACAAATACTAACAGGCATGCAGCTTCTGTGCAGTGCTGCTTCCAGGTAATGCTGGCAGAAAGATCAGCTAAGTACCACAGGAATAACAAAATGATACTTGGTGGTGGATATGAGCACCTTACAAAAGCCTGCAAGGAGGTACCCAGGCCAGAGGCTGAAGCTACAAGACATTTATTTTTAGAGTTCTGGCTTTAAGGAGAGCAAAGGAACCAAGAGGGGAAAACAGTGTCAACAGTTCACACAGATTCACTTTTCATGTTTGGGAGAAGCTGAGCTAGACTGAAACTATAACTATGATGGGATTTAAGAGTAGGCACAATAAAGGCATCCACAATCTATACCTGTAACAAGGAAGGTCACTTCTAGGAGTTTTTGATGTAGTGAAACTTGAAAAATATATTCATTTTTGCCCAAAGGCAGAGTCTGGCATGGCAGCTTGGGGACCACAATGGTAATTGTTCCTAAGAGGAAAAAGAAAATGTTCCATAAAGTTCCAATTGCCTTTAAAAGAGAGAAACATTTGAAGGACTCTTCGGTGCTGTTCCAGGTTCAGCAGAAGGAAACCTCTCACATAGGGCTGCTTTCATCTGCAGGTGTTGCCGCAGTCAACACAAATTGCTGGAGAGAGGAATAGGTCAGGGGTGGAGGGAGGTGTTACTGTGACAGCAAACCAAAGCTGGAAAAAAATAGAGTGTAAAGACCAGAAAGTACAATTTTTCTGTGGAGCCCTGAGTGGTTTAGAATCCAAAAAGGGCAAAAAAAAGGGGAGAAGTGGCAAAGAGGCATTGGGAAGTTTTTTTCGGGGAGGTTGGTCTTTATCAGTTATTTTGTTGCATTGTTGATTAATGTAATTGAAGTATATATAACTGAAACAGAAAGGGAAATAAGACTTCTTCAGGGACCCATTAATTTCTTAAGGATAAAGTGTTTGAAGGTTCAAAGGCTTTGTAAAGCTTATTTTAAATTTAAAATTTCCATTGCCAAGGGATTGATTACCATTCTTGCTTTAGCTTTGTCAAACAATAAGTTGATCCCAATCCTTTGAAAGTTTTATGGTGATGTACATACAATATTCAGCTAATTGTAAGAGGGGACTATCTTCTATACTCAAGGACAGCTATTTCAAAAAAGGTCCGCAAAGGTTCTTTCAAATATTTGAAATCTTGGAAACTGAAGCATTTGGATCCACTGTTGGAAGTCACAGTATTTTGAGGTATCATAATGACTCTTGAATATTCCTTCTCATTGGGAAAATTATGTAACATGATACATGTCAATATTTTGGGGTATGTGAAGTACTGGATAGTAATATAATTTCAAGCCACTTAATAAAATTACGTCATCCTGAAAAATGCTCTTGTGGAAGGCTGAGATTCTTGTTTTTCTCTTAAACTTTGTTTTTTTAATGTGACCTCATCACCCTGACTCATTTCTCTCTCCTCTAACTTGTATCTATGTTTGTATGTGTCCTGGAGCCAGGACAGACTTTTCTCTTCCTGTGACAACCACTACAGCAAGACTCTCATTCTGAATTGCAGCAATTTTCAGTTGCAGTATTCCCATTGTAGCAATAAGTAAAGGGTTACTTTATTTTGCTTATTTTATGAATAAACTGGCAAACGGTAACAATTCATACACATGTACACACACAAACAGAAATGCTTAAAAGTCTTCTTCACATTAAAAATGTAGTTATTTCTATTATAGCCGTAGTTAAAGACCTCAACCACTTTTCCTGGTCAAATCAAAATGATTTATTCAGTATCTTGCACTTCACTCAGTAGGACTACAGTTCACTCTGCCATGTACTAATTTCTAAAGCTTCACTATACATTAAAGGAGACTCTTTCAAAATAAAAGCCCATTTGGAGCATTTTTTTAATCAGAAGAAAATATTACTGTTTATTCTTAGTTTTCGACTCTCCAAACGTTCTAAAATGGAGCTGTTATTAAAGATGGTGAAATGAAATTTGCTTGAGCTGCAAACTGTGTTTATGCACTCCAATTTTGGATGAGTATCATGTGTCCTGGCTCTCTTATCTGACATGAAGGAATTGGTTTCTTGAGGCAGGAAGAGATGAGGACAGCAAAGGAGCCAGTGCTATAAAATGTTGGTAATTCTCAAGATTTTTTTACCAGTCTTAAAATATTCGATTTTTTGTTAAATCCTCATCTGTGTAAAGAATCTGTTAATGGCAGCCTGAAGTCCCATTTTAGGAAAAAAATATGTAGGCTTCATAATTGCAATCACTGGCATGACTCTGAAAACTCAAACCCAAGGGCAAATAAAAAGCATCAAAATCAGCCATTTTAAAACAAGATTTTAAAGCTCTCTCCTGAATTTAGACAATCAGTTCACAGCATCTTTGGTGCTAGTGATTGGTAGCATCTGTCAAAGCTGCACCATGGGCGTGGATTAGAGATGGAGAGAGCAGTGAGGCCAGCAGTGCCTGCTGGGGAGCCAGCAGAGGAGCCCTGAGACACCCCACACTACCTCCACGCATCAGAAATACTTTTATGCTTTCATTTTTTGGTTATTTTTTCAGCCAGACTGGCTAGAAACTGGTTATTTAAGCCTCTGCAAGCTCAGAGCCTGAGGAAGGCACTGTTCCTGCGTGTATTCCCTGGGAAGCCACCCCATCATCTGGAGGTGGAGGGAGGCAGTGTAAGTCTTTAAAGCTTTATTAAAAATGCAAAGTCACTGTTTACAGTCAAAAGCTGCTTTTTAAGATTTCATGAGTTCTTTATTTAAAGACAAGCAAACAAATTCAGGTCACCTCTTTATCCTGCTTAATTTAGGAAGGCAACTCTTCAAGCAGATTTTCCTCCTCTGTTTTTCCTGCTGGAGTCATAATCATCTTGGGCATTGAATCAGGAAAAATGAAAAAGAGGGAAATGCTGAACTTGATTAATCTGATCTTTTATAAGAATCTGTCATAACAAGATATCCCACAATGCATTCCAGACCCCCAGCACTGCTGCAAGACAGACACCTCACCTGATGGCTCTCACAGAGAGCCCCTCAGCAGGTTAAAGAGGGAAATTATTCTATTCACCTATAGGAAAAAATTTAAAACTCCATCACAGGCTGTGTGTTGTGCTCAGGTTTTCTCCATTTTTCCTCAAAAATAGCCACATATAATGGAGTTTGCTGGGATAAATTATAGCTGGTCTGGAAAGCATAGCCCCTACCTCACTGGGGAGTCAATGATGGTCTGGATGAATGACTCATCTGCCCTGTTAGCTTTCTGTAATGAGGATCATTTGCGTGGGCTGTTATATCCATAGTGACAAGACTACGTTATGGGGGAGCACAAATGATAACTCCTTGCCATAGGCAGCTTTGGTGTAAACTGAGTACACACAGCGCCAGCATAGCAACCGGCTGGGGGAAATCTGAGAGGAGGGAACAGAAGGAAATACTGTTCCTGGAGAGTATGTTTCACAAATAGGGCAAACCATGTATCTCTCTAATTCCTCATGAGTCTTCCAGGTTAACTCTGATGCTAGTGAGGTTTCTGCTGAGGCAAGTTAACAAGAACACAGGAAAGATGTGTTATGTGGTTGGAATTTCAAAGAAATAAAAGCAGTGCATTTTTGGCCAGGTGCAACTTGCTGCTCTTCTGCTTACTTTCACAGCAAAATTACTGGTGTGGGCTAATATAATGATGATAGCTTGGTGAACCAGTAGGATTTTGGGATCATGAGCTGATTTCTGTTTTTTCTCAAACCTCCAAAACAATGTTTATAAATTTATTACTTGCAGTCTGAGCTCAGATGTCTCCTTTCTGATGGGAGGAGGTGAGTGGGGGTCTGACAGAGCAGGGCAGAAGGCAAAGGAAAGGCATGCTGAGATGGCAGGGAGAAGCAGGCAGGGTGCAGCTGTAATTTATACACATATACATCCACAGCACACAGCTGCAACTACACGTGAGCTTATGCTGATGCTTTTTGTTCTCCACTAAAGAGCAAGTGAGCCTTGTGTGTGTAACTAACAGCTAGAGCTGTATGAAATCTGGGTATCAGCACCAGCAGACCTGTGTTTGTGCTGTGTTTGGCCGTGGATGCAGGGCAACGCTTTGGTCACGTGCACATCTTCTTATGCACACCACAGAGCTCTGTGTGTCTGGAAACAAGGGCTGCATCTGCAGTGCTTGGAGAAAGTGATTGTGAAAGTGGGAAGGAGTCAGGGATGAGAGCAGACAGAGGCTGGCATGGTCGATGGAGAAGCATCAGCTCCTCTCTTACAGCAAAGCAAAGGGACAAACACGTGGTGAACAAGCCAGGATGTGATGCCTGAAGTCGGCTACTTGGAAGCAGAGGCTAGACAGGAGTAAGGGAATAAAGGTGGATATTTATTTGAAGGCCTTCAAAGGCACACCCTGGGGAGCACACCCTGGGCTACCAGACCCTAAGATGGACCCTAAGATGGATGACAAGTTATGAGTTCTCCACAAAGTTATAGGTTTTGGTCCATTAGCATATCAGCATAAATTCGCCAATTAAAACTTCTGCTACTGATGTAATTCTCCCCAGCTTGCCCATCTTCCCTAAGATGTTGGTTTACACATTCTGGGCTTAGGACAGTCTAGGTGTCCTTGAAGAGGAAGCCTAGCTAGGTTTGTTATGTCTATCATAGTCTGAGAGAGCAGCAGCTAACAGGTTACAAGGCACTTCAGTGTCACACACTAAGCATTACAGAATTTGAAAAATATGAAAGTTAAAATCCAAGGCATCAGATGCACTGATGCAAATTCTCTCACGCAGAGCAACTTCTCCCCAGAGTTATGCAGCTGTGTGCTCGCTGTCACAATAGGAAGGGCCAAGTCATCCCTTCTTATACGGTACCTGTTCTCGTGAAAATAATGAAGTACAGTAGTAGCAGAACTGAAATATTCATTGTCCCTCTGAGCAAAAGAAGAAAAAAAACTTTCAGAGAACTCTTAAACTCCAAAATGTGTACCTATGCTCACTTCATTCAGACCCTGAACATACCTGCCTTCAGAGCAACCCATGTTTTTAGGCAGATATCACTGGTGGACACTCCTAGCTACAGCATCTGGTGAATGAAAATACAAAAAAGCCTTCATCTATTTTAGTACTAAGTCTGATTTTCTCTATTCATTTGACACTAAATACAAAAAGGGACAAGCAACAGTTATATTCCACTTGTACAATGACAGCAGAAGTAACCTTTGGGTGATGACAGTGGTAAGGTGCCTTCAACTACCCCGGTCACACCTGGAAGAGGCTGTCTGCTTTTTCTCACAGCTCAGGTGTTAGTGTACTTGCTCAGGCTGCAAGAAAACAAGATGCAGGTTCCTTTCTGAGCAGATTTTAACCCACATTGCAAAAAATTTCCAACCCTTTGGGTGGGTGTGGTCCTTCCCTCTAAAATTTGCATGTTCACTAGGTAGAAGAGGGAGAAGAATTCTGTGTTATAATGATCCCTGTGCCAGTGTAGCACTTGTGACTGTGCTATTTACATTAAATAGCCATGAAAGTGGAGGTGGAATCCAAGCCTCAGACAGCCAAGATCTACCTGTGAAGTTCTAGAGACATTCTCAAATTTTGCCTGTTGCAAACGTGTCCCTTGTCATAGATTATCAAAAGGACTAAAGGTCAAGGCAACTTTAGTGGCATCAGTGTTAGGGCTGAAATCACCTCAAACAGGAGAAGAAGCCAGAACCTGGTTCTTCTGAGTGCCCATGAGCCACCAAGTGGGTGGATTAGATTTCCAGTGTGGTCCCTACTCACATCCCATGGACACCCCTCTGTGGATATAGTCCTTTGCTTCAAGGTATCTATTACATTTTGGCATTTTATAATTTTCCTAAAACAGTACCACCTGTGATCTATACTAGCCTAAGCATTTTAATGACTTTTGGCTAAACCTTCATACCTAATAGTTAAATTGCCAAATGCTCCATAAAATAAATATGCAAACAATTTGCTAGTTAATCACCTATTATAATCGGATGTATGCAGCTGCTGAGAGATATAATTGCTGTTTCATCAGGGTTGGTACTTTATTTGCATAATTCCCTTACTGATTTTAACGTAGATTTTTTTTTTTCAGGGAAATACAGAGAGTAAGAAATGCTAACATAATGTCTCATTAAATGCAGCATGTTAAAGAGACAGTTCTGGTCACAGCTGGTGGATAACAATAGTGACTTTCTTTGATGTATTTTTAAAAATAATTGAAGTTTGTATATCTGTATACTTGCATATCTACCTATATATGTATGCATTGTTATTTACTTATACAAGGTATTTGTATGTAAAATAAGCATACAAATGTTTGTGTTAACATATTTAAGTTAAGATCTGTTAACAGTGCAGAAAACAGGTCTTTTATGCAAGTGAGAAAGATAAAACATGAGCAATAAAATATAAATCAGCATTTTTTCTTTGATTCTGTTCAGTATTTTTGATTAAAGAGAATATCAGCTGCAGTTAGAATCCAAGACATACAAATTAATATGTTTGCTGGCAAAGCATATCAAATGGTTTAGTGGGGGTGTGTTTTTGTTCTTTCTGGTTTTGTTTTCTTCCAAAGAAATTCTAGTTAAAAATATAATGCATACCTTACCAGTGTTTTCTAGTGAAAGTACAAGAAAAGAGTTATTGACAGCTTTCTGATTTTATGTCTCCTTTTCTTTGTCAAGCTCTAGAGAGCTGATGAACTTATTCTAAGCCTAGAAAACTTTAATGTTAAAATGATATCTTCTACAGTTGTAGAAATAACAGTAGCAAGTAGAGTACCTGCAGTAGCCAGGGCTGCTTTCCTTCAAATGTTCTTTTATTTGAATGAAGGTCCTGCATGTACTAACTGGATATTGACAGTATTTGTATCAGAGAAACAAGGATATTGAGAAAAAAAAAATATAGCATGTGGTTTGTAAGTGGTGAGGGTTTGTGGGCTTTTTTGTGAGGCATTTTTTTGTGCTTTTTGTTTGTGGGGATTTTTTTATTCCCCTCCTCCTCATCATTCTATATTCTGTTTTTCTAGATCTAGGTGCGAAAGACAGGAATAGGTTCTAGAAGAAGACTCCTCGTTATTTTGGGTGTTACCTTCATGCATTTAGGAAGATTTTAAGCTCCCTCCTTTGATAACTGTGCAATAAGGAAGCTACAAAATCTCAGGACTCTCCAAATTTAGCAAAATGGTTTACTGATTTGGTAAGCTCCAGTGCTTGTGTAGGTCTAGACTTTGGAAATATTTATAAGAAAGATATTTCCATTTCTCTATTTTGCCTCTTCAATAGTGTTTTCATTTTGATTCTTGAATTCCTATTAAATTATCTTCAACACAATGCTGGAAGAAAAATATTGGAAAACGTGCTTTATTTTACCAAGCAGTAGAGCCAATAGCTATGCTTTTTTTTCCTTCCCTTACCAAAGCTTTTTTGATTTTCAAGAGAAAGAGCTCTCTTTCAAGTGCTAGGTAAAAGCAGTCTGCAATCCCCGACTGCTTTTTGCCTCTTAGCTATAAAACATAATTTCAGCTGAAGCTGTTTTCTTTCTCTACATCTACCAACTCTGGACAGAGATCATCAATGTTTCACTGGCTTTCAGTCATTGTAATCTGACATGAATTCAAAAAAGCAATTGAATGGAGGGTACAGGGTACTCTATTTGTATCTGTTTTTTCCACATACCTAAATTTAACATGCAGATCTCTAAGTTATGTGCCTGTAAGGTCAAACATTTGACTCTAGAGAACAATGCCAAAGTTGGCTTGATTTGACTTTAATCTGGACTCTTTGAAAATATTCCTCATGATAGTCTTTAACAGTATGATTTTTATGCTTGTTTTCTTCCCATTGGGTCTACAACTGTACTTACTTGTTGCTGTTGTTCCAAGTCCCATGTATTTGCATTCCTGAAGATTTGGGAGGTTTTTGACCTCTCCTCTTCTTTGATGTCATAAAAATATCACCTCTTCCCTAAGAACATGGGGACTGTTTTATATGATCAATAACATTACAACAGAAAAAACAAAAAAACAAACAAACAAAAAGCATGTCTTTGTGATTTTGTTTGCAAAGGAAAACATTTGTGATTCATGCCAACAAAATGAGAACCTAGACTGAAACTGTTCTGTAGTGCCTTGTGTGACCCAGGACACATTTTCCGTGTCTGGATGAAGCAAACCTTCACAACCCCCCATCTATGCACCAGCTTTCATGCTCTGAGCAGTGGCCATCCTCTGCTCTGAAAGAGTCAGCGTGCCCACAGAAAAATGAGCATGTAGTCACTTGTACTGCACTGTCCTCCCACATGTGTAGCTGAAGAGCAAAGGGAGTTCCGTCATATAACCTGACTCAGGCATTTCCCATCTCTTCAGCACTTGACTTTGCAATCTTGGTGTTCTTTTAATAGTAGTCTCATTTTATTTCTTCCCTTTTAAAAAATGTAAAGCTGAAAATGTCCAAGTCATTGTCCAGATCATCTCAGGAAGGATAAAAACTCCAGGTTTCTGGTAGTGGGTGACTTGAAGCAACCAATAGCAATAGCATGCTGTTTGAGCCATCTCCTGAAAGGACTGCCATGCTGTCTCCATCTGTGGTTTCCCAGGTATTTGCTGATAGCAGACTGTTGAGGATCAGGTCTCGGGTCCTGTGCTGGTGGAAGTGTCTTACAGACTAGCACTCCCCTTTAATCCTTCCTCCCCATTCATCTGTGGCACCTCTGCTGCCTTCTCCTGCCACTTGCCTTCTTCCTCTTCTGCTTCTCATTAGTCAGAAGTGATACAGCCAGCAGCTGGAGTCATGGGGAGGACTTCTTTATCCAGTGTGCTCACACACGCTGGGGCTTTAAAGTTATAGAGCTAGGAGTTGGAGCAGTTTGCATTGCTGAGCCTCTCAGTCCCCATCTGAACTAGACCCTCCTGGGCCCACATGGACAAAACAATGCTTTTTCCTCCTTTAGCCTCATTCTCAGAGCCAGGAGATTACGTTTGCTGAAAATTTCTCCTAGAAAATCATCCAGAGCCATACACCCAGCATGATTTTCTTCAGTGCTTAAAGACTGTTAAAAAGTGTCCTAGGCTGACTGTATGATGCTTTTATCCCCATTTCGTCTGTTTAGCCCAGAAATAAGTTTTGCACCTTTAAGGCTGGATCTGAGAGCAAAGAGGGTAGAAGGAGAGACAAGTGATGGAACATCTGAGGCAGTTGTTTTCAAAACATAGAGATAACACCTTCAGCATTCCTGGACTCAGAGCTGTCTGCACAGACAGAGGAGAGCTCTCCTTTAGTTCTTTCCCCTCTTTTGTTTTTTCGCTCATTTTTTTAATTAGCTGAGACCGAGGGTGTTTTTTTTGACTGTTCTGCTATTGTTCGATCCGGGGACACCAGGACCATCGCCCGGAGAGGGGGGGTCTCCCCCCAAGCAGCACTGCAGCCGGGCCCGAGCCTCGGAGAGAGAGACTGAGAGACAAACCACAGACACACCCACGGAAAAGACTTTTTCTGGGTTTGCCATCTCTTCAGAACGGCAAGAGGTTTTGGTGTGTAGTGTTGTTCATTCTTTGTGCTTGAGGGTGTTTTGTTTGTTAAATAAATAGCTTTTTCCACTTTTCTCCAAGGAACTCTGTTTCCCGAACCAGCTGGGGGGAGGGGTGGCTTGGATCTGCTTTTCTGGGGGAACCCCCTGCGGAGGTTTCCTCCCAGATTTGCCCTAAACTAAGACAAAAAGTAAGCAGCTGCAAATAAGTTCTTATACAATCCCTAACAAAAAGTTAGAGTAAGGGCTCATCTCTCCTGACCTGTCCAAGCCACCAGATACTGAGGGATTAATTAACAACCAGACTATTACAAAGGCCTCAATATGAAGTATGCACGTGTGGATGTGGATTTATAGGTCTTGCAGCTGAAAATGCTCTAATTTTTATTTTTCTTCATAAGGCAAAGATTTCACTCCTTTCAGTTTGTCAAGCAGTAATATGGACTTGAACCTTAGAGTCCTATCTCTTTTATTTTTTTCTTAAGCGACTGGGTCAAACTCTGTCTTTTAATGTACCCACCAAGCCCCACTAATGTCAGCTTTCCTTCAGAGGATGAAATAATATGATTTAGTCCCAGAAAGTAGACCTCAAAGTCAGAGGCTTTTATAAGCATGCTTCTTAGACCAAAGGCTTAGGAGGTAGATTCCAAGGATTTTATTATGAAGAGCTTGACATGGAGTGAAAATTCTCAGCCATGAGGACGTGCCCTTTCTCTCTGCCAGGCTGTCATCAGATGTGCTGGATGCTGAGCTACAGGTTCTCTGCCTGCCTTTGTTCCAGCTGATACTGGTGATGGTTTATCTGCTGCCAAGCAGGCTGTCAAACAAACATCAGTCAGCAAATATCTTTTACCGTAAATATTTTTTTCTAGAATTAAACAGTGGGTGAGGTTTGTAATACTAAGAAAAGTGTACTCACAATAAAACAAGTTTAAGTACCTATAGGTTATTTAAGTGTTTATACATGTTAATGAAGGAAATTACTACTTTATAATCAAAACCATACCCTCTATTACATTCTTGCACACTAGCTTATCTGTAGACTCTACAAATTTCAAGGTAAGTTCCTGTTAGCTTGTGAGGGCTGGTTTTACATTAAATGCTTTTAAGCAGTAATTTATTTCTGTATACACCTGTGTTAATAGAAACAACTCTCTTCAAAAAGTGAAAAATAGGTCCTAGTTTTGACCAGTACCATTGTTGCAAATAATATGCAATGGGAAACTTCTGAGTCTTAAACTGAGTTAATATTAAAAGATTTTCCTATCTTCTGTCCCAAATCTTTTCTATTGTTTACAATGGTCTCAGATTTCTACAGGCCAACTGCAAAGAACACATCCCGTGTTCTTGTAGAGCTTAGTGGAAATTGAAATGGTACCAAAAATTCTATCTGACCATAATCTGTCAGATGAATATGGTTTCGTAAGTTTCTTGTGAGAAGTGACTATTCTCTCTGTACACAGACAGTGTGAGCTGGACCCTCAGCCATAGCAAAGAGGTGAAGCTTCATGGGTTCTTTGGATCAAGGCTGATTCTGTTTATCAGTGCCCCTTGAATAAATGTACTTTGTGTCAGGTCATTGTAAATCCTCTGACAACAGGCTGATTTTGCTTCTCCTTCACTGTGTAGGGAACTGAGCTCCAGGTGCAGAAGACAGAAGAAAGAACGTTTGCTGTCTTCTAAACAACAGTGTTGTTTTCATTAAATCATTTTTGTTAGTAGGGAGTTGATGATCCTCTGTGAGAGAACGAGAGGGTTCGTGGTGCCTCATGAAGGAAAAAGAGTGTAGGCAAAGCTGTTGCTGCAGTAACTGCTGAGCAAGGATGTTGCATTGTATGAGGAGCCAAACGCAGGTTCATGGCCACCAACCAACATTTGGCAGGAGGTGTCCTGAAGGACGACTAATCCCCTCATTCCCCCCTCCCTGAAGGGCTTAATTTTTCAAAATTACAATAACAGTAAAGGGAGTTACAGAGCCTGGTGAAAACCGGGTGCAATCCTTATTAATTTGCCCCTGTGTGCAATCAATGACTTGCCTGAGGTTACAGGTTTCAGAAGAGGTTAGGAGATATGTTGCTCTACAGTTGTCCAGGAGGGCTGGGAAGATGTATTTCATGCTGTTTCACCATAATGTTGTTCTTTGACAGACATTTCACACCTTAGCATTTTATTAGGCACAACACAGATGCTCAGCAGTGAACTCTCTCTGGGCTGCATCTCCTAGTGACACATGTGAAAAAGCTATAGATAGGGAATTGCCAACAAGGCAAGAGGAATGGGACACTATCAGCACCATTCTCAACAATAATGGAATAACCACAATTAATTCTGTTGAAAGTATTATGTAGATACAGCTAGAAAATGCAGTTTAAGGCATGGGATGCTTTGTATTATATTTCCATCATTAGAAGACATAACTGGCTTGCTCTTTGCCCTGGCATGGAAAGTTATACTCTTCATGTCTGATGTGATCTTACAGCTATGGGCTGTGAGCTGCAGGACTGTGTGCACGTGCATGTCTTCAGAAAGCAGGCACTCCTCAAAGAGCTGACCTGTGTCCAGATTCCAATTTTTTACTGTTGTTTACATTCTTGTGCAGATAATATTTATGTGAATGTAGAAAAAAAGATGGGTTTTGTTGAAATTGTAGACATAGAGGGTGAGAAGTGGATTCAAGAAATACTCCAGCCCTCTTTCTGTCCTTTCCATCCTCCCCATCCCCCAAAACATGCTAAATGCTTGTGTCAATGTCATACCTATGGCTGATGGTCATGAAATCTCTGTGGAGATTTCATGAAAATTTAGTGCTTCACTGTCAGTATTATAAAATCTTTTCCATTACTAGTGGTGATTTTTGTGCTGATTGTTAGAAAGAGGCTTTTATTCTGCGGCCTCATTGACTTGTGTTCGGCAGCACAATCCTTAGGCTCCATCCGGCCGTTACTATGTGAGCCCCAAAATGATGATGCCCCAAGCAAAGTGATCCACAAGAAATCCTTCATAAGCAGCTTGTTGGTGTCCTCCTCCTGCTCTTCCTTGTGGCTGCAGTGGCTGCAGCTTTCTGTGACACAGTTCTGGTCATGGCTCTGGTGCTGGCCCTGCAGGGCAGTCCTGGCCTCCCACGATTCCGTAAGGTCTGCACCAGCTTGAGTTTTCATCTCATGGATCATGGAATGTTAGAAGGATTCCTGACTTTGGGCCCCAACAGGCCAAGGGGAAAGAAAATCTCGGGGAGAAAATTCTGGTGCTCTTGTATCAGCTCGCTCATCCTTTGTCACAGTGTAAAAACACTCCAGCATTTACAAGTGGGAGAGCAATGCACCCACTTACCCTGCATCCACATGGTCCCCCTTGCCTCTCTTGCATGTGCCAGTGTGCCAGGCAAGCCAAGCCTGCTTCATCCCTCCGGAGACACACTCAGTTCATTTCTGTTCAGCACCATCAGAGCTGGTGTTGCCCATGCTTTAATGGGTTTAAAACAATTTTTTTCGCTGTTCCTTCTATACTTCCTGGTGGGAAATTTAATTAGAACTACTGAAAAGTTTCCCAAGAGTTTTCCAATAACACATTGATGCATTTCCAAGATTTCACTGCCAGTAGGAGTCAGATGACATTTGGGCCAATATCAATGTTTATGGATTCTTGAGTGAGCTGAACTGAATTTGTCAACCTGAGCTGTCTGATACTCACTGCAACACCTGTCTGTACAAAGACAGTTTTAGCTCTCTTGCACTCATGACTTCTTATATCTTGTCAGTCATTATGGCACACCTCTCACATTGGAAGGTCTCACAGAAAACTTGTCTTTGATCATGTGGAACAGTCACCTTTTTAAGGAAACAGAAGCACCAAGCGTGACTCACTGACTTAGTTATAAACATCTAAAATAGGTCAGAGCTAAATCTCTGCTAACCATCCTGCATTCCCTTGCTAGTCTAGGGAGCAATCCGCCTCACTGCAAAGCAGGTGCCAGACACCATCCGGGTCACCAGGTCCCAGTAGTGCCCCCTTCTCTCTGCTGGTCACCAAGACAGGGCAGGGTGCTCTGCTCAGGAGTGCAGTGTAAATTCACACAACGAGATGAAATAAATACTGAAAAAATAAAATTGTCGAAAGCTGTCTTCTGGTAAAGAATATGGTGAGTCAGTACACTGGGAAGCAATTAATAGCAATTCATTGGGGATTTATTTTCTCTCCCACCCCCTTCTTTTTTTTCTGTCCTCAGCTATACAGCTATAAATAGAGGTGAGCATTTGAGTGCCTGAAGCAGTCACTTATCAGTATCATCTCACTGAAGTGTACTATTAATTTCTTTATTAAAAAATGCCAATTAATTGTAATTTTCTCATTGTGACTGAACAACTGCAAAACATTTATTAATTCTTGGACTGGCATACACAGGCTGTTAGCAGCCATGCATACTCACCACATTAATCTTTCAGATTGTGGCAGAGAGAGAGAAATCTTCCTGCAAGGGTCGATCTGAAGGGTTAGTTCATTTTAGATCACACATCATGGATTATCGCTTTTCCCTTTTGTGAACTTCATTCATGGGAAACACAAGTTAGGAACCTGGTGGTGCTGCAGGGCTGGGTGATGGCAGCCTGTGCCTCCTGTTCCCACCAGAGAAGGAGGAGAGACCCAGAGCTGAGAGGATGATACACAGACAAAGTGAGCCCTCCTGAGCATGGTCCTGTAGAAGTTTCCTGTGTTGTCTTCACTTGGGAAGAAGGATCTGGTTGTTTGTGAGACTGAGGAGGGTGGAAGTACCTTAGCGGTCCAACAAGCATTGTGAAAGTACTCTGACAGTTAAAAAATGCTGCTTGTCGGTTACAGCCTTTCCTTCCTCACATAACTCATTGTGGCAATGCAAATGTAAACCCTGGCGGAATGGGAAGGACACTCAAAATGCAACATGTATGTTGAGATAAGAATAGTGTAATAAAAATGAAAATAAAGTAAAATACAGTAATAATGGTAAATAATAATAATAATAATATTAATAGAAAGGGGAAAACCAGGTGATGCATAATGTAATTTTTCACCACCTGCTGACCAGTGCCAGATCCCTCTTCCCCAATCCAGATCAACCCTGCTTCTGGACAACTCCTCCCAGTTTATATACTGGGCATGACTTTCTACCCTCTGCTCATTCGGGTCACCTGTCCCAGCTATGCTTTCTCCCAGTTTCTTTTGTGTGCTTCCTTTCCAGCAGAGCATGAGACAAAGAAGTCCTTGACTTATGATAAACAGGACCTGGGGAAAAAACAAAACAAAACAACAAACAAATACATCAGTGTCTTATCAACACCATTCTCATTCAGAATCCAAAACACTGCACTGTAACAGCTACTGAGAAGAAACTCTGTCTTAGCTGAAACCAGGACAGGACCTTGCACAGAAAATTGCCAACAACTGCAGTCACCCTAAGAAAATTTCAAATATATATTGGCAGAAAGGGCTGCTAAAATTAACAGGAAAATCAGGTCCTTGTAGCAGAAAAAAAACGGTGAAAAATCCAGAGTTACTGAGCTTATCTCTGCCTGTGCCAGGAAGGCTGGGTCACATCTTTTAGAGTTACTGACTGCATTTAAGTGCCCCTTTTGGATTGTGGCATTTAGGCACTTCTTCCCCTTCTGTTTGATTGGTGTCCTGTTGACAGTAGGTATCAACTGGATATCATGGGATGAAGGGTAGTGTGGTCTGGCAGCATGTTTAGCAAAAGGAGGAAAATGATTACATTGAGCTAAGAAGACAGAGTGAAGCAACTTCCAAAAGACTGTACCAAGGGCATCTTATACCCTATTTCATTAACTATTTCATGACACATTCCAGTTGGTGGTCTGGTTCTTTTTCTGGTGAAGCAGCAACTTTCCAAGTCAATTTTGACATTTGCTGTGACTTTTGACAGCCTTCAGAAGACACCTTCAGTCCTCATGCTTAAGCTTATCATTGAGGACCTTTTACATTCTTTTGAAAGACACTCATCCAAATTAGGAAAGCCGCAAAACCACAGGGCTGTAACAGGCAATCGCACAGAAAGTTTCCTCAAGTAGTATGCAATTAATTTGTAATTACTTGATAGAAAACTCAGGCAAATAGAAAAGTAATAAACATTATGTGGCACTGCATAGGAGTAAAAGCTGTTAGAATGTGTTTAATAAATAAACCCTTTGACAAAAATTAATCTTAAAAGACTACCAGAAAAATTAGAAATATGAACAGAAAGATTTCAGAGGCTCTCTAGGCATGAAGCCTGGCACTACTTTACACAACTGGTAGCAAGTAGTGATTTTAAAGAAAATGGAAGACTAAGGAGAAGTATTTTTTAATCACTCTTTGTTTTTTCATATCCTATTACAGTTTCATATCTTTTTACAGCTATCTCTAATTTCATAATCCAAACATTCTAAGTTATTTGTACAATTTCAAAATATAAAGTTTCTCTAACTTAAACAAACTGGACAGCAATCATAGCCCTGTATATACATTTTACATTCCTCTGTCTATTTTAATGGTGGTATCTAAAATAAAAAGATAATAACTACATTTTCCAAAAAAAGTACCTTCAGAGGACTCTGAGCTAATAAAAGTTTGAATTCCTGTGTTCTTAGTGAACACAAAATAGAAATTATTTAGGATTACAGGTTTTCTATGAGAAAATACCTTTTTCAGTCACTAAAGGCAGGAAAATAACCAGACTCTGAGCAGTAATTGCACTCTGTCAGTTCCTCTGGTCTTCTCCAGCAGTTAGTAAATGAATGAGTCATTGCCATAATTGTCTTACGTGGCCAATAGGGTCCAGACAATAGGAAAATGCCTTTGGAAAAGCCCTTCCAAGTGGAGCTCTCTGCTCTCTAAAGGTCAGTGCTTCCGGCCAGGGAAGAGATGTGTGTGTGTGTTCAGCTGGAGGACCCTGATATGTAGTGTTTTGCCTGACTCTCCAAGCTGAGCTTAAATGCTGTCCACATAGCATTACTCACACAAACATTTCAAAACACCTTCCAAAAGAAATTCTTTACTGTGAGGGTGGTGAGGCACTGGAACAGGTTGCTCAGAGGAGCTGTGGGTGCCCCGTCCCTGGTAGTGTCCAAGGTCAGCTTGGATGGTGCCCTGGGCAACCCACGGGAAGGTGTCCCTGCCCATGGAACTAGATGAGATTGAAGGTCCCTTCCAACCCAAACCATTCTATGATTCTATGATTTTAAATACCTCCAGGGTTGGTGAATCAACCACTTCCCTGAGCATCCTGTTCCAACACTTGGCAACCCTTTTGGTGAAGGAATTTTTCCTAATATCCAATCTAAACCTTCCCTGGCACAAGTTAAAGACATTTCTTTTTGTCCTGTCACTTGTTACCTGGGAGAAGAGGCTGATCCCCACCTCTCTACAATCACCTTTCAGGAAATTTTAGAGAGCCATAAGGTCCCCTCTGAGGTTCCTTTACTCCTGGCTAAATAACCCCATCTCCCGCAGCTGCTCATAGGACTTGTACCGAGTATAAATGACTCGAATATTGTTTTAATATTGTTTTAATTCACTAAATATTTTACCCTTTTTCCAAAAAAGACCTAGGTGTGGTGCACAAAAGCAATTAATAAACTATTCAACTCAGTCCTGTAACTTTGTGCATTAATACATGAAGCCTCTGACCCCCTACAACAGGAAAGTTTTAACAATTAAAGAGACATTCTGAAATAAATAGGTCAATACAGAGATCTGGAGCTTCTTTCACCACCTGAATCTGAGTTGGTAGTCCTTCTCTCTCTCATTATAAAATCCCAGAAACTGAGGGAAATGGAGAGAAGCCTGAAATCCTATAAATAACACATAGCAATGCTTGGCTTCTTTGGGGTTTCTCAGGTGTTGTCATGTTCTGAACCGTGCAGCCAGCATTCTTCATACATTAATAATCAAGAGAAGAGACATTAAAGAAGAGGAAATATGTGAATAATACAGGAGACAAGGGAAAAATAATGAAAGCAAATGTCCTTCACCTGACATTGGGCATGATCATTCTGTCCCTGTGCAAATACCTTTCTGGCTTCAGGTTTGGTAATGAGGCAGTAAGTTGCTTATGAGTACTATGAAGGCAGATAAAGACAGCTGTACTTCCTGATAGCTGGAGTTTGGTTTTACATAGCACTGCAGAATTAAGCCCTTTAAGATAACAGGCAAAAATTACAAAGGCATTTTAGCTTCACTTAGTTACATGTGCTTCATGGCATTCCCTGGCATTTGGAATCTGCAGTAAAAACAGCTTGAGAAAACCAAGTCTGCAACCTCCCTGTTCAGTTCTCACAGTCCCATTTGTCTTGGGAAGGCAGAGTCCCTGCTGGTAGCAACAGACCACAGCCATCAACAGCCACAGTGAAAAGGGGATTTAATCACTGTTTTATCCTGATCATTTTGTATCTTTCTCTAACCCAGAACCGACATCCATTTTTATTTGTTCTTACTCCCCTGCTATCTTTTTCCCCACAGTAAGAATTCCCCAAGCTTTGGTTGCTGACACTGGCTGCTGCCCAGAAGTAGACAGGCAGGATATTAAATTCATCAGCACTGGTGTGCCTACAGCTCAATTGTGTGTTTTGCCCCCAAATGAGGCAAGTGGGGACCTTAAAGGTCTCTTTCACTATCCTGCCTTGCTCCCACTCCATCCCTGACTGTCTACCTACCTCTACCAAAGCTAATGGTTATGACAAGGTGTGGGATCAGCACCTCCAGATAATTTTTGCACTTCAGGAGCTTTATTTGCGTATAAATATTACTTAATTTGTCAGAGAAAATAACTAGGGAAGAAGTCAGGTGAAGAATATAGCTCCCTGTGCCAAATCTGGTCTTTTGAAAATGGCAGTTCAAAATCTACTTCTTGTGTGATGCATTTACACCTCTTCAGATGCAAAGCCCTAACCCTGCAAAGTCCAATTCATTTTGAGTTTTGGTTTTGTCTGAGGATAAACTGAATCTAATCTGACTTCATATGTCTAATAATTATCCTCATTAAAAAAACCCCAACACTGTAATTAACCTAGCATAATGTGTACCCACAGAAGATCATTCATCCCAACTACTTGAGTGTTTATTGGAAAAGGGGATAATTGCTCTTTTTCATGCCTTCTTCACTGACTTTAGACATAAACTGTTAGGCCTCCAAGGTCTGGTGAGATAATCTCATTCCACAGTGACTAGCTGGGTACTGGAAACTTCAAGGGATCCAATCTCACAGACCTTTGTGCTATTCAAGTCCCTGAAACTTGCTTGTATCCAATGCTTCAACATAACATCTGGTATATGCCACACATTTAAATAACATTTAAAAGCAATAGGCAATGCTAACAAAGAAAATACAGTATGAACACCAGAATAACTGTTAACAGAGATACATTTTTCAGAGCGGAAACCACAGGTTTCTCTTGTCTTTTCTCTAATTGAAATTTAAAGAAGCACATATTAGATACAGAATCCATAAACTGAAATAGATAAAGGCTGGGGGATGAAGGGACTGAGAGCAGCCCTGCCCAGAAGGACCTGGGGGTGCTGGTGGGTGAGAGGCTGGACATGACCTGGCCATGAGCACTCACAGCCCAGAAAGCCAAAGGTGTCCTGGGCTGCACCAAAAGCAGCGTGGGCAGCAGGGCAGGGAGGTTTCGCCCCTCTGCTCTGCTCTGCTCTGCCCTGGTGAGAGAGACCCCACCTGAACACGGCATCCAGCTCTGGGGTCCCCAGCACAGGAGGGACATGGAGCAAGTGCATAAGAGGGCCATCAAGCTGATCAGAGGGATGGAAGCACCTCTCTTATGCTGAGAGAATTAGGATTGCTCTGGAAGAGAGATGGATTAGGGGTTATCTAATTGCAGCCATCCAGTACCTGAAGAGAATTTACAGGAAAGATGAGGTAAGAAAGACTATTTACAAGGGCATGTAGCGACAGGTTCAAATTGAAAGAGAGTAAGTTTAGATTCAATATTAGGAAAAAATACTTTACTGTGAGGTACTGGAACAGGTTCCCTGGGGAAGCTGTGGATGCCCCATCCCTGGAAGTGTTCAAGGCCAGGCTGGATGGAGCTCTGAGCAGCCTGGTCTAGTTGAAGGTGTCCCTGCCCATGGCAGGGGCATTGGAACTAGATGAGCTTGAAAGTCCCTTCCAACCCAAACCATTCTATGATCCTATGATTCTATCAAATTCTCCTGCTTGGTTGAACTTGGCACATCCTATTGAATCATGCTTAATCCTACTAATGGTCAGTTAGAAGTAGTGATTAAATCTTCCTAGAAATAGAATAAATATTTTTAATTACCGGAAATAGGTCTGTGAGAAGAATATGTATGCTCACAGACAGAGAAAATGAAATAAATGCCATGTGGGTATTACAGTGGATCTCAACACAACCACAATCTTTACTGGGAGTCACATTCTTGGAAAACTGCCATTTTTATTTAGCACTAGGTTTGAATTTTAGAAATGGAATGCAGATTTGGGGGCGTTATTGTTGGCACAATGCACATTCGGGTTTTGGTTTGACCAACTATAGAAATAGAGTCCAGCAACAAGTGTCTATTTGCATGCTAAATATGGATTTGTACAAATAAATGACAGATTACATATAAGCACTCATTCATTCTAATCTGTCAAAAACCAGTTATGCCTTATTTGGCAGGCGTGCTTTTGAAGTCCAGCTGAAAATATTATCCTTTTCCCATCTAGCCTTAAATAACATGCAAACAAAATAAACTGCCATCTTCCTATTTGAGTGAAGAAATATAACTTTGTCATATTAAAACACTTAGACTGTGACTGTGTTTTTCGTGTGACCTGCAGGGACTCCATTCTGGCAGAGGACTGGAAGGTGTCACGAATGCCAAGCGGAGACCACAAAAGTTAAAATATAATATTTTTGGCTGACCCATCTGAAATCTCATGTGGATCTTTAAGTACTGAGCTCGTTGGATTTGGAATTTGTTCCTTCCTACTCAGCTCAAGCAGAAACTCCAGCAGTCTCTTAAGTTAAATTTATATTAACAAGACAATAGTTTCTGTCTTCATTTGCACAGACTTGATGGGGTTTTTTATTGACAATTATAGTCTATGGATAAGCTTTTTTTTGCATGTACAAAAGGGTACATGTAATACCTATTCTGTATAGTGCTAAGAGACTTATTCTAGCATTTTGCTTTCTTCTCTAGCTTCATGTCATGCCTCAAAAATATTTATATCCTCCTTTTGTGAGTCATATGCCTCAAAGTTGGAAAGAACACATGACAGTTGCTAATCTCTCCTACTAGTAATCCATTAATAAAACAGCTACAGATTTCTGTCCAGTATGCAGCCCACTAGCTGGAACTGCTCTACCATACAGAGCTATGGATGCTTCCCGCACAACAAGAGAAGATCCCTGCCTTTTGTGCATGGTGAATAGACAAAAAAAACCAGCTGTTTAATTTTCTGCTATAAAAAAAGCCCAGTATCATCATCCTGTACTTGGAAGAATTTGATCTTTAGGGACTACTGAAAATAGATTCCATGCAAAGCATAAACTTGGCAATGTGAGCATTTCCGATTACGTCTTTGCGTTCATGCTCAGTGTAGTACATCAGTTCTCATTTGTGAGTGCACCAGCTTCCCAAACCTTGTGCTACATCTAACCAGAATGGCATTATTTCTTCTATTTTTTGCCTCATGAATGTAGTTTGAAGAGTATTCATCATGGGTTTTACCCTTCTTTGTAATAGGGCTGTGCTGACAGTAGTCATGAATTAATGGGAACAGGTGTCTTTTTGTATGTTCTCCCTCCTTTTCACCCTGTTCTCCCACCCCCTCAATCCCTTTCTTTGAGTGGAGATCTGCTATTTCTTTGCTCATGAAGAATGTGCTGGTTTTCAACTCACTTAGTATGTAGCATTAAAAGAGATTTGTCAGGTGTTGTTACCTGAAGCTCCCCTACTCACTGAAAACATTGTTATGTACTGCTTCTTCTATACATCATGTAACTTAGTCAATAGCTAAAACATAGCATCCCAAACTCATGGTGCAAACCATAAGAAGTGGGAATTGTAGGGCCTTGTGTATTTATGGCAATGACAAACAAGCACGGCCCTTGGCTCACAAGTGTCACAAATATGTATTAAATTCACTCTTCCCAAGGAATAGTCACTGTCACTTCCTAGTGGCATCCTTCTTCCACTGGGAAGTCTACTTCCTACAGGAGTCTTTCCTGGATAGTACTACTTCTATAAAGAGAATGATAAAATACATACTGAGAAGCCTCAGAATTTGTCCCATTCACAATATTTCCCCCCAAAATCTTCAGCTATCAGAGTATACATATATACTTTCCCTCAATATAAAAGGTTAGATTTCAGATTCACATGGGATTTTCATATCCTGCTTGGATAAAGTGAATGTAAAAAATCAGAAATAAGTATTACATTCTTCAGATAGAATCCTTTCAGATCATTTACATGGTAAATATTAATAGCTGTGATATAAATTACTTTTGCTGTCTGATTGCACTGTAATAATTTCCTGGTCTATACCAGACAATTAAATGCATCATGCAAAGAGTTAGTTGGGACCATTAAACATTTTACTAATCTTTGACATTAGTCATGTTTTTATGAACTTTTGCTCATTTTATGAGCCATATAAACAGGCAGATCCAGTCATTTTCTTTAGCTCATTCATGACTTTTTCCCAAAATTTTGAGCTTTGATTTTGCAATTCCTTTTAAAATCTTCATTTTGGAAGGTTTCATATATATTTTTAAGAATAAAATTATTTTAAAACATATTAAAAATGTTTTAGTTGAAATCTCAAGATAATCTGTTAGTTTAGGGCAATTGGTTATTTATTCTGGGCAAATGCATTAGAGTACACTATACTTTACATATGTACATTAAAACCAAAACCTTTGAGGATAAAATCCTTTAAGACTGATAGCAACTTAGTTAACATTTTCCAAAGCCAATCTAAGAAACTGCTTTTCACAATTATTTCTAAAATACATAAGCAAAAGATGTTCCTTCCAGTTGTGCTGAAATATGTATGACAGGAAGGGGTGAAATGGAATGGCAGGAGATCTTCTTTACTCCATTTTTTTATACCTGTGGATAGTATGACCAAGTTATATAAATAGATGATTCACTGCAGAAAGGTCTAAATTTTATAAGCCAATCCAACGAATTCCAACAGTTTTAGTTAAAATTAATGCCTTTTTCAAAGGCCATTCTATCATGTCTGGAAGTATTGCAGGCAGATCTTTTTATTGCTGTTTTTAAACTGCATTTTGTCTTAATGTCTAATGTCCACTGACATGTGTATTTAAAATGATCAGCTTAATATAGCATGTAATGGGTCATGCATAGTGTTTTCCAGATCATTAAAAACACCCAGATCACAAGTACAGGTTATTCCGGTTATTGAATGAGGTAGGTCACAGTGCTGCAGAATAAGCTCATCCTTAATCTAAGTGATCTGAAAGTTACTTCATCTTTTCTAAATACGTATGTGCATATCTTAGCACACAGTAGAGCAGTATACAGATTGGAGGAGCACACAGCAACTCAAAACAAGCCTATGGTGGGTGCAAGAGACTAGGCGGCCCAAAAGGATTATACTTCACGTATTTTCATCTGTATTTTATGTGGTTTATTTTTATTCTCCTGGCTCTCCCTTTAGTACAATTATTTCCAAAGTATTTTATCAATTTACTTTACTGTAACTGAATCAAAAATTAAACTGTATTTTTCCTGTGAATTAATTGCAGTCTGTTGAGAAGAAATATATAATTAAAGTAAAAATATAATTAATTAATAATTTGTCAATTAAGAAAAAGAGACAAGTAGTATGTAGTATCACATACTTTTCTATGTCCTCTTTTGCCCTCAAGAGTTGACCTCATTCTTAATGGTTGGATGTATAAGAAGACATAACTACTTACAATATCCTGAGATGTAGCAAAACCAAAGAAATAGCTTGAATGGACATCAGTGATAAGATCCCATGAGATAAACTGTTTTTGTAAAGCTGTTAATTGTGGCGTCTAAAGGATGCATAGGGATCAAAGTTATTGCCAATAATGACACATACCTCAGAGCATCCTCACTTCTCTGGTCTGTAGTTCTTGTAACTCAATTGCTCCAAGTTAATTAGAAGTTCAAGGACAAATGTTTTCAAAAACAAGATCTCAAAATGAAACCTACAGTAACAGATTCACAGGCAGTTACACTGTGTATGATAGTAATTGCAGAACCACTCGTTCCTTTGACCCCTATAATTCAACAAATAAAAAATCATTCTGCTCTACAGCTTAATGCCTAACTCCTTGATATTACTATTGCCCCGTAAAGGGGATATTGGGCGTTTGCATCAACACCAAGATAGGGTTACTCTGAGTCCTAAAATTTTGTGTTCTAGAAAACAGGCCATGCTCATTGCATGTACAATTAAAGGTGTTTCAAAGAGATTAATTTAAAAGATGCATGGGGCCGTGTTCTATCCTGAATTACAACAGTTCATGCACAGTGACACAGCCATACAGGCCTCTGATCCAGCAGAACGAATAAGTGCCAAGGAATGAATACCCTGATTTGCCTGGGAGCATCTCTGCTTGTTTTACAGCCACTAGTAGAAAAATCATTCCTCTTCTGATCTACTGAGAAATGGTTTCCTTCTAATAAAAAGTGCTAACTGAACTATTTTTATGTGGACTCTGAGTTAGTGAAATGTGAAATATTTGCTGAAGATGAAGCTGAGTCAACAAAACCCATTGCATTCAAAATATACTTCCATGTGGGTGTTTTTCTCCTGAAATGTTAAGGACTGAAAAGCTAGTGCTTTTATCCAACATGCCATCCAGTCATCTGAACAATTACTTGCTTAAAGCAAATGACATCTAGATACTGGAGAGAGATAAAAGTCAATTAATTAAAAATACTTTTCTCCTCAAGAAATGATTTGGTTTTTGAAGGAAATTGAACATAAATAGTAGGAAGGAAGAATAAAAATGTGAAATTTTATCATACCATTTTAAGTCTGATTATGTCACAGAGAAAGCAAATGGCAACAGAGTATAAAGGAATCTAATCCATAAAGGAAGAGAAAAAGGTTAAAGAAGTCAACAGTAATTAAATGGTGATTGAAGCTGAAAGAAAATTGATCTGTGTTAGCTGAAGGCCATTCTTGCCTTCTGGGATGTTATGCATCACTGAAGAGGGGAAAGAAAGCTTTTTCTTGTTTTGATATGGAAATATATGTCACATCTTCTTAGCCTATGGTACTGTGACTCAAATCTGCACTGAGTTTCTGGTACACTGATTCTAGTGTCCTATGCATGCTTGTGGGTATTGTGCAAAGATAAGATGCTCTAACAAAGCTTGGCAAGGTCAAAAGGCATGGGAGCTTCAGCAGTTTGCATGTGGTTTTGTCTTGGGGCAAAAAATGAAAGCAGCCTAAAGCAAATGAATGTAAATAGAGGTAGCACTGACACATCCATGCAAAAGCTGTGCAATATCCATGACTCGGGATGCAGTGATCCACCTTCCATTCAGTCAGTGTCTGTCTGTTTGGCCAAATCTTCTGGAGGGATACTCGGAGGTGCTGACATTAATTGATATGATAGGAACATATATTGCCACTGAATCATATGGAGAAGTTTTTTAAAAGTCAACAGTGCTGCCAAGTACTTTAAGCTTTGGTTAAATGCTTCAAAGGCCACATTTAATAAATTTCTGCTGGGACATGAAGAAATGAAGCTAAATCTGTGACTTTTCTCAATGTAAATGCTGTCAATTACAGAAGCATAACTAATGCCACTGTAGTTTCCAGGTCAGGTGAGAATGTACTGTATAGAAACCTTTCATTCTTGCAAAGGTCAGTGCCACTTCCAAGTACCAGGGCCTTGTAAGATGGGCCACAAACCCTGTTGTGAGATGCAGAACAGGCTACAACCAAGGCTCTGCACCATGTATGAGAAGAGCCTGTGGCAGAAGAAAAAAATTGGCTGTGATAAAGAGTTATAAACACAGCAATATTTATTGGTTAGAGACAAAATCTTCTTGTGATTTGTTTCGTCGCACTTTCTGTTGACATCACTAGGAGTACTGAGTGTGTCATGAGCCCATAGAATATGTTTTGGCCATAGCTACCAAGATTTGTGAAGTAAGTGGATTAAAACAAGAAGACCGAGTAATTTGCATTACTAAAAGAATAACAGACAGCCACTAGGTATTCTGAGCTACAGTTTTTATGAGCTTTTTGTCACTAGAGAGAGCTGTAGATACGTACAATTAATAACATTCATGTTAAAAAATACATTAATTCCTCCCTCAGTGAAGAACTAGGACAAATAACAAATAAAGCATAACAACCTTTTCTCTCATAAACCACTATAGGGAATCTTTCCCTTCTGTAGTGAATGTGGCACAAGCAGCCTGCCATCACCTTGTTTGAGCTTGTCAAGTATAACAAGGATAAGAATCATTTGAGATGTCCACTTCAAGATTCCATATGTAGGAGGTATAGGATAGCAACATTTTTCATGTACTTTAAAACCAGAGTGAATGTCAGTATTCACATTTTCTCCAGTTAAGATGGCAAGTTTTCACTTCTATAATTTCTTGGTTTGCTAATATCTTAGTTGTAAATTAAAGCTGTTCACTCAAGCACACACACAAAAAAAATCTGCTAAATGATGGTTCAATAAATGGCTTTGAACTTGTTTTAGTTAAAAGTAATTTAAATTTCCTGCGTTTTCTGGTGGTCAAAGAAATGTTGCTTCCTTAACTTTCTAATTAAGGGTTATCACTCTTTAATGATGAGATGTAAGTAGAATACTGCATCCTATCTACCCAGGCACTTAGTTAGAGGTTTCATCATTCTTCTCTTTTTCATTCTGCAAATCACTTTGACCTCTCCAGTTATTTCTTTAGCTGCAGAACAAAATCTCCTTTGCATACCTTAGTGTAATAAGTCCAACTTCTAACCAGTTTTTAGGACACCCAGTCCTTTTTTCCTTGTCGCAGTTTACATTGAAGTCAATGGATTCCAGAACCTATTGTTAAAAGCATATCCACCATCTTTTTTCTCCCATAAGAAAGAAATAATTGACACACTATGAGCTATGAGGCCTAATTAGGATTAATTCAACACTAAGTTCCCATGATGCCTTGGATTTTAACTTTCATATTTTTAAATCCTGTAGTGCTTAGTGTGTAACTCTGAAGTGTCCTGGAACCTGTTAGCTGCTGTTCTCTCATGTTAAGATAGACATAACAAAGCCTCTCCAAGCCTACTCTCCAAGAACACCCAGTGTCCTAGGCCCAAAATGTGTAAACCAACATCTTGAGAAGGGGGCATAAGCTTGGGGAAACATCATTAGCTGAAGTTTTAATTGGCGAATTTATGCTGATATGCTAATGGACCAAAACCTGTAATTGTGTGAAGAACTCGTGACTCGTCATCCATCTTAAGGGTCCATCTTAGGGTACAGTGTCACCAGCCTCTGGCTCCCCAGAGTGTGACTTTGAAGGCCTTCAAATAAGTATCCACCTTTATTCCCTTATTCCTGTCTGGTCTCTGTTCCTAGGTAGCCACTTCAGGCATCACCCGCACTTAGAGATTAAAGTCACAGGAATATTTTATACTGCAACTTGCTATATCTAGGGCTAATGAGACAAGAATATCTTATTGCTTTAATTTTAGGCATCCTGAAAATTCAGGTATACATTTCTGTTGAGGCTGTCCAAGAAGAGCACTGTGTAAATAGAGATTGGTGTGCTGGCACCTTTTGGGAAAAGCAGGTCATGTCCAATGCCAGCAGCTTGGTCAGGCATGGAAGTGAGGAGGGCTCTGTGCAGCCCTAGCACAGGAGGCTTTTGGCCATCCTGCCTGCACACCATACAGAGCAACTTGTTTATTCCCTGCCTGTCAGCTACCACAGCTGTTCATGGCTCACTCTTAGCTTGTATCAGTGTGCAATGCAATGGTCCTTTGAGGTTTAAAATAGCTCACATTTGCTATGCACAGGTAGTTTAGGGCTGTACAGAGTGTACAAATGATCCACAACTCCTCTGGCATCAGGGTTTCAATCCATTTGTAGAACGCAATCACCTACTGGGCAGGCAGATACATCTGAGCTGCCATGGAGGGCTGGCTGTGGAGTCCATGGGATGTACTGTAGACCTCTAAAGTGGGTCAGATGAATCATTCCTCAGAAACTCTCTCTTCTCTCTGCTGAGCTTAAGCGGAGCTGAGGATGACTAATTCAGATGCAAACATCTACATTGCAAATGGTTAAGGTTAGGTCATGTAAAACCCAAGAACAAAGACGAGCTAAAATGATAGGCAGCAATGCAGTGGGAGTTTTGAGAGTCTCAGTAAAACAAAACCACTGGATTCAGGTGCCTATGTAGTAGTCAGTGATATAAATCTCTTTGCTGAATCAGCCCTTTGACCTAAATTCAAATACACACAAATAACAGAATTTGGACCTTTGAATGAGAGGTCCAGTTCTCCTCTCAGTACCTCAGAGAAGATTGCCAGAACCCAGGAGGCAGCACATCAAGGCTACCCAGACCCTGCAGCAGAGCCTTGGACCCTGAACCACCTTCTGAAGACCTGCATTTATACTGCTTCTGTCAGAGGACTCAGACTTATCCTCTATGTCTCTAAAGATTGGTGTCTGGATAAAATATTATGTCAGTTACTCTTTCTGTCTTCTGATTCTGCTCAATTCGGTTTCAAGCTGAAAATCCACTGAGTTCTGGCTGAGTCCTCACCATGGTCATGGTGAGTTTGGATCCATACCTCCCAACATCTTCCCTAAAGACCAGGTTACAATGTCTTGTGGACTGAGGAAAAAGCAAAAAACGCATTCCTTTTTGCCAAATTTGTTCTTTGTGTTGATTCTTTGAGCTGTAAGGATAGTCAGTATGGCTCTGCAGTTTGGCAGCATTCATTGTTTAAGGGGGACAGCTGAGTGCTGCTGCTGTACTAAAAGCCATATATGTATATTATTGACTTGTTATGTGACATGTAACAGAGGAAGATGCAGGTGATGAGACCAAACATGAGATCTCCCTTCCAAAATAAATGTTCTGGTACCAAGGCAACACTTTTAAAACACTGTGAGAAAAGGAATGTCTTCAACAAGAAGAGATGAAAGGGATACTGTCCAAAAATAGCCTGACTTTTGATTAGGGCATGGATATAGACCTGAATTATTCTTTCAGCTGTTCTCTGGGCAAAACCAGTTTTTGTAAGAATTATCTAATTGTGCCGAATTCCAGATAAGTGTATCAATTAACATAACTGGATAATCACTCCTTTGTATGGCATGAGGTCATCCTTCTTCAAAAAAACCGAAGTCATATCCAAAGTAAGAAAATAGAATAAAAAATTCTGGATTTTTGAATATAAAAATGCAGTAAGGTCAGCACAACTATTAAAGATATGTTTTAAAGAATAGGACTTTCTGAAACTCTGTAAGACTACTAGTTGATCCTGATACAGGAGGAAAAAATCATTTCAGAAAAGTTAAGTTATGGAAGGAACTAAGGACTTTTATAATCTGGAGGTATTTTTTTGTTTTGTTTTGGGATTGGGCTTTTTTTGGTTTTGTTTGGGTTTGGTTTAGGGTTTTTTTGGGGGGGTGAGTAGAACATCTCCTTTAAATTGAAATTTCTGCAAAAAAAGATAAGGAACAAATGGTCAATTGAACACTAAAAAAAATGCCAAGAGCAGATGTTATTCAGCTTGTTGTTCTAGGACAATGCAAGGATGCAATAGTGGAATTATCAGCAAGGGTGTGTCATTTCTTGCCTGAAATTGCCTTAGCAGCAGGACTGAAGAGTGACAAATGGGGTGTCAGTTTTTAGAAATTATTCCAGGGAAGATCTGAGGAACTGCAGGCCTGCAAGATTGGCATCTATACAGGGTACATCAGTAGCATGTTTAATAAGAATAGAAATAATGCACATCTGGAACTACTCCATGTCTTTGTCCATGGAAGTATTGCTTTATAAATGTAGAGTTCTTTTTAAAAAAAGAAAACATGTAGATAAGGGTGACCTGGTAGGTATAGTCTACTTGGCTTTCCAAAAAGCTTTTTACAAAATCCCTCAGTAAAGATTTAGCTTTTAAGAGAACTAAACATCTGGGGGATGTTTAAAGGGGAATTTTTGTTTAGATGAATATCTGAATGAAAGACAGAAAACAGAGGTTAGGAGTAAATGTTTAGTTTCACGTTGAAATGAACTCACCAGAAGAATTCTGCAGGGACAATTTGATATATTTAAAAATTTCTTCAAAAGGGATGAGCACTGAGGTCAAGTTTGCTAATTATGCTTAGTTACCCAGAATATCAAAGACAAGGCCCAAATGTAAAGGACTCACTAAGCAACTGGGCAATAAAATGGTAAAGGAAATTCACTGTTAACATATGTGAAGTGATAGGCATGAGAAAATTCTAACTTCATCTAGAAAATGGTGGGCTCTGAGATGATCTCATCACTTAGGAACAAGTTAGGAACTAGTTGTGAAGGTGGGTAACTATGAAACTATCATATAAATATTAATTAGTGGTCAAAAAAGCAATTCAAACATTAAGAATCTTTTTGAAAGGAGCAAAACTAAAAGCATCACTATGCCACTATATAAAGTCATGATCTACCAATGTCCTAAGACTCTACCAGTTGTAATCTCCTTGTTTCAAAATGGTTGTGATACATCTAAACAGGTTCTTGGCAATGAGGCCTGGAAAAGGTTAGATCTGGCATCAAGAGCTAGATAGAGAGTATTTCCTGACAGACTCTTCCAGTGTCAGACCTAGTGGATGTGCAATGCAGGCAAAAGGAGCTGAAAATAGTTAAAAGCTGGATGTGAGGCTCAATGCAAAGTACCATACTGACTTTACATGCTCTTATTTTTTCAGGGACGCATGTTTACATCTGCCGCTGGAGGCAGAAAACAGAGCTACAGTGACATTTGGTCGAAAGTAGTAAGGTCATACTTTTAAATTATTTAGTGTTGATGTGTGTTATAAAGTGGAGGGTTTGTAAATTAGAGAGCTTGAGGACTCTAAACCTCTGCTTGGGGTAGGCAGCTGGTGGATGGAAGTTGTGAGAATTACTGTTTGTACAGTAGCTCCAAAGTCAGTTCTCCTTTTCAGGTTTTACAGAAATACTGTTGGTGGTTTCACACAGGAAAAGGCAAGGGCTGAAAAAACATGGAAAAGAAACGGCTCTTCAATGAGACAAAAGGATGTCTGAAAGACAAGATTAACAGACTGGATGAGTTACAGTAAAGTTTACTCCTCAGCTCACTCTAGATTACTTAATTTGCATATAGATGGAACATTCAGCTATGCAATAAGTGCCTGTGTGGTGTCTTCTGCATGGAAGTCCAATATCAGCAAAATCCTGAATCATGTGTTCTGCTTGCTGCAAAGACAATCACATATTTTCCCAGTCAATATGAGATATTCTCATCTTCAAATGTCTGTAATTCTCTGTTTTGTTTCACTTTCCATTTTAGTGAATTATAAGGTACTTCACCTTCCCTGTGCCATCAACCTCCCCAGTTCTATTGAACCAAACTTCCAGAAATACTTAACTGACAGAACACAGAAGTTGAAGGAGGATTCTTTTAGTGTTTTACTGTAATACTGTCCTTGTCAATACTGTCCTTTGCATTTGTCCTAACATTTACATGACAGTGTATTTGACACTAGAAATGGAAAACATTTCTTTTGTACTAATTAGTGTAAACCCTAACCAGCTAGTTGGAGCCATAGTTTTCCCATCTAACACAATATAGTTTTCTGATCTAACACAAGTAATTCCTTCTAGAGTTCACATATAGAAAAGAAATATGTACTCAATTTTGAGCACAAGAGTAATCCCAGTGACTGTACCTGTGTCTGAGATAACAGAACCCCCCAAATTTCTGCCCAGAAGTTTTTATGGCATGGGACCTCAATTCCTTTATATTTTAACTTGTTGCCTTGCTCAGAAACCATACATTCAGGGTTTGGCTCTAGATGATGTGTTTCCAGATTCTGGTAGCCTTATTTTATGGGGGGATAGTTTGCTTTGATATGAAATAAATTACCCTTAGAGGAAGATACCACTTACCACAGTTGTTAACTACTGATCCATGTAAGATCATGAATAGTTGTTGACTAAGCAGGATTTCTTAATAGTAATGAGAATGACTTCTGTCATATTTAAGTCTTCAGTAATAAATTCTAGACCACATGAAAGAATGGAAAATACAAATAATTTTAGTTTCATGTGTTTTTGACAAGGATATAGTAAAATTTAATTAATTAATTGTGATTAATTCACAAGAGATAATGGCAACAAGTATAAAAAGCAAGTTCTAAATAGTACATGACCAAATAATCTTGCATCCAAACATGATTCCAAATGGTTTAATTCCGGTGAGAAAAGTAGTTAGTACACGGTCCCCTTATAAAACTATAAGCTCAAAAGTTTTTAGCAAAAGGAAGTAGATACAACACAAACTTCAATCATGAATCACATTACCAAAGTATGTTACAGAACACAAAACTATAAATAAGCTTAGAAAATAATTGCACAGGTTAAGGGAAGAGAATGACCACTAAGTCCTATTAAATCCAAATACTTGGATATACGTTTCAGCTACTGCAGTCCCTGATTCATAGACTGCCAAGGATGAGAAGGATGTAGCAGTGAAAGAAACATGGGAGAATTGTCATCTGAGCATCTTTTCCCAGACGGTGTCGAAGCCAAAATAAAAAGGTTTATGGTCTCCTAGTTACAAGGAATGCTAGTCAAAGATTCTTCTAAGTGTAAACAGAACAGGTCTAAATCACCTTTCTTAGGTGGCCAATCACATTGGGAAAAAAAAAATACTTTTAACAGTTTCCTGAACAATCTTTTAAGGACAGGTTACATCCTATGTAAATTGTTGCAATACCCTAGCTAAGCAATCCAACATTTGCAGTTAATATACTATACTAACAGAAAATAAAGGGCTTGGGTTCCTCCCACTCCCTGCACACTGACCTGCTCCCCTACACTTGGAGAGCAATTATGATCTAAAGAAATGTTTTGTTCTGGAATGAACTCTTTTATCACAGTGGAACATGTCTGAATTTTACAGATCTCCACAAAAAAAAAAAAGGTTTTTTGTGAATAGTTTGTGAAAGAAGCCTAAAGAAAATGTGTACCTAATCCTATTAACTGACTTAATTTAGAATTATTAAAAGCCTTGATACACAGGATTTAACACAATCTTTCTAGCAGGGTGTGATGTAATCTATTTTTGTTCCTCAGCTAGCAGATGGCTTACCTTTAAGTAATTTCCAATATGTTAGGAGATCAAAAGCCATCCTTATGCCATGGAGGCAGTAATCGTTTCTCTCTGCTGGGGGTTGCTTGGTACTGTGGTGGGGATATGCAAAAGCTGCTGGCATTTCCAAGCATAGAAGACCGACATTTCTTCAGACTTTGAAGTTAATAATCCTTCAGAAGTTGAAAAACTGAGAGATTTTCAAACCCCTTTTAATGTTCTATATGCCATGTGCTAAAGTAAATATCTGTAAGCAATCACTGTGGACTAGTGTAAGGTAGCGCTGCACACAGGGGTGTGGGGTGCGTGCTGGCTCGTGTGGGGCACTCTGTCCTGCTCTGGCAGCACTAGCCGCGGTGTGGAGGCTCTGGCTGGGTGGCACAGCTCACCCTCAGGGCCCTGCCATCAGCTCAGTGCTCACCAAAACGCCGGCTGCAGATGCAACTCCTCAGAGCATCCCTGCACACGGCCTCAGAGCAGCCCTGGGCTGTGCTCTCCTGTGCCCAGTCTCTGTTTGTGGAAGCACCGTGTCACAGATTCACTCTGAGCGCTTCCTCTCTGCACAGAGAGCGATGTTTGGTTTTCCTGCCAACAGGAGACTCAGCCCTAAAATGCCTGCTAGCAGTTGGGCTCAGGCAGCGGAGGGGAGGGAATTAGGATTGCTCATGACAGGGTCATTGATAGTACACTGCACAGTTTTCAAAGCAGATATATTAAATTAGCTGGTATCTATCCCTATATCAACCTCAGAGGGTCATTTCAGCACAGACAGTTTTAAATCCCTCTTTGGATCACTATGGTCCAGCCATGACAAAAAGACCATCCTACTTGGGAAAGAAGAGCACCTGCATAGCAAGGAGCAGGGAACAGGCCAGACCCTTGTTTTGGAGCAGGAGGCTCAAACATTTTAAATAAAGAATTCCAAGCCTCACAGAAATTTTCCTACTGGGCACTTTTCTGGCTTCTGGTCACATTATGTTTATCTGGTAATCACAGTTTTTGATCTTCTTAAATTAAAAATAGCAGTTAACATTACAGTTACTCTCTCAATATTATTTAGTGGTTGGAAAGTTCTAATTAACTTCTTCTACAGAAAAAGGGTGCAAAAATTAGTACTCAGAAATAATAATGACAGGGTCTGTATTTAGGTGTTGCTAATATGGACTCATTAAAATATTTACATAAATTAAAATCAATTCTTAAGTTAGGTTAACCTATTCAAAGGCCTAAGATTACATGAATAACTTCTGGCCATTTCATGTTAAATTAAAAATAATACTTGAGTTAAACATATTTATGCTTGAAATTTTAAGAGAGTCCCACTACTGAGGAGTAAGGTTTCGATGACTGAACACCTGGAAAAATGTTTACTTTTGCCAGCTGTAGCTTCTCCGCAGGTGCAGAGAAGGTTTTTGTTGCATTTGGATTTATTCAAGACATTCATTCAAGCCGAAAAACTGATCACATACTAAAAAGAACAGGAAAGCTTGTTTTTTACTTTCAATCTATGAATAAAAATTGGGTGATAGTCACACGGATATATTAGTTTAAACTCTTAAAAAGTAGAATGTTGGGAAAGCCTGGGGGCACCAAGAAAATGCAGGCTATATAGTTGATTTTAACACATTTTGATAACAAAAATCATAAGTTTCCAGAACATTCTAATTACCAAGAAACATTTTTACATCCAAAACCAATTTATAGTCTACTCTTGCACCAAAGAATACTCATCTGGTTTGTAGGGAGTATCATATACTGCTTTATGAGCATAAGAAAATGCAAAGAAAACCCAACAGTGAAAGATGTACATTATGCCATAGTATCATCACAAAAATTATGCATAGGACACACCCACAGCACAGCAGATATTGCCCGGGTGGTTTGAGGTGCCCAACAAAAGCACCTGGAAGGCAAGGCAGCTGTGTGTCTGCTTGGGGAGGCAGCTGGGTGCCCATCCCGGGGTGCGGTGGGGCTGTGCTGGGCGCAGGGGAAGTCCCGGCTGCCCACCCCAGCACACAGACTGGGAAGGACGGGTGGGTACCGGGCTGCCCCGCGTCCCCACGGCTGAGGCAGAGCTGTGGCTGCCACGGCCGCTCACCCCAGTGCACGGGGGATCAGGAGGGCTCATTAGCTGCTCTCTGCCGAATTCAAGCAACTGCACAAGTCTTTTTTCACTGTTTAACTCCCCCAGCAGGAGAACTGACTCAAAGAAAGGTTAGGGCATGACCACATCAGGGTTCTGTAGTGAAAAGAAAGAAATTATACTGAAAGCATGGCCAGGAGTATCACCTTGGTCCAATTTACTTCTGCCAAGGTTGCAGTGAATGAGGCAACAGTTTCAATGCGTTCACAGGCTCAGGAATCAACTTTGTTTGACTAAGCATGAATGTGCGGAATATCAAACGTATCTGGGTTAGGGTTCAGCAACTGATTGCTAGGAATGGGAAAGAAATGTTGCCAAGAATACTCGTTATTTGCAATTGTAAAAAACCCTTCATAAATAGTCTACTATTTGGGGCATACAGTAAATATCTGGTTTATTTGGGAAAACTAGAGATAAAGACATAACAAAACAATAGTTGCTGATAACCACATTTTTATATTAATGGTTGCAGTAAGAACAGGCTCCTGACATCTTGCAACAGTGTCAGCTGGAGAAGTACAGCCCCCTTACTCAGGAGCCTGGTGTTCTCACCCCATAGCTTGGAGAAGCCTCAGGAAAAGCAGTGGGCTCAGCTGTAGCTAATCCTGTCCTTTTTCTTCCTGACTTCTTCTCCTGAGACTGTAATTCTATGTGCATGGAGATTTACCTATCTTCTCCAGAATCTCTGCAGCTGTAGTGGCTGTGCACCACCTCCCCTTGCAAACCTTCTCTACCTGCCTCACTGTGCAAAAGGATTTCTGACACCCTGTTTTCAGGTGATCTAGGTGTATTCTCCTGCCCAGCTGCTGCTTCTCCCCCTCTGTGGTCTCATCTGTTTGCTTGTCTTTTACTCATACTTTATACACATCAGGACATTTTGTCTGATGCTGTTCACCTGTTAGTCTCCAGAACTGAAAAACTATCTGGTTTATCCTTATTTTAAAGTTAGGAAACTGTAGCTCAGAGCAGGAATGTGATTTATTTAATGTAAAAAAGGATTCTGGTGCTTTAGTCAGTAACCTCTACTTCCTCCCTAAGCTCTCCACTTTTAATAAAATGAGCCTTTACTTTGACTTTAGTATCTTTTTTATTAATGAGAAAACTACTCTTAGGGGAAAGCTAGGATTAACTTGTAGTCTCACTGGTCAATGCCCATAAAAATGAAATATTTTCATTCAGGTGGAATCTAACAACAAGTTTAAGCAACTAATAATATGCTGTGTGACTACAGAAGGAAAAGCAGTCAGCCATCCCACATTAGGAGGACTGCCTTGTATAATCAGGGGAAATCAAGTAAGATTTCCTTTGGTGGCACATATCTTGCAGAAATATCTAGTGCAAAGCAGTCCCTTTCAGGTATGGCAACCTGGGAAATCAAAAATCTAAGTTAGCAATAGGTGTTTGAGAAGGAGTATGAATCTTGTAGCCATTAAAATAGAAGGGAAAAATCTCTCTGACTTGCACTTGCATTTCTACTGGGTATTCTGTACTCTTTCCACTAGCTAAGATGAACTGGATGCCCAAAGGAAATAAACTGAATGAGTCCACAACAGGCTGTAAACAGGGAATAGCCAGGATCCATGCCAATTAAAAAAATGAGCACATCCTCAAGTTTGTAGCTCAGTGTCTCGGATACAAATCCCTGTCTGAGCACACATTTGCAAAATACAGACATCTTAGCAATGCTTCCCAGGTATACTTGCTGCCTGAAATACGAACTGAGGAAAAAACTCAAGCTGGCATATTAGCAAAAGCAGAAGACACCAGTTTCTTCCAAGCACATCTCAGGGAACAATTACGCACAAAAACCTCTCTGATACATAACCCAGTGCAGGCCAATGGTACACAAGCCATCCCATCCCATGGTGTCTGGACATAAAGGGCTTGTCAAAATGAATATGAAATGGCTACTCCGTGATTGTATATGTAGGAAAAAAAGCATAGCACAGCAGTGACTGCACAGTACTTTCTATATTCCTACTGTGTACTAGGCAAAGATTTTTCAGTTCATACATCATTCACAACTTGCTACAGGGATTCCACAAAGCCAGTACATATCCTTTACACAAAGAAAAGGGGAAGAAAAGGAATAGATTTAGAAAAGAAAATCTTCTGAAAGTATATCTGCTGGATGAGTAGTCAGTAGGGGCACTAACAATACACAAAGCTTAGCAAGAAGCAAAAAAAATAAGTAAACAGTGAGATCCCCCCTACCCTGTCCAAGTCACTGAGAAGCAGAGAGTTACGTCTGATATCATGGTGTATCTTCTCAGAGTAGAGAGAGCAAGCAACTGCCAAAGTGTTTTCTTCCTCTTTCCCCATCAGTATTTGCACCATTTGGCATAAAGTAGGACAGGGAAAGGAAGAGAAGACTGCATATAAGAAACTATGTGGGGGAAATCAACTCCCCCAGCTCCAGCAAGTTACGAGGTAGGTGTCTCATCTGGAATACTTATTTAGGCTCTTTTATAGCATGTAGAGGGAGAGAGGACCCTCCAAGGGCTGTACCTTTCTGATCTGCACAGAGGTGTACACAGATGGACAGTGGACAAGCACCATCGCATTTGCACTTTAGACAGGACTCCCACATCCTTGAACAAGAATAGAGCCCAAAACCTATCTTGTTGAAAAATTCTCATCTTTTCTACAGAAGAAGGTCTGTATAGGGCAGACAGGGGCATCTATGATGTTCTTATTCACCAGTGGTTATATATGGACAGTGAAACAAAACAAGAGAGTCCTCGGTAGTAAAAGCAATTCAGAAGGCAAATGTGCAGATAGAAAGTTCGAATTCAGTAGCAAGGCAGAGCAGATTAATATAGATCTGGATGATCATTTCTGGTTAGACCCTTTTTTGGGATTGAAAACAACAAAATTAAGGAATTCTTTGGTACAAACAATTTGTGAAGTAGACACAGTGCCATGAAGAGAAGATGTACCAAAAATGAACCACGTTTTTACCCTCAGTGCCCCCAGATTTTGTTAGGAAATTACAATAATATCTAATATCATGAAAGGCTACAGGTAATGCCTGATGTTGTGTTCCTTGAGGCACCATCCCAAATCCACTATTTAAATAAAATATGATGAAGAGAAAATTTTGAAAGGCTTCATATAGCATTTATATCACTATGGGTTCTCTGCCATAAGCAGTGGTTAAAAAGTAGTTTATAGATACTATATTACACTCAAGGCAGTGCTGCAACATAGTGCCAAGCTTAGATCTCATCTAGAAATGTGTTTTAACTCTGAAATGAATACTGTACTGCAGACTGCCTGCTAGTTCAGTTTCAACCATATTTTATCTCCTGGGGTTCTGAGCAGACTGTAGCAGAAAAAGGTGCCAAGACAGTCTCTGATATTAAAATATATGGGTTACATATGCACCAAGTTTTATACTCAGTTTAAACTTAAATATCAACAGCATAAGGCAAGTTGGGATGTAAACTGTTTTCAGATGTGTCTATGGGCTTGAGTGGAACAGAAAATATTAATGGTATTCAAACTGATGGCAGTCAGGATCCAGAAGGTGAGCTGCAAAGTTCTGAAGGGGAGCTGCTGTGTTTCTCAAAAGCTATAACCTTGACTTTGAGGTTAGCTCTATTTCTCCCTTACACAGCAACGTGTTGCATTATGGCTGTCTAAATATTCCTGGAAGCGTTTCAGAGATTTTGTGACCCAGATGTGGATTATGTGTAACACTAACTATGTACATGCTGGAGATGATTACGCTGGGAGCTTTCAGATTCCATTCTGCACATGTAGCACTGAAAAGAAACTTGACTTCTACTTATGAAATTCCTTTTGACCATAAGAAAAACAGAAGGAAACCCCCTTTGGAGACTTCCATAATGGGAAGCAGGAAACAGGGCTGTCGAGTGGAAAGTTTGCAGCACAGGAAAAACAATGGACTATATAAACATAAATGCCATTATCAGATACTCTGCAATGGCCTTGCAATAGGTCTAAAGTTGAAAATATGCAGTGGTTTGTGTTTTCATTCAGATCTAAAGATTTCTTTATGGACTATTCCAGTTCCTGTTGAGATCAAGTGATATTTTGATACTGAAAAATGGGCATAGGTTAAAACACAGGGATAATGGTTTTTAAAAGACATTATTTATGAGTTTTCAGCATCTTGACTCATTTTTGTTCCTTATTTTTTGTGTCTTCAGTGATGGTAGATATTTAAAACAATTTAAAACAATTTAAAACAATTTAAAACCAGTCAGCAGTTCCTAGGGATCAGAGCCCCTTTGGCTCTCAGGGAAAGACAAAGCAATCTCCATACAGCTTATGCTACATTACACTTACACTTCATAGTCTAAGTTGCAAAAAAATTCTCTAGAACAGAAAGGAACCTAGCAAGAAGCTGCTCTGCTTTGAACTCAAGGTTCGGAATGTTTTACAGATTAATTTTATCACCAGTCATCCTACTGAGGTCGCTTTCTACCTCCTTTGCACTGATGATATGGAAGGCTCTAAGACACAAAAGTTTTATCCTTGTTCCATAGGTTTTGTGGTATCGCAAGTGGGAAAGGAAAGGCCTCTGATTAAATATAAATCACTGACGTGATCACTGGTGCCATTAACAACAATGGAAGCAATACATGCATCATTTCAGTTTTAAATACATTCCTGTCCTGGTTTGAAGGACAGGTGTCTGCTAGGGAAGGCAGGAGCCTCCCTTGGGATGGAGAATGTGAACCCCTCCCCTCCGAATTATTGTAATTTCGAAATTAAGGGCTTCTCAGGCAAAGATATGGGAGTAGGAATAACAGTTCTTTACTAGGATTTATAACAGAGCAAACAAACAACAACTCTTATGGCACTAACAACAAACAGAACCAGGAACCCGGTCCTGACCCCCTGGCCTGAAGGCACTTTCCCCCCCTCAGTGCAGTGATGGTCACAGCCGGCAGGGAGCACGTGCTATGGTGGTTCAGTCAGCAGGGGAAAACAAAACGGAAGGGAGGCTTTGCTTCACAAACCCCCTTGGAGCAGTCGATCCCAGTGCCCCAGCAGGATTCTTGGAAAGCAGCAAACTGGGACGGCAGGACGTCTCGGCAGGCGGGGGAGCGGGGCTGCAGCGCAGTGAAACCCAGAGCAGTGCCGAAGGAGCGGTGGGGGCGGGGGGCAGCAGCCGCCCGGCTCCTAGCCCAGCGAGGAGAGGCGAGCTCAGGGATTCCGGGCACCCGAGCAGATGACAACAGGTTCAGTGGCTGCTCTCACAAGCAGAGGCTCACCCAAGAAGCAGAAGAAAACAGCTCCAAGCCAGGGCTCCAGCAGCAGCAGCGAAAACTTCTCTCCTGCAGAGCAGCCCCTTCCCGAGTCGTCCTCGGAAACCCAGTCCCGCTCAGCCTCTGCCCTCACCTTTTACCAGTCCCCAATTCTCGAGATATTCCTCCACCCCCCTTAGAGAGAAAACTCCCCGACAGAACAGTAAACATAGATGGCCCTCTCTTTCAGGCTTAGCTATACCCTTTGTTCTTCTAAAGTACTCAGTGATAAGGGTCATTTAGCAACTGAATGGAAAAAAATTCTATACTGTTAAAAGGAAACAAAAGGAAAGACAACCCAACCCCCAACAATTCCTTATAAAATACTGCTTCTCTGCACTTGTAAATTGAGACTATCTTGGGCAAATGCTGTAAACATCAGATTTAGGTCAGATGAATTCCACCCCTCACTTTCACTTGCTAACTACATCCAAAATCATGAGGGTCACTTTGCATGGTTTCATGGTTTTACCCTGAAAAAGGTTAAATTCAGCTCAGACTTCTCTGTAGCACTGGCTGTTTTCTGCAGAGACAGAGAGACTAAAGATGGAGCAGGACAGGACAAGCTCTCTTATGCACCTGCTGCAACTGCAGAAGGTATTTGAGAAAGAATATCTTCTTCTCCAGGTGGGATATTCACAACCTGAGGTTTCCCTGCCTTCAGTGGCAGAGTAAAGCAGAGTCTCTTGCATGCTACTTCCTCTCAGATTGTGTATGACTGCCATAGTGAGGATTGGATATTGCTGTTGGAGTCTCTAAACTTATTAAGACCTGGTGAGAGAGATTATCCTATTGATTAGACATACTAAATGTATAACTTATCTTTTATCTTTAGAGATACTTCACAGCTCTCTTGTTATTCCTGTGTTTGAAATCATATAGTTGGTATACATCAATGTCTTCTACTTTGCTACAGCCAACACCAAAGGTTTTTAAAAAGTCCCTTCTGCCTCAAGAATCAGAAATTAAATATTTTTATACCCTTTAGAAAATTATCTCTTTCATCTCAAGCAACTTCACTGGCAATGTTTGGATCTGATAATTGGATTACAACCATGATGAAAGATACACCCTCAAGTGAATGAGTAATGCAATTTATGTGTAGCAAAAAAGATAACTACCCAAAATGGTACCAACCACTCTGAATGATCTCTACTATCTTTAAATAATGTGATTCAATCAAAGCTGGTTGGTTTAATAAGAATGAGAGTGAGTTAGCTAAGCAGAATCAAAAAATAATTGCTTATTATACAAATACCAAGTTTGCCCTTTCACCCTACCCTTACTCACAGGGTGTTTGGTCCATGCCTGGGAACTGAGTTCCAGCGTCCCTTGGGTATCCTCTGCCTTGGTGGCCACCCCAGATGGGAGGTCTCTGCTGAAGGAGGTTCTGTTTTCCCTGGCTCAGCTAGTAGGATTTCCACTCCCTGTGCCTGGGAAAAGGTCTTTTGTCTGTGATGCTCAGTCACACTGAGGCTCAGGGTTGATCAGAACTCCTCTTCCTGGCCTCTATTTTCAGTTTCTTTCTTTCTCAGAGTCTGTGCAAATGAGAACCCCATTGGTTATGTGAAGAGAGCACAGAGGGGGCATCTGCCGTTTCGGTCACCCCTTCCTCCACACTGTTCTGGATGGCTTTCCCAAAATAGTGGTTAGAAAGTGATGATTATGCTGTGCAAAGTGTACAGACAAAGGTTTCAATTTGCCAGAGTATTCTCTGCATTTTCTAGTTCTGCAGTTCTGTGGAGGTTTTCCTAAATGAGCTGTGGCTGAGGGAAGTACAAAAATTAACTGCCTCTCTTCAGGATATAAAGTGTAAAATTAAAGCAATCATAAAGAGGAAACCACGCTTATAACAACCAAAGACTCAACTTCAGTCAGCTCAGCGCAGGGCTCTCCCCACCATTGTTTGCCCTTGGAAGCAGATTTCAGTTGCTGTTTTCTGAAGTACCTCATTGACTACAGCTTAAATTTTCCTTATGTATGATTTGAAAAGCCTGGCTATACTTTCTGTTCATCCCAGCCATATCATTTTCAATGACTCTTTTATTCTGGAATTAATGACAGAGCGTATTTTGTGGTTCTGTTCTACAGATCCTAGGAACAAATGACTTCAGACTGCTCTAATCATCGAGGAGAGATAGGACCTCCACAGCATAACTCGTCTTTCCTATCTTAAACAGCTGCTTTAGCATGGAATAAATCACCCTCTGGAAGTGTCTGTCTCTCCCTACAGAAAATTAAGGGTCCCTAATGAGTGGCAGAGAACAACCACCTAACTTCAGAGGTATAAGATGAAGGCCAATGGATCTCATCATAAACAGGAAAGTGCACATTTCACCTAGGCTGGATTTCCTAACTGGAAGAGGATTCCAGATAAATGTTAGCATTCACAAACTGTGTCTTCAAAGAAAAGCTGATTTTCTTTAAGGACTGAAGAAAAATGTTATTGAAATGCTACTTCGTTAATACCTCAGAAGCAGAAAGAAAGACCTACCCTAGGGAGAGCAAGCTGGTAACTGCAAGTAGGAGGAACCTCTAGCTACATCTCTTGACTCTTAGGAGGTTCCTTTAATTTGCGTGGTAGGATTATGTTAGAAATAAGCAAGATAATATTTTGGAACTATTTATGAAATCAACAGTAGAAGAAAAATCAAAGTAATCAAACCTTTCATTTCAGAGCATAAATTATTAGGCATATAAAGCCATCTGGCATCCTCTACCCAGTCGGAACCCTGGATAAGATTGCATTCCTTTCCTAGAAGTGGCTGGATCATGTATGCAACTTGGTATGCTGTGAGAGATATGGCAAGAGAACTTAAAATGGGGCTTCTGGTCAGTAGCATAACTGCTGCTTCTTTATGCTGAAGTACAAGTCCAGATGTGATAAGAAGTCTTATGAAATTTCTTCCAAAAATGGACTTGTTAGAAGAATGATGTCTCCCAGAAAACTTACTTTGTTCCCTCTGCCCCTCTGATCAGAAAAAACAACTGGTTCCACAAGCAATTTGTAAAAAGAAACACTGAAAACTTTTTCATAAGTTTTCAAGAAATTAAAATGAGGACAAATCCACTCAGGAAAAGAATTTTCTACCTCTGTATTTTATATTTAAAATTGTGAACCTCTCACAGTGAAAAACAAATAACAGAACAACATGTTTGTAATGTGGTGCTGTACAGATTTGACTTCAAACATCATTTCTTGATTTTTAATTTTTCTGCTTTTAAACTAACCATTATTGCAAAGATATCAGTACAGCTCATTTTCCTTGTCCAATTGGAGGACTGGCAAAGTTGAGGGAAATGGTGATACATAGACTAGCTGGTGATGCTGCAAGTGAGCTCATTTTTAGTATTCAGTGTTGCTTAGATACACAATTTTACATGTTCTGGGACAGGAAAACTTAAGCATGTATGCAGGAACAAGAGATGGCTTAGAGACAACAAATGTTGCAGAATAATTCACGTTAGCAAAACACAGGAGAAGGAAAATACCCAAAAAGCTCACTAATTTAAAGTCACACTTGGCTTTCTAAAAGAAAATTTGTAATGAGTAATATTTTACAGTGATTAGTTTAGTCACTCTTTATAACATGAGATAAAAAGCTTTTCAGTGCTGAGCTTCTCATCCCTCATCCCTGAATATTTCCTTCATCCCTGAATATTTGGAGTGACTGGAGTCCCTGTTGTCTTGAAAGATCACTTTACATTTAGCAGCATTTTACCTGCTGTCCTCATCAGCTGAAGCCAAGCCATAATAAAGCCATGAGCTCATCACATAGGCAGATGTGTGCTTTAGACACAATGTTATGCAAATGGTCAATGCTGTTACTTTTATATTATTACTGTCTTGAATTACTTTTAGGTAATTACTATCTTGAAGTAATACATAAGGCAAACTGCACTGCAAATGGATGCCTGTGTTTAGCAGTTACCTTATTTGTTAAACATAAATTAGATGTTCAGAATGCACAGTCTGAGCTAAGCACTTGAAATATCATCAAGGAAGGGCAGAAGCTAGATGCATAAATAAAGCCTATTGGATTGTCCATAAGATAATTGGCACTGCCACTACCTCTGGTCTTCTTAGGTATATCCAAGTGCTTGAAACTGCACATCTTTGCCACTACTGTTTTTTTTCATGGAACCATATTTCCTCATCTCCACCCCCAATCAACAGTGACTGTGGTCATAAAACAAGAAGAAATACTTCCGTGTTTTATGGCTGGAGTCAGTGCTGCCCCACTGAGCATCACAGGAGGCATCGGGGCCATGGCTGTCGCAGGGCAGCTCTCTGGTGCAGAGCTTCTCTCTTCTCTCTGACCCCAAGGAGGCTGTTCTTCTACCCGAGTGCAAAGAGTTGCAGCAACAGGTGTAGTATCAAAGATGACAAGCCTGTCCCACCTTCATCTCTGAGAAAAGCAGCAGCATAATGAAGATAAATAGGAATTTTACAGACAGGTAATCACATGATAACAGATCATTGTTATTTAATACCACCAGAGTTATTTCAAATAGTGTTAGGACTTGTCTGTGCCCACCAGGATCAAGTTCTGCTAATCAGTGATCTGTAAATGTTCATGGTTCATTAGGGCCCTGAGAACAGCTGTCCGTGTCCTCTCAGGATCAGATTACAGGATATCGTTAACTTGGATTCTATATCCGCTTCAAGGCTTTTGTTACAACTAACTCATAATTCTTTTTCTTCTTTTTTTTTAAATTGTCCTGGCAACCAGGAGAGCTAAAGACTAAAGTTTCTGTTTTACCTGCTTCTGTTCAGTATCATTTTAACAAACATTCAAAAGAAAGCTGTAAATATAATGTTCATTGTAAGAAGTGCAATAAAATACAGAATAGTTTCATGCCTCTTACATGTCTGTGCTCAAGCTTGAATTGTTTTAGAGGAACTGCTTGCATCTACTCTAGTCTCCTACTGCCTGTAAAATCTGTAAAAATGCATATATAAAAAAACGTTATGTATTTCAGAGTAAGCTTTTCAGTTTACTGTGGTAACTTTTATCTGATAAAATAATACATTGGTTTGGCTATTACTGCATTACTTAAGTACAGTTCCAGAAACATAAGGCTGAACAGCTCCTTCCCATGAACTGTGCTCTAATTATGGTATGGGCTGCTTGATTTTAAATGTTTCCTATTACAATAAGAAATTTATAGGGCATATGTAGAAAAAAAATGGTGGTGTTATTTTACTTTTTTTGAGGCAATTTATTTCTTTCTACTTTTTCTTCTTTCTTAATTCAAAAAGCGATTCAATAAAGCAAATAAAAAGATGGATTCACAATTGATGTTATTGGGAGCAGGAATAAAAATCAATCAACGTATTACTAGCTGAATTTTATTCAATTATCTTGATTATTATTATCCCAGGACAATTAAACAATACTAAATTGAATTAATGAATCATTTAGGCAAATAACAATGCCCAAATTCAGTAGTCATTATGAATAATTACACTAGCAAAAAGGTAGAGAAGAATTCTCTGACAGAGCCATTGCTCACATTGCAAATGTGAGTTTATAATATCCTGTTTTACTCATGTCAGTAATTAGGCAATTACTGATTAATAGATTTGTTATTAGACACTGGGCCTGATTGTTCACTGCTGTTCTTACAAGCAGTTTTCTTACATTCAGTATATTCCAGGTCTACTTATTTCTGTACGTGAAACAGGATTAGGTTCCTAAAACAGCTGGAATTCCTAGAACAACTTACTAAATAGTAAGGTTAATTAATTAAGATTAATTAGTAAAATATTAATGCAAACTGCAAATATCTGGATATAGTATGATGTTTAAGCTAGGGCTCTAGGGTAAAAAGTGTTTTTGAAAGAAACTTTGCGAATATTGTGGCGAAAAATCCATCTCCTGTATCAGGCCCTATTAAAATGCAGATTTAGTGTACACGAGATGTTTGGGTAGCATTCTAAATGGAGTGGCTCTGAAGTGAGGCTGTCAATACATACCTAGACACCAAAGCAAATGGATCAGTTCGCTCCAGGAGAAGTTTGTAAAACATCTGCAAGAGGGGTGGGACCAGTCCCCTCATTATTAAATAAACACTCTTCCTCTGAGTACCTTGACATACTCTAAGGGAGTGATGCTTTACACTTAAAAAAAGTTCTAAATTTATAAAACCATTTACATAGAAACAAAGGCTGCCTGACACAAAACAATACATCCATGGAGTTTTCAGGTCTCATTTATGGAGCCCAGTTCTGTTTCAGGGTCTTGGTTGTCTCTTGTTTTTCCTGAAAAAGCTTTTCCATGGGGACAACTTTGTGATTGTAGGACATTGAAGCCTGACAATTTTGACCATACCATTTAGCTTTCTGCAGCCTGAGTCCAAAAATGCTAATGCTCCTGCTCTGGCATGGATGCTTAATAATATAAGTGAGCAGAATTAAACACAGTTGTGTATGCTGTGCCCTTAAACCTCTGGCTGTGAAAATGTGTTCATTTTTGCTCTGTATAAATGATGTGCTATATACATTTACTTAGCAAAAGACCGGCAAAATAATACTCATATTTTAAACAATTTCAGATGATTTTTGCTTAGAAGAAAAGTGCATTTGTCATTAAAAATGGAAGGTGCTGAGGACTGCCTTTGACAGAAACTGCTTCACAGGAACTCTCAGATGCTGACCCACTGACCCACAGTGCTTGGCTGCAGGTACTAAAAGCCCCATTTGAATATTCGCCTTTAAGCATTCATGCTTGTAAGCAGCTGAAATGCCCCTCAGGGGCTGCCAGCACAATCTGACAGGACACCAGACCATCCCCAAAACAGCCAAGAGCCCACGCACTCCCTGAGGGTGGTCCGGGGCTGGCAGACTGCAGGGTCCAGGGATATCAGGATGGGGAACCCCACTCGTCCCAGGACACTGGCCATTGGAAAAAAAAAGGCCAGGTGGGATCTTTCTGTTCGATTGCTGGATTTTGCAGATTGGTCAGTTCCCTGATGATATCCCAGTAGGAAATCTTTGGCAAAATTTTCTTTCTGGTGTTCACAGTTTGCCAGCCCATGCCGGCAATTTAGATTGAGCAAAAAAATTAAGCTGAAACCTATATATCACTGGAGTATTATATTAAAGCAAAACAAACAAAAAATCACTGGCAGGCAAATTAGCTGTGTTGCAATGGCCTGCAGGTACTGCAGTGCTGGAAGGCTTGTGGCTTGGGCTGGGATGACTTTCTCCCAGCTGGAAATGTTGCCACAACAATGGGAAGCAGATTGTGGGTCATATTCTGTAAAAAAACCTTCCATTCTGTTTGTAATAGCTTGACACAGAGCACAGACAACACACAGGGCCAGAAGGGCAACCTGGGCAGTGGTTTGGGAACTTCTGAGCTGTGAGAAGGCACTTGCAAGCTGTGTTAGTGAGGCAACCGACAGACATCTCTAACCATTTATCAGCATGACTGGCAAAAACCCATTTCCTCTGTCTTTCAGAGGTTATCTCCCTATACTCAGAAGCTCTAAAGGTTGTGACATTTGCATGCCAGCCATTAGGGTGAAAGATCCCATACTATTAAAGCCATAACACTGAAATTGTTGGCTAAGCTGTGTCTTGGCTGTAAAATTGAGTAACAAATAAAAAATAAGATTCATGATTCCTTTATTTATTCATGAATCATTGCTTAACACTAATAATGCTTATTAATGAAAAAGTATAATATCAAGGCATCTGGTAGGAAAAGGTACATTTCAAAGGATTAATAAGCTACAAATTATTCCTCTGAAACAAAATACAACAGATGAGGTACTGATGGTTTTTCACAAAAGATTCATCATGTAGCCCTCTTCAGTGGCTGCTATTGAAATTCTGACAGGACCTCAGTTTTCTTTTGCAACACTGGGGAAGAATTAATGTTGGAATCTGCTGGCAGAACAAACCACAGCAATACACTTGATGTATTTTTCAAAAGCATTCACTTTAATATAGGAATCTTACTATCTGACATAGCTTAGTGAGTGAATGGTAACTAAGGTAATCATTCAACTCATTTAGTGTAATTTTTTTTAAAATTCTTTTTCCAACTGAATAATAGGCCTGCTATAAAAGGGAACGTTTCTACACCAGCTTGCTTTTGATAAAGCAATAACAAGAGACATAACAAAATGCTGTGATGAAAACAAAGTCACAGCTCAGAGCCTTTTCTTACAGATTTTCTTGCAGCTATGGCCCAAATTATAAGACTTTTCCACACACTTAACTCTGGCTCTAATTTACAGTAAGTAGTTTTACCATGGACATCTGGAAATATGTGATTTTTCTTTCATCATATTGATTTATATGACTGTAATTATGACTATCATGGTGTCTGGGGAAAATACTAGTTTTCCGGTTACCTGCTTGGACTTGTTATGTTGTGCAAACTCCTGTAGGGCTTTTTCCAAAAAAAGCACATCTGCATCCTGGCTCCTTTATCCTGTTGTCCTATCTGGTCTGTCCTGAGCATGCAGGAGCTGGGGCACAGAGGGAGAAGCAAATGTGCCAGGCTGCCTGTGATGATGGCAGCGTTGGTCACCGTGGGAAGCCTGGCTGGATGAAAGCTTTAGATGTTGCTTCATAGAAATGTAAACCCTTCCAGCCCCATGAAAGCAGGGCCAAAGAAGAGAGTGTCTCCTTCAAGTTGTTCCTCTATCCCTAGCATTGAGCAGATCCAAACATCACCAGGCTCTCCAACACTTGAATTCTAAATCCAGATCTGGACACACCTTTTGCATTTTGGGCTCATTTCTGAGTAAGTAGAAGCAGTGGTACACCACTGATCTAACATTCACAGCTACAGTCAAAGAGACATTAAAACACAGCAAAGACAACTCCCCAGTGCAGTTAAATTCCCTAAGAAGGAACTCAAGCTGCTGCTTTGGAAGTAGCTGAGGAAGACTTTCAGATGCCCCAATCTTTTGCACCAGCTTGCCAGTCATTTCTTTTCATCATTAAACTCAGCAAGGATCATTAACACAGTAACTGGCTCACATTCACCTGTGTAAAAAAATGTCCTATAAAAATCACATTGAATTTTCTGAAGATTCAGGACAGGAACGATCTCTTCTACTGGGAACCTGTGATCGTTATTGTCTTTAAATCAAGAAAGACCATCATGAGAAAAGATTCTTCTGGGACTACTAGGGAAACTGGTGCAGAAACTGGGGTATGCATAGAGCCTTCACTTACAGGAAGCAAACCACTTCTGTGAGAGCAAACCATTGGAGTTTATTTGGTTTAATTGACATATTTGCATGGTTGGCATGAAAGGGCATGATGTGGGTTAATTTTTAGTCTGTCTTCCTGTGAAAATGAGATTCATATGGCTTTGCTGCTTCCATCAGCATACATTTTGACTGTTTGTCTGCTGGGCTTGGGCATAGATCTATAAAGTTTCTGTGAGCTGAATGACAACCCCTAGCCACTGGATGAGAAAGATATTATTGCCTATAGTGAGGGAAAAGAATCTGTGAGTGTCCTCCCCTTTATGAAATGCCACAGAATCTTGGCGTGGGACACTGACCCTTGGGAAGGCAGGGTTGCTGTTATATCCACTGCTCACAGAGCAGCCTGCTTCTTTGGGCCATATTTAATGCTATGTTAATAAGTTCTATTTGCAAGTCATTTGGGTCTTAAACCTCAGGAACTGGGAGGCTCGTTCAGAGCCCCTCGACTCAGCAATATCCTCCCATGGGTAGGACTTTATCACCAGGGGTATGAGCAGAAGATGCTACCTGTGGCATCTGTGCTCTGACAGTTTTCTGAATCAGTTGCTCCATGTCAACTGTTGATATATAGCCCAGGTTCCTAAAGAAGAACAGCCATGGGATAATTGCTATTTGTGCAACCGCTTCGGTTTCTGCAGACCCACGCCTTGTCAAAACAGTTTTTCAAGATGTTACATATTTCAACCAAGTTCACAATGGGGCAAATTCTCAAAGATCATTCATTTCTGACAAAGTAATTAAATTGGGAAATCATCTATGTAAAAAAAAACCAAACAACTGCACCAGAGTACTGACAAAATTCCTCAAGCAAGGAGTTCCCACCTTCCTAGACACCAAAGGTATGAGTACTGTGGGACCTGCAAATGCTGTTCCACACTGTTTCCCCATTCTTTACACGTGTGAAATACATAAACTAAGTGGAAAGTGGCTGTTTAAAGTGGCTAAGGGCATCCATTATCTTGCCAAGTATATTTACAGTACATCTAAAAATGGTTGCTAGGATAACTAAAATGTTTATTGGCACAATGTGAGGAGAGAATTTTATAAAATGTTTGCTTCTGGACAATAAAAAGGAGGAAAGGGTGATGATTGTATTTCTGAATGTCTGTAACCCAAAAGTTTGCTCAGTCCCAAATCCCAGCCCTTTAATAATGTTATATAAATGTCATGCATTCCATGTCTGAGTAGAAGTCAAGTTAAGGACACATGACATCTGCTCCAGATGAAAGTAATTCATGCTCACAATGTAATTCCACATATATAACAACTTCCTCAACCTTTTTTTGCAGTTACCAAGAAATTATTTGGGGCATATGGAGAGGAATGTCAGTGTAATAGTATTGGCTTATAAAGAGTTTGGAATTCAAATTCTCCTTGTGAAGGTGAGGGTTAATAACTCAGTTACCACTATCTTGTAAAGAATTATCCATTTGTCACACACACAAATATGTGATTTTCTTGTGCTGAATTGTATAGTCAAAAATGTAACTTGGCATATTTTTCTTGTGCAACAAATTCTACAGGCTTTAAGCAGAAGCAATGCCACAGCCCTGCTCAGACAGAGTGCTCTTCATCAGCTTAGTTCTTCTCAACCACATGGAAATCCAATCAACTGGCACAGTGCTCTGCAACAGATTATGGCTTACCAGCATGTTAAGGACACCCTCCCTCCCAAAATACAACCTTGCTGGTATCAGCACCTGCATATTTTACACCTTTTAAGTTACTGCAGTAGTTAAATCTATTCAGTCTTTCCTTTGGCAACCGAGTTAGTTAATCTGGAGACATAAATTCATAAGGGCTCAATGCTCATCTAATAAAAAGCTAGTCTCTGCCCCAGTAGCATTTACTGCATCATCACTTTTCTTAAAAGACATGAATTTTTCAACAGCTTGTGAAAAGTTGTGAACAGAGCCTTAATTAAAACCACATTCAGCAGAAAGGTATCTTACATTATGAGTGAAGGAAAGATCTGGGTAATATTAAGCAGCTGTTAAAATACACAATTAAGTCAAGCTAATTGTTATTACTGGCAGCCCCAATGACAGATGAGCAGTGAAACGCTTGACTGAACAGGCCTTTGGTCAAAAAATTGATGTTGCACAGCTATTCTGCAGTAGGCTCCTGACCCCCATTGAATACAGAGATGTAATACTGACAGCCAGATAAACAATGGAATTTGTATGAGTATCAAAAGCATTGTCCTTTCCCTTGTTCTTACTGAAACGTACCGGCTGGCTGAATTCAGGCTTGAGAAACCCTGATGAAAGTTCATAGGTTTGAGGGACAGGAACCACAAAGGCAGTTGGATCTCCTGACACAGATTCACAACCTCTTCCAGCAATTCCCATTCAATAACTCATGGCTGAACTGGAACACAGCCCATTGAACAGTCCTGATTTTATAGATAACAGGGATAGATTTTCTGCATATTTTCCCAGAAGTTCTAAAGATTCTAAAAGTTTCAAAATAAAGGTGGCAAAGCCAACATAATAATTTCTTGCCTTCCCTTCCCAGCCTCTGGCTACTTCTGCTCACTGTGACGTTGCTCCCCCACTTGTGACAGTGCAACCCTTTGTAGACCCAGGCTATAAAACAGATTGCTGTAATGATTAATAAAGCCCATGGGAAACTCTCAATTTGACCTAATTACAGAAGAAACATATTCTTAACTGCCTCCTTATAGGCTGAGGCATTGCTGCAAACTTGATTTAGTCTTGTTCCACATGATTTGCAGTTATTTACATCCAAGGCATTAAAAAAATGTCACCTTTCTGCTATGGAAAGGCTTTACAACCACAACCACTGTACTGCTCTCACTTACTCACTAAGAAGAGAAGGAGAAAGTTTCATTGTAACTGTCAATTAACAAATTACCGGAAGAGTGAAAATCGAACATGAGCAGCAGGAAAAGAACATGGGAGATCTCTGATTTAGAGAATGAATTTTATGCCAAATCACAAGCAAAGTATTTCAGTCAACGTCTCACTTTTTTTCCTTTAGAATTGGGGGTTCTGGTGCCTTCCCTTGGCAAGTCTTCTCTGTTGACATCCTAGGAGCCTTTTTGAGGCTGGCAGGAACCTAAGGAAGAGTAATTTCCTTACAGAGTCAGCCATAGGATTATTTTTCAGCATTTGAGCCTACCTGGGAGGCCAGGGGTTGACAACCAGTTCCAAAACAAAACCAGGCCTCCTTTTTTCCTTGGAGCTCTGTGTAATCTCCACACTTGGAGGGTTTTCACATCAGCTGATCTGGCAATCATGCCCGGCAGTAAAATGTCCAAAGGAAGCATCTTCTGCTTCAATCTCTGCTCCTTGGCCAGCATGATGACGAGGTACTTGCACTGCCTCCATACAGCCCTGCTGCTCATCTGGAACACCCTTGTGCATGTGGGAAACAGGTTGTCTTCAGCAGCCACACCGAGACACAGGAATTTACTCTTGAAGAAAACTTAGCCTCTTGTCAAATTCTGTCTCTTTCACACTTCCAATCAATGAGGACTTCTTTGTTCCCGTGTTCCTGGAGGTATTTACGGAATGCACACCCCATGGCTGAAGAGATGGAAAGTGAACTTTTATGTATTGGGGTTGGTTTTGCTCTGAAAACTGCTCATATACATGGTGATGAGCATGTTGGAGGAACTGAATAGGACAGAAGATGCTGTTTAAAATTGCTTTCATCCCAGTGAGGTGGTTCTGATTGTGCCTTCATCCTGTGCAAAGATATTATCATTCATTTAATACAGTTTAAAATGCAAAGATAAGAGTACGGTCTCTGTGCGGGGATCTCATCTAAGGCTGCAGCTCATTTCTGAACTGGTCAGCAAACAAGAGCAGTTACAGGAGGGAATACAAGTGAATAATATAGTTCAAGCCTGATGAGATCCACAGATGAATCATTCTCTTTTCTAATCTCTTCCTTTAAAGAGAAAAGAAAGAAATAAGACTGGAAATAAAGCACTAGTTTTTTAACAGTGTGTGCAATTAATTACTTGCTATGGATTGTCCTTCATTTGAAGGCTTTCAAACAAGGCAGAATGTCTTTCTAAAAAAGGCAGTATTCCTATGTTTTGTGAGGGCACAGATGAATTTTTTGTTACAACACTCCTGAACTTAGACTCCCAGCTAGTTTCACTTTAGTTGCTCACCTTCTGCATGGTAGGAAAGGGGTATATTGTTTTAATTCGACAGCAAAGCAATTATTTAATTCTTAGAGATTATATATATATATAAATTTTTTTTAGTTTTTGGTTTTAGATTTAGATTTAGTTGTAGACTCATACAAAAAAGCTTCTGTATCTCCATCATGGTTTTGTCTTTCCTTTACTTATGGTGATTAAATTTTTAAGTTTCCAACTCCTGTGACAAAAGCCAGCACCAAGAACAGCAGGAAGGTTTTTGTTCTAAATTTACATGGATTAAATATCAGAACCAAATAAGCACAAAAATAATGCATCATATAAAGATGCACAGCAAGGTCAAAGATTTTGATACATGAGTGTGGCTCAGATAATGGGACTTTGCTGCCTATCATTATCTCCCCAGCATGATCTTAAAAGTGTTGCTTTTTAAATAATCATTTAGTGGTTAAACTTAGGCACATGATGTCATTTTGGACACCTAAAATTACCTAAGAGCTGCATTGGTTGTTATGCATAACACAGGGCCACAGAGGAGGCTTTTTCTCTTACACAATGACAGCAGGAAGGCAGGCAGGAGAGGCAGGAGGCTCTTAAGTCTTACCAATACCTGTGCTTCACCACAGAGTTGCTCACACAGCAATTCACTTCCCTGCTGTCTAATAGCTGAAGCATATTTGCTTTATTTTTTTTTAATTCAAAAGCATATTAATTTAAGAAAGCAAGTATGTGTGAGATTAAGACTTCAGATAGCCTGTACTGGTCTGTCTTCATTAATTTAAGATAGGGTTATATGATGTTATCTGAGAACTTATCCCATAACATTTAATTACTTGAATAACATCTGTGATAGGCAACTGATTCCAAGAGAATTGTAATGAAGCCATGGCTGTCAGTGAACCTTCCCCATGGTAATCTAAGCTACTGTCTTGGTCTCTTTTCAGTGTTACATATGGCTGGCTAATTTGACCACCAGACTGAAGTATATAAACCCAGCCTTTAAAAGATCTATTCCAGATAGCAGATTATCTTGGAGGTAGCAGTGCTTGTGTTGAACATTTTGTCAAAATACCAAGCTGGTGCTGTGGGAGGCTTGGAAATATTTTCCTCCCCTTCGAGTTCTTGGTTCTGCTCAATGAGACCTGTACAGCAAACACTTTGAGAAAAGGGTGTCTAGTTTGAGCTTACATTTTCAGTCTTACTGCAATTATAATAGTTAGAAGGATCTGACATTGGTCTCTGTTTTCTTTCTGAATATTAATCCTGTTCATTGTCACTTGTAAGCATTGGCCAGCATTCCAAATGGGTTCATTAACTGCAATTTTATTAATAGTCATCTCAAAGAAAACGCATAAGTCTAAGACAATTGCCTGCATCTACTTTCCAAAATCCAAATTCAGATCCCTTTTCAAAAGGTCCCTATTTTGACACGTTACACTGAAATACACAATATGTGTGTCCTAGCCTTCAGTCTTATCTGGCGTCTACATCTGAATAATGTTAGGCTTTCAGCCTCTATATTTAAGGAAAATTTAATGTCTCTAAAAGGTCATGATCTAACAGCAGAATTCAGACAATAAATCAGGATATCTGTCACTATCATTTAGTCAGAAATGAATACTAAAATTCCAGAAACTGAGATCTAAAAGTTGGAAACCAGATAAAAGAAAATGGAATAACAATAGAAAACAGTTTTAAAAGTGGTATGTAGAGTTTTTTTAGTGACTAAATTGTTAATGGAAATTTTCTGTTTCAGAAAATGTTTAAAAATTATGGTAATTCCTTATTGTTTTTCCATGGACTTGGTTGGGGGTTGGGTTTGTGGAGGTGGGAGTGGGAGTGGTTTTTTTTTTTTAATGTTTACTGACAATTTACAATTCATAAGAAGGCCTATAATGTGCAGTAGGGTGGTATTGGCACTGTTTTATCCTTGATTAGGAAAATATATTCATGTACACTTTAAAGTTTCCTTACTTGAAGCAATATTACCCAAGAAAACATCACAAATGCTTTGGTCTTCTTGCACTGAGGGCAAAACTCCTGTCAATGCTTACAAAATGTATCTTGGTGTTCTTGATATAATTTCCAAGGATGAGATATTTCAAATATCCTCTTCTGAACTGTACCTCTGTTAAGTTCTCTTTTTTTAAAAAAATGAAACTTCTGCTATTGCAGAGCACTTCTTTCCAGAAACACCAGCCATCTCCTGTTCCATCCTCAAGTTATTAATCTCTTTTAAAGGAAATATTTAAATGAATGCTTATGTTTCCATTGTCCTTTTTTTTTTTTTGGGCTGTGTCCAGAAGATGTGCTAATGTTGGCCACACAGAACACTGTCTGCAGCACCAAAGATCATCTGACCATCTCCATTCAAACAGAAACCAATAGTATACAGCATCCCATGTGCCTTCTCTGAGCACTGAAACACCAAGAAAATCTATACTTAGAGAAAAGGAAAAAAATCATTATTTAACAGTGGATGAACAATGCAAAGAAATCTGTTTGTAAACAAATAACCATGCAGGAGATCTCAGTACAAGAAATAAGGACAATTTGCCTTAAAACACATGAATGGGATTCATTAAATGGATCTAGCAGGTAGGTGACTAATGTAAATTTTAATCAGAATTCCTTGATAAGCAATGGAGAAAGACTCTTTCACAGCACATATCAACATATTTCTATATAAATGTTTACAGTAGGTGGGATGAATAACACTCTAAAGATGTATATCTTCATATAGGCTCCATCCAGAGAGACTAGATAATTTATTTAGATTAGGCACCTAAATTGCAGATTAGTAAATGTAGGAGAGTTGGATCTTGTCCTGAGTGCCTGGCTGAACAAAGAATATTTCTCAAGTTACTTAGAAAACGAATGCCACAGTGCTTAAGAGGGCATCTGATTACTCACAGTCCTTTGTGGACTTCATAACCTGCTGTGCTTTGTCCAGGAACTGCTGCAGAACTTGAAAGCAGACTTTGCAGAAATTGAAATAACAGGGCATCCCATGTTTGTTAGAGAGACCAAAGCACCTGAGTGCTGGGTCTGCAGCTTACCTGGAACTCCCAGATGGACCTGAACTAGCCAAGTGTCGCTAAGATGTGCTCTTAATTCTGCACCTTTGGGGGAAGAGGACTTGTCATCAGTAACAGCAATGGACTTCCAGTGCCACAGTGCTGAGCGAGCAAGCACTCAGAGCCCTAGGGAGGTGTCTCAGAGCTGCCCTTTCCAAATTTCCAAGGCCCTGTTAATGGAAACACAGGGCTGCCTCAGCACAGCACCTTTTTCTTTTGGGTGAGGCCTACTGAGGGGGGTTATGATTCAATCTACTCCTAAAATAAGCTTGGCTGTGCCCATGAGTGGAACTGCTGGGCCAGCAGCATCACCTCAGCTTCACTGCTTTCAGGCCATGGGTAATCCACACTGCAGATAAAATCCACACTGCAGATAAATTGCACACGGAGAACTAGTTGCAGATTCTGCTGCCCAAATCTTCACTGTCTGTCCTAAGTGCCCAAATGCTGAGGACCAAAACCTGTGTGCTACATGAAACAAACCCATATCCCTCTGCACTCCTTCTCTCTCTTCTCTGAAAGTATTTAGGAACAATCCCCAAGGCTGTGATGTTTTTCTATTGAAAGGGATCACTCTCGCTATCCTGCTTATCACAGAAGTTTTTCTTATTTAAACACACAGACACACTGAGGGTCTCATTTAACAGTTCAGACCTGTTTATTGTTTTTGTAGGCCTTTGACCCTCATAGTTCTTGCAGTGTGTGAGGGTGTGATGGCAATGATGCCTGCGTGGTCCATCTGTCTCCAGAGGGACTGCCTGAGGAGGTCTGCCTCAGCAGCAGAAAGATTTTGCCCCAGTGATACTCATTCCATCATCACTAGAGAAATTATCCATATTATTTTTGCTGACATTCCCCTAGATTGGTGCCTGACAAAGATGAACCTTTTCGTTCAATACAATCATAGGGCACCTTCTGTGTGCCAGTGTTGTAGGGACATTGTTTTTAAATGCCAGACTTTAACAGAATGGGCTGAAATTTGCCTTTAGCCTCAGGCTCAAAAACTCATTTTTACTGAGTCAAAATAAGAATGAGAGTGGGGATAAATTATTCTTGCCCATGTGGAAAACTATTCTATCAAGCCTTTATTAAGGATAGTCTCATTCTGCCACACTTACCAGGAGGACTGGAAGCCAGGCCTGTGGGAGAATGCCTTCCCATTCTGGATCACAACATGGCATTAGGTTACTTAATGGGCTCCCAGGACCAGGATGGGCAAGGAACTAATGAAAGCAGTTTCCCAACAGTTTCCCAATATAGGTCAAGCTTCAAACAGACACAAATATTTTGACAAGTTACTTTTTAGTCTTTCCTCACCATTAGTAGCACTCTTAATAATTCATACAGAGATAATGAAGACCTTAGATAATGGGATGATTCAGTCTTATTTTTTTCCAAATTTAGTTTTTACTGAGATTAGGAAATCATATACAGACTCAAAGTTAAAGGACTGTTATCAAGATGTAAATTTCAGTAATTCAGTGTGAATACTGAAGCTTACACATATCTCTTTGGTGTGTGTACTTTATGATAGCCTTTAATTACAGAATCACTGATTACTTCATGGTGAGGTAACCATCTGTCTGTGACACTTCCAGAAATTTGCTGGTCTGACATCAGAAAAAAAGGTTGGAGTTTTTACTCACAAAGGCTCTCCTGCGGAACAAGACCAAAGGAGGGACTTTCAGAAGGCTGTCCTTTCAGCCTGCCATCACTGCCATGCCTGGACCAGTCCTCGCTCAGCAGCTGAGTAGTTGTGTTCATTGCAATAGAGGTGTGGGCCTTGGCTTAGAGAAAGATAGGGAGCTGTATTTTCTATGTGAAAGAATATTCTGAATAAGGCAGTGAGTATCTAGGAAGATGGGAGGAGGATTTTCAGCTTGTCAAGAGATAAGGAAGTTTGAAGACATTGTGGAGACCTAGAATTTTCCTCCTTTTCCTGAGGAATTTTGGTAGTACAAATGAAGCAATGGGTTTACAATACCTTGGTAGCCTCCTAGCAGCAAGGCAGTCAAAACAAAGCCACAGAAAAGCAGATGCACTGGCTGTATCTGCTTTTTATTCCACTATATCACATTCATACAAAGTACTCTTGCATGCATATTCACTATTCTATTCACAAAGCCTAACACTCATGGCCATTTGCTGCAGGGTCAGTCTGTGCTGACTCAAGCCTTGGGAAGGACACACACTTAGTGAAGCTGAAAAAAAGAGGAAACTAAGTTTCATCTGAAGGAAAGCTCAGGATAGCATTATGTATTAAAGGATATAATAAACCAATTCTGAGTTCAATTCTGATTAAATTGACCAAGTTTCAATAGACTGTACTTTTATTCAACTGTTATTTTAAAAAATGAACTATTTTTGTTCCTTTTCTACTAACAGAGGCTTTCAGATTTTCTAGCATTCATTGCTATCTTTGAGTGAACACTTATTCATATAGATGCATGTATTTTAACAAAACCATTGTCACTTACATAGCTGCCAGAAGAATCATTGAGGAGGTGCAGATAGGAGTCCTTAAGTATGTTGATTTTCTACCCAGCTAATTCATCTAATCTTGATAGTATTTGTAAACACCTTGCCCAGTTTCCAAGGGAGAAAAAGCTAAAATCAAGATAGCTGGTGCCTGTCTCAGGCTGTGTAAGGATGCAAAACTAGGAAGCAGTCAGAAAAGCAGGGATGTTCCCTTTCCACTTGAACGTCTGGTTACTGGTTATTAGTCAAGTGCCTGCAGCAGGAGGAGTTTAAGAATTAATTCAGCTTTGGAATATCACCTAGCAACAGTGTCTGGGAAACCACTGCTCTGAGGGTTTTTTCACCTTGTTTTGGTTTTCAAATACAAGACAAGAGTGTGCAAAGTCCCACATGAGACCAAAATCTAAGCAAATCAACATTAAGCATCCACCTAGCACTGCAACAGGATCCATAAAAATAGGGTGCCTTAGACTTCTCAAATTATATAGAGAAATTATATTCCCCAAACATTTGTGCAGATAAAGTCAATTTCACATAAAAGTTCACTGGAAGTTAGTGGTCCACACAACATGAAATCAGATTTGATTTAAAAAAACGTTTTGACAGGAAAATGCATCCAAGCATCTTACACATCCATGCTGGCTTTATACTACTACAGAAACAGAGGGTTACTGTAAAAGAGCCAAATGAAATTATTTGAACTGGAATTTGACCGGGAGATGTTTTAAGGTCTGATTTATCTGAATTAAGGTGCAAGAAAGATCATATGACAAAGGTAATAGTATGGATTTTATTTAACAGTAGAATGTGAGGTAGAGAGATAGAAAGAAGTAGAAAAGAGAGGAGAGAGGGTGCAAGAGAGAGACAGATTAAGCAGAAGATAGTCACCAAGTCATTCAAATCTTTTCACTATTTATCTACACAATTCTCTTATTCAAATGGTTAAATGATTCCCTCACTTCTAATGCTAATTAGTTCTTTTGAATCAGTGGGTTGTCTGAGTCAGTGGTTTCTGTAAGGTGCTGGGTTGTGCCAGATCTCCCCCTGCCAGAGCTACCTTTTACCAAGTCACAGCTAACTTCAGCACAGTTACTGAGTTAACTTTCCTTGTGGATTCTTTGTGTCCACTATCAGTGTTCCCCCATCTTTGTTTAACTCCCCCTGGGCCTGAGATAATGCTCAGACAATAGTATCCCCTTTATCTCATCTCAAGTTCCCATCAGGTGGCTTAACTGTACAGTCCAAGTTCCTGGAATCCACAGAGGCGTATCGGGGTGGGGGGAGTTAGTTGGGAGAGGGGTTGGAAAGCCCTTGGTGGTCACAGATGCCATCTGTCCCATAACTTGGGTGATCTCTGTTTGACCAACAGTATGGGTATGGGCAGCTGGCCCTCCAGAGTTTACCGAAGTGGGAATGCATTCCCCACAAAGTGCTAGCCAGGCCTCATCAGCCTCGGAGCCAGAGCCATCCTGCTGCTCCATTCCATGTTTTTCTCATGGCAAAGTCCTTCTATGGTCTTAGCAGTGTTTGAGACAAGCAATTGGGAAGCCCTTACAACATCCTTACAACAAGTGAACTTCTACTGCAAAAAATATTACTGCTTTGAGATGTAATCCTAAACATCCTGCAGAAAGTTTTTGAGGTGGGGATGGCTTTCTTCCCCCTTCACTTGTTCTAATAGCCATTGGATTTTTTAAAAAAATGTCTCATTAAATTTCATTTAAAAAACAGATCAGAGCACTCCCACACTAGGTCATTGTCCTGTGGGCTGCTGGAGAAAAGACGGTCTGTATCTATCACATCAGGATCTTCATGTGAGCGTGATAAGGAAATATAGAGCAAATATTTGGTGCATTTTTTAAGTTCTCAAAACTTTAATCTTGCTTCTGTGAAAAAAGTAGGCCACATATTGTGAATGTCTCACCATTATCCCATGGGGACAAAGTGTGTAACAGTGTGTTTTGACTTGTATGCCTGTAGGAGTTTCTGCATACTTCCCTTTTGCTCTTTCACATACACAGGCACTATTTATTCTTCAAATAACCTGATGTATTACAAGGGTGTTAAAACTACTGTGATCCAAAGAAGCAGTAATGAATTTGTCTGTTTATATTGTTTATATGGCGTATTATCATAATGAATTTTTCAATTAAATGTAGTAATGATAGCATACTAACAAATGAAATGCTTAGGAAAATAAAGAGGTACTTTGAAATGTAGAAATATTTGGAGTCAGCTGAGGGAGAATAAACAATTCTAAAGTATAGGTTCATGAGAAAGAGAGTGGCTGGATATTCTTGCTCAGGAAAGTCCCCTGTCCAAACCCACTCTAATAAACTCCAAACACACCAGGCCATAAAGTGCTTGCTGCCACAGGTTCAAGGGAAACCAAATGCAAGTCAGAGTCTCCAGCTCACAAAGGAGAAGCTAATGGTCAGTCAGAGGAATGTGAGAAAACACATGGAAGTTTAGAGCATCAATCTTCAAAACTGTGGACAGATGTAGCAAAATAGAGAGCCAGTCTTTCCATTTACCTTTTAATTATGACACTTTGGCACACTTATTCCCATATAGACAGGGCAGGGAGGCCTCCCTTGGTGCAGAATAAAGACAGTGGTGCCATCTTGCTTTTGTGAACTGAGCAATTAACCATTAGTTGTGTCCACACTGACAGAGTGATTTTAGTGGCACTCCCACAGCAGTGCCCAGAGCCTTTGTCAAATCATCATCTTCTGCCAGAATGTCTACATGCCATATATCCTCCTCTCCCCAAAATTAGACTTCATTATATACAGGAAACCACAACAGTATTTAAGATAAGTAAGTCTTCAAATATAGGATTTTTCTTGTCCAGCTCAACTTGCCTGTGATTTAGACAGCTCTACTTGAGATCATGGCCCTCTGTTTCTAGAACCATCAATAGTGAGAAATAAACACTTTTCTAATATCTGCTCCTTACCGGACAACTATTTTAAACTGAAATTAGTTGTATCTAAAAGTGCCTATTTTCCTGTTTTAATTATAAAAGATTAGGTAACTAACTCAAGTATATATACAGAAAACCAAAACACTGGCATGTAGTCACATGTTGGCATAATTTTAGGTGTATTTAAGGCACTTAATAGAATTTTTAGAGGTACTTGGGCTCCTATTTGCCTCTTTAGCCACTTTCAACATGTATGTATATGTATATATCAGAAACCTTTGTCTGATCCTGAGAGCTGAGTTCTGACTTCACTGAATATCCAAATCTCCTGAGGTCAGTTAGCAAGGTGAGTACAGAGGGAATGCTGTGTTCTGCCTATAATACTTACTCTTTCTCACTTTTCATTACTCCTATGTAGCTAGCGATCATGTGGCAAAAACTAATTTTCTAATCATATATTATTTTTCACTATGGTCCTTGGCCTTTACTTTGCTGGTACAAAAACCACAAAGCAATGCTTATTTTAACATCTCCAGAATGTAAACCAGTTCAAAAATATGAAGAGAAAGAGGGGATATCGCCAGCTAAATAGCAGAGTAATAAATATCCAATGATGTTAGAAGGCTTTGTGCAGAAGTAAATAAATCATCCTGGTGGTATTTATTTAGTTGTATCATTTCTCTCAGCTGCATCCATCTGCTTCAGTACCTTACTCTGTCAGCTTCCTGTGTTGATTATCAAGATCTCATGGAGGAGTCGAGTCTGGCAAAAGCAAGAGGCAAACATGGGACAGAGCCCCTGGTCTTGTTTATACCACTTTTTCACTGACAAAAAAAGTGGAGGGTGTTTTACCTCTGGAAGGTAAAGCTCATGTTAGTTGTCTACTGTAAAACCATGGTGGAGACAAGATCTAACATCCTGACACCAAATCTCTCCTTTGCCATCAGAAATTTTTCAGGAAAGGCTCTGATGGCCACTGCAAGAAGTCCTACTTGCTGGAAGGGCCATCTTATGTCTTTACAGCAGTCTTGCTAAGGGAAAAAGTGTGTCCTGTCATTCAGCATCCAGTTTTTTTTCCTCTAGTTCTTACTCTAGAGTTTTCCATCTGAGAAAGGCCTCAGGGAAGAACTGTTATTTTCTGAGAGGTAATTTGGAAAAGACAACCACAAGCAGCGAAGTTGCATGGAATAATGCAATTATTGCGTGTTAGTTGTCTTTTTACCAAAACAAATTAAGTAACAGAAACATCCATGATTTTGTTTCAGAGAAAGTCAAGATAATTAGTTAGTTCTCCGAGCTTTCCAGGCCCACTTCCCCACTTGTGTGTAAGGCTGTGTGCCAGACACTTCTTAAACAGAAATGGTATTTTGACTCATATAGAGGTGATTCTTTTGCCGGCTTCAGAGATGAGAGAAGAGTATGGTCCCTGGGTGCAGACACAGGGGAGACAAAGGGTAAAGGGGGAACAAAATACATCCTCCTCCCTCAGAGGTTACAGTGCAACTGTTGTCCAGACAGATCTTGACAGAGAGGAGAAGGGAGAAAGATATCTATTATTGTTTCCCCTTGTTAGATGAGGATGTGGATAATATCTCCTTTGAGCATTTCCTATGGAGGAAGGTTGCATGCTGCACACTGTATTTTATCAGATATGACCCTAAAGGCACAGTATGTATCTTGGGAAAGTTGTGTTCAGCCATGGCTGCTTGAACTTGTGTGCTGGTTATTCTTCCGGGACAAAGAGGATTAGAGGTGATAAAATCTTGCATTTCTGTGGGATCATTCTTGAAGGACCAAAAAGACATTAATTAAGCTTTCCAATAGACTTGTGCATAGTGAAGCAAAATCCAGTGGAAAGACATTAAAGGTCATGTTTTCAAACTTGATTCCCAAAGTATCCTTAGTTACAGTAATTTTATGCATTCACATTTTAAAGCATTTGACAGAGACTTTTACCTGTCCATGCAAGGAGGTTACCGCTGCCCCAGAAAACATCCCAGCAATACAGCTTCTGGGCCATAACCACAAAAATTGTTTCTTCCCTTTTACAAAAGTTATTCCAAGTCAGAGAGTTTATTGGCAACTGAAAATACACCTTGAAAATAATCTATTTTGAACTTACTTCTAGGAAGGTTTATTTAAAGTTTCAGAGGAATGTGCCAGTGCTTATTTTAGGAGCTCATTCCTTCCCCTCTTTCTAGCTAAGTAGGATTTTTGTCTTGAGCAATGCAGTCCTCAGGCAGGGGGCTTTGGGGCTAGTGAATCCCAACCAAAGGTATGTGCTCATCTGGCTGGTGAAATACTTTTGGCAGGATCATTTCCTTGAGCTGCTGTGTAAAGTGCCCAAGACCACCTCTCTGGATGAGCAGCCCTGACCCTTTGTGTGTTGTAAGTGGAGAAAGACATAAAACGTAACAGATAATGGTTCACGTACACCTTGGCCTGAAAGGTCTCATTGATTTTACATTCTTCTGAAGCAAACTGGAAAATGTGAAAAGAACATGATAAATCCATTCTTCATAGTGGTTTTTTTTAACATGGTTACAGTGATCTAATCCTTCATGAGCTCAGTGAAACTGGTTGCATAATGTTTGGCTCCCCATTTTCAAGTCTGTAGCTATTAGACTAGTTTCTGTGTAATTTGTTTCTGGTCTTTCACCAGCGTAAGCTAAAGAAGAGGCTCAGTTTTCCATGCTAAAAGTAATTGTTTTGCATGGAAAGATCCACTTTCTGTTTGACTCCCTTCAATCTCATGGAATTACAAACTTGTAAGATTAAAGGATTTTCTAACTCTAATTAATATGTCTGATTACTAAAAGAATTGGTACAGAAACTAAGATTAAAAACAGGTAAATGTATTTCTATTAGTACCAATGCAATGGAAAAATAAGGGAAAATAAGATGTAGACTAGGGCAGGTGTTTCAAAATTCATTTATCATATTTTCAAATTGCTGAAAACTAATGATACCATATGTCCAGCTTCTGCAATCTCCTCTCTTTCTGTCTAGAAATGGGCGCTTTTTTCTGTCTTTGCTTGGAATTTCTAGAGTCACCAGATACTTTCAAGCCAGATACTACTAAGCAGGTCATATGGAAATCACTGAGTTGTTCATGAATGATATCTGACACTATGGGAAGTATCAGCAACTATGTGAACATGGATTATATATATATACATACACACATATATATATACCATGACTCTTCTTTGCTATCCCAGAAATACTGCACAACGACACAGCTGCCCTAGTGAACAGAAGCTACCTTATTAATGCCAAGGAACTCACTGGGCTTTTCATACCATGGCCTGGTTTTTAATGGGATAAACTTCTGCTGCTGGCTTTGCTGCTGCTTTGCACTGATTGCTTAGACAGCCCAGCAATGCTGCCACTTGTGCATGGATCCATGGCAGTGGCACCAGTGTCACACTGCACATCCAGACCCTTCTGACCTGCTGCATGCACTGGTCTCTCCTGAGTGTTTGACTCTGCAGCAGCAGGGCCAGAGCTGCTGCTGTGCTCAGCTGTGCCTGAGGGCTGCAAGGCATTCACCCAGAAAGTCTAGACAAAGGTAGAAAATCCTAAAAATCTGCTCTGACAGGATTTTCATTTAGATAAAGGAGACCAGTCCAGGAGACTTTGGCTTGCAGTCACACTAGGAAAATTGTGCTTTTACTAGTACAGCTTGTTTCACTTGAAGGGTAAAATTATTTTACTATACCAGTGCAAAGCAATCCTGCTTGTCCAACAGACTAAGTGTACTTCATTCCCATAATGTGCAGGAGCTCCTATACCAGTAAAGCATTCCCAGTTTAAGTACTGCCTGTGTTTTCAGTCATTCATCTCCAAAATGGTAGAAAATATCTCTAAAAAAGAGTATGGTGAGAATCAGTCATCAGTAAATGAGAAGTGCTTTCAGATCATCACTAAGGAAGTCCAATTGCATAAAGGATTATATATCAATATTAAATAATCTCTTTCAAGAGTTTATGGCTTTATAAAACATGGAATGAAAAATTATCCTGGCTTGCAAACAAAAAGTGACTGCTTTGAGTGTTTGAAAATGGTGCTTTAGTAATTTGTTAAAAACCAAACTATAAATCCTTGTAATACCTATGAGACACATATTTCTTAGCTCAAAAATTGTAAAGAGCATTTCTAATTGTCACCATGATTTTACAGGTTTTCTTCTGTCATACTGGACCAGCTCTTCATGTATTTCAGTTTCTCATTACTGTGTCTACATGTGGCACATACTAGATCTTTATGAATGTGGAAATTCAGGAAGACAACATACAGCATTTATTCATTTAAATAAAAGAGACAGATCAGAATAAAATACTTAATTATTTATTTAAAACCTTGAAACCAAATCAGTAATTTATTTTCATGATCACAGCCTGCCATATGACATTTGTTTTGTAGGATGACTCATGTATTTGGACTTTATACCAAGCCATGAATGTCCTGCCTGGCTTAGAATTTCCTACATACTGCAAATGCCATTGAAAGTGTTTCCAACCTCCAACAGCATTTAAGAATTGCAATAACCCAAAAGATCCCAAGTGAAGAGTAAAGTGGAAGAATGGGAGATAGCATTGGCTATGTGTGGCAATGTTAGTGTTATTGGCAAAGCCAAATACAGTCAAGAAATAACATTTTTACAGGGAATAACTCAGACAGTGCCTAAGGATGTCAGATTATGGCCACTGCATAATAAAAGATCCAAAGTGTGACTCTTTGTTTTCTTCCTGAGATACTTATGGACACCTGCACTCCCTCTGCCGTGCTCCAGAGCAGCATTAGCAACAGTGCCAGACCTGCAGTGACCACGCCAGGTTTGCCTGTGGGCAACTAAGGAAGCAACCCAGCACCCCCTCGGCCTCAGCCTTCTTGTACCCATTGGGGGCGGAAGACAGAGAGGAGCACATGCTACTCCTGTCCTGGTCACTGCTGCTGTCCCTGGGGGCCTGCGTGGCACACATTTCCCAAGGCTCCTCTTGGAGCTGGATCGCTGCCGCGCTGACATCAAGGACACGTATCTGACCACGCAACTGGGCTTGTGCTGCGTGTAGTTGGATGGACATAGCAATTAACCCCTTTAGTAAATGCAGTGTCTGTGGGCTCAAGGGGGTTAAATGAACAACTGAAGGATGGTTTCAGCCTTCATTAGCCCTGGGCATTGAATTACAGTGTATTTAAGGCCCTGCTCTTCTCTGTATTGGCAGCAACTTTCAGTTTGAAAAGAGGTCTGTTGTCAGACACTCTAATCCATTCAATAAGAACAAACTCACCTGGTTAAGCCCAACTATATAAACAGATTAGGCAGCTGTCATGCACTAACAGGCATTGCATAATATGAGATGACACGATATGATAAACAGCATACATATTGTTTGGAAATTTCTATCTCTTTAGGTTGAGATTAAATACTTATGGAACACACAAAGGCTGACTTTTATTTGACCATTGTCTCTGTTTCTCCAGGACAAACACTCATTCACTAATTCGTCACACATGTTCCACTCATTCAAGCTTCATGAACACCTTGTTCACTATGGGTCAGATTCTCTTCTCAGCTGCTTTCTTTGCAAACCATTGGAAATCAATGGATGTGGAAGTGATTCACAAGCAGTGGAAACAGAGACGTGCTTTTTTTTCCTTTTTTTTTTTAACTGGGAAAAGGCTTTTGGGATTATAAGCATGAATTTCAGCAGAATTTGGAGTATGATATAATGACTTTTCAAGAGGACTTAAGAAAAATGGATCTACATCTCCTTGCCATATGCTTTCTGCTATGAACATCTGGTTCCAGCGAGATCTCACTGTGGGATATTTTGTAATGCAAAAATGTGTTAAGTGACTTTTGCTCAGAGAAAGGTTTTGTCACAGAGCCTTCATCCTCAGTGTTATATGTACGTAAGGCTCCAGTCTGTACACTACGCGTCTGGGGATAATTAAATATCTGCAACCAACCAGGAGGCATTGATCTTAGCAGGAATAGCAGCCAGGCTGCAGACAGACATATTGGAGTTTGTTGCGAGATCTGGGTGAGGTGGAGCAACATGGAAGAAAACCCATTGCACAGAAAATAGCACAATATATCATATGCTAATGGTATCTTTTTTTTTTTCTGCTGACTGCTTAGCCAGTCATTCTTTCCTCTGAAACCGTAGCCTTTGGCAATTAAAGCAAGGCAAAAATGCAATTTTTCCTTAAGCAGACACTGAAATTTAAACCTGTTCATTGACAAAATTTATTCCTGACCTCTGGTAGTGTCTAACTTAATGGACTGAAACTTGAAGGTTTATATGTCTTCTTTCAAAAATAATATATATTCTGCATGTATACACATAATGAATACACATTATCGTAGCTCCAGTTTTAAGGTCTTGATTTCCCTAGGTGGCTAATGATTCTGCCTTTCAGAAATTAGACATCCACTATTTTTGGAATCTTAAAGTCTTACAAGGAAAATCTAGTTGAATACACAGAATCTGAGATTCTCACAGTATAGGCTGTATTTTATGAGCTTTTGTCTCTCCTTGTCTGGCAATTAACTTCTTGCATAGTTTGTATATATGAGTGTCTCAGGCTTGCCAGTCACCATCAGCAGCTTTTACCCAAGTGACAGAGAAGGTGACTCGTGGCTGAGCCTTACAGTTCATTGCCACATAAAATCCTTTTATCCAAAACCTATATAATGGGCAAGTCAATAAGAATTTAAATCAAATAAGAGCACCCTGTTGCCATATTTTCTATCCAAAACACCTGAATGGGTGCTGTACCCAATGTAATACAGAAAGTAGATGGGAAGAGTGAGGAAACAACAGAATTAGTTTGGTAGAAGTTTCCTGGAAAGACAGATGCTCTCCATGGGGTAGGGAGCTATAAAATAGCCTGAGCAGGAAGGTTTGCAATGGGGAGGGCTGACACTAGAGTGGCGAAAAGGTTGCTCCAAGCTGGACATTAACACGCTCGGGCAGGAAAATGGCTAAAAAGAGGGATTTTCTGGGATTCAGAGCCAGAGAAGAGTGAGATGTGGAGGTACAGCAGAGAGATCAGGTAAAGAGAAACAGTCAGACAAAGCTTGGACTACTTATGTTGGGAAGCCCTGGGAAGGTGTTCAGGTTGTCAGGTACACAGCAGGCACAAGCAAGAAGGAAAAGCTTCAGGAGTGGATACTACTCATATAATCGGGCCTGGAGCACAAGTTTGATTTTCGAAAGAGTCATAGTACTTAACCCTGTAGTTTTTTTATCAGAGACATATGACTTACAGATTTTGGAACCAGGCTGACCATGTCTATCCATCCCTCCCTATGACCAGAGGTGTTCAATGGTGAAAAGAGCTCCTGGCAGCACATCTTTTGTGAAAAGTCAGACAACTCTAAAAAATCTCCTCCATGATAACTCTAAAAAATCTCCTCCACGATGCTCCTTAACTGGATTTCTGTAACTTTCCAAATACACTGCCAAGACCAACAGTCCTTCAAAATATTTGGCACAGTAGGGATGGTGGCCTCTGAGGTGAAGAAGTTAGGTCTTCTAAATGGAAGTTAACTCTGAAACCCAGTAACGCTAGATTAATTTAGGCACAAATTTTGAAGTCTGAGTTCTTCCCAATCAAAATATTAAAAAAATAGAAAAATCTGTGCAAGCTTCAAGACCACCGGCTCACTATGGTTTTGTAAAATATGTGGAAGGGACCTACTGAAATAAGCTTGGAGGACTGAGATTTTCTCTTACTGTTACAAACTGGATTAGCTGCAAGCACAACACGGGTGACCAGTGTAATTTCAGATAATTTCTGGTGAGCTGATAGGTGTATGGGAAACCCATGACTTTCTACAATGAAACATGAGACCCTAGGGCATCTAAACTGTGCTGGATATACATGTTTAGATACTCAAATCACTCCCTAGGTGTGTTCCAGTGGAACTATCATGGCAGTTTGCCCTTCAAGCTTTAAAATCTATCCCTGAAAAGCTTCAATGTGTCCCCAAAGGTTCTTAACAGGCCTGAAGTGAACTGGCACAAGGGTTCAGCAGCATAGCTATGTGAACAAATTCTAGTATGCACATTTTATACCCCAAATCACTGGGGGAATGTGCACTAAGCCAAACCCTACTGTTCCCCACCAGGGCTGGGAGCCAAATCAAGCCCTTTTCCTTGTGAGGGGGATCTGACCCACTGTCACCCCACATTTATCCTTCACAAGCTTGGTCCAAATGACCCTTCTCTCCCCAGAGGTTTCAGCTGCCTCACATCTGCTTGCTTGTTTAACCACCCTACCAAGTGCATAAAATGCTCCAGCTGTGTATAATGAGATGTAACACATTTTGTTTAATGCCAGGAGTGGTCTAAGCAAATTTCCACAACTGCCTTAGGAAAGATTAAGATCACTGGGGCAGGAGGCTCCAGTTTGCTCCGTGGTGCATGTGGTGCTGTGAGATGTCTTCTCCTCTCCCGCCTGCATGGACAGGATGTGTGGCTGAGTCCAGAGCAAGCTGCAGCTCCAGCCAGCTGCCAGCTGCCTTCCCTCTGCTGGGAGCCAGCAGCTTTTTGGTGCTTCTGGTGCTAAGGCTCAGTATGGCATGAAAGCAATTTCGTCAGTCAGGGAGAGAAGTATTATTACTCAGATCAAAGTCAGGATTTTTTTCCTGTTTTGAGTCACAGCTAGAATTACTGTGCTGTATCTTCTCTGTCATATTAAAGTTTTGAGTGACTTTTTAACTCAAAATAAAATACTTCAACTAGTGCAATTAATGCTTTTAACACATTTGAGAATTTAAAATTATTATCCTTGACTGTGGCATAAGAGTGGGGTAAAAAAAAATAAGGAAGAGAGACTGAGATTCTAACTTTATTCCAAGCATTAAACCATATATAAATCGTAAGGATGCTGGACAAGGGGATTATAATGTGATCTCAAATTATTAAAAGGCTTTAACACACTAAGAGAGTTCACAGCCTTTGGCACTGCTAACATATAATGTTTCAGTAACGCTTAAGCAACTTTTCTGCAGATTCTCCTTTTTTTTTCTTTGCTCATATTTCTGTCTTCATCGCAGTAAAGGAAAAAGTTACAAGCATAACACCAGAATGCCTGGGCAGGCCAGGCACTAAAACAAAGAACCCTGGCTTGAAATCATGTCATTTAATTGTCTTCCAGTTGCCTCTCAGCTATCAAAATGCTCCGCTATTGAAAGATAAGACATGTTGTCCTGATGCTTAAGAATAGGGTAAAGTACTTATCTGGTTTTCCACAGCTTTTGCCACTGGGCAAGATCAAGAATTACCCCAGCTAAATAAACCAAAATAATGTCAAACCCCAAACGGCCAAAGTAGATGATAAGTAAGAAAACCCATCACACTCATACAGTATGGTATTGTCCATGCAGACAAGCAACGAGGAAGCACAGAGAAGGAGCAGGAGCCTTTACCCTCTGAATTTCCCCTGGAAAGGGTGACTATTACCAGGTACAGAGGACAGGCTGGCTGATCCCCACCTGGGAAGTGGGGATCAGCCAGCGATTGAAGCCACAGCCAGGCTGAGTCTTAGGGAGGCCAGCATAGCTCCACTGACAGGATAGCTGCTGCCCCAGCAAAAGGAAAGTGGTTAAAAACCCCAAGGCAAGATGAGCAGTAACTGGGCAGCCTGAATAAACTCCTGTATCTGAGGGCAGGGCAAGCAAGCCAGACAGAAATTTCCACCCCAGGCAGTCTATAGGGGAACTAGGGCAAGAGGATCCTGCAGGGCTCAAACACAACCTCTGCTTTGTTCATGTTATCAAAAAAGTGCAGGAACAGATTCTGAAACTCTGGGAAATTCACAGTCAGGGCAAGACATAGAGGAGCAAGCACTGATGCAAGGGCAAGAAGACCTCTGCAACCAGAAACCACCATATGGTTCACCGCAGAAGGACCGAAGCACATGGAGCATGGGACAATTTCGAAAAACTGAGAGCTATTTTAGACATCAAAAACGAAGACCTGGACATGTAGTTGTCTCTGCTGTCTTTATCTCACCAAACATCTTGCACAATGACCACAATGAGCACCTGTAGTAGTTTTCTACCTCTTTTCTGCAAGACATTCAAGCACAGGAGGATACGAGCAGTGAAACCTTGCTTCTGTCCTTCATAAAAGAACTGCTGGGCCATCACAAAACAGTGTAGCTTATCTTTCTATAGCTATCATTCATTAGCGTGGCACCTTGCCTTCCTCTGATTCATGGATACATCTTTCAAAATTAGGACAATGATGGCATGGACAATAACTGAACACACAGGTGTTTCATTGTATAGTATGCTGAACAAGAAGTACACCTTTGTGGCATACATCTTGTCTGTAGTTCCAAAGCTTAAAGCAAATATGAATAAATTTAACTCTGCTTCACTTCCTAGGGAGGCAGATTTCTCTCTGTTTTGTAGAGAGGCAAAGCTAGGCACAAAGGGCAAGATTTTCAAAGATATTGAAGTGCCTGAAGATGGAGAAATGCCTTTTGGGATTTGCAAAAGTGCTTATGTAGAGTAGGTACCTGCCTCCCACTGAGATCAGTGTTTTGTATCTGTTCAACAGATGCAAATCTGACAGCTGGCTCTGTTAGAACAATATTTGCTGAGGGTAAACCAACTGTGCACAGCAGAGAACAGAGACAGGACCCATGCTCTGCTTTCCTCCTGACACAGAACTGGCATGACATTCACATGACACAGATATCCTGTACTTCTGCCACAAGGGGCTTCTGTCCACCATCATTCATGCTGTGCCACGCTTGACTGCTCTCTTGCCGTAACCTCACCATCTCCAGGAGCTCCCACAAGTCGCACAGGGTAACCTTCTGCTCTTTTTCCTAAAGCAACTGCCCTTAGCAATCTTGTCAGCCTTTTCCTGCAGCAGACATTCAGCATTCAGTCACAGATTTGCCTTCTGTTTTAAATAGTTACATCACCTTTTAATGTCTGAAGATCTAAATAATTGCTAATGCATCCATTTTAGGTATCCAACCCCTGGTGCCCTCAGAAGAGAATATCCAGAGGCTTCTGGGCTGGGTCCGTGGAGAGTTGCATTCAATTCCATCACCTGATGATTTTCCACATAAAGTTAGCAACTGAACTAGGAAGAATGAATCCACAAAAAGACTGGGATAGCTAACATAAAGGTTTACATACCAGCAAAATCCCAGTTGTTTAATCTGTGTGTGGACATGCCATGAACTCCTTCACCTGCTACTGCCATTGCATACTGCAATTTGACATGTGTGTGACAGCCAAGTCTGTGATTGGAACTGGAAGGCTTCATGTCTGGAGGTGTGTTCAGGGCACAGCAAGTGTATGTCTGCAAACCAGAGTATGGGGACAGCAGCCCTTGTTCAAAACAGTGCCCAAGCATCTCCTGCCTGCAGCTCTACTGACACCACCTCCTCTCAGAGATGGATAAGATTCAGGTCCCTTCATCAGAAAGGATTCAAACCAACATGTTCCATCTCCAGCTAAAGGACAATCAGGCAGGCAGGCAGAGTACACAAGAGGGAACATCACTCTGGAGCTAAGTATGCAGTAAGGGGGACATGCAAAGTCCTGTCCCTGACCTGCAGCCTATGTACTTTGACCACTGCCAATGTAATGCAGTGCTCAGCTTTGTGATAGTAATTTGCATGTTATGTGTAATTTGAGATAAACAAGCATCTCTACATATGGTCTGGGCCAAATGAACATTTTCATATGGAAAGAGTGAAAACATATAGATAGCTTTGGTGCTGTGCCTTTTTTTGTGTGCTTGTGACTGGGAGTTTGTTAGCTTGAGGGCTTGTGTTACTGACACAGCTAAGCTGGCTCCAACCCGTGCAGGCTAGGGCATCAGTGCCGTAATCCTGAGCAGGATGCTTACTGGTGGAAAGCACACTCTGAGAGTGAGGAGTGAAAACAACTCTTGAAAAACAGCCTACAGCAAAATAATTAACCTGTGGATTCAGTGCTACTGTTCCAGGGTTATACATGCTGTTCAGTATTTTATCTGTAGTCAAACCAGGTATGTGAACTCCCAAGAAAACATCTCTCTTTGCTGCGAAAAGACTGGTACTTCATATTTAGACAGAAGGAAAGGCATATAAATTCAGGAAAACATTCTATTCCTCACTTAGGACTTTTGTGGTAATTGAAACAAACCCCCAAGAACATTGGGAAGAGATGTTCCTCAGCACATGCACGTGGTCTGGCTCAGCGTTGGGTTCAAAGGCGAGCACATTGCTGGTGCACAGCATGGCATGCATGGGAACAGGCCACTCACTGGCAAGCCTCCTTCCTTTGTTCAGTCATTCCACAGCTTAAAGGAAGCTTGGAGGACTGAGAATGCAATATTGAAAAATAAGCAAAGAACTACATACTCATCACTGTACTTTATTAATGTCAAAGAGACACTGTCAAATTCAAAACACATTTGAAAACACAATTTTGCTATTGATATTCTTTGTTTTAAAAGCCAGAGAAAATTTAAGACATATTTACTTTTCTCTGTCAATAATGTTTATTCATTGTTAAGCATTTATACGCTTAATTCATTGTGAAAAGCAACACAAGTTTGTTCTCCATTCCTCCTCTCTTTGTACCACTTTCTTTTTTCTATTTCTTAATCCTTTATGGTTATAATCTTTAAAAGTTTTTCAAGGAAAAGGTTGCTTGTTTATGTTGACCTCTCTATCTATACCTATACACACTAGAGAGAGGGAAATACAGAAAATGTATTTTGAATTTGCATGACCTGGTGGCCAAATTACTTTCTATGTTTTAGAAGACTGATCATCAGCAGAGAGGGCAATTCACAGCAAAGCAGGAGGGGAAAACAAATGCCTAAATTCAGTGCCTTATGCAAGCAGGTGATAAGTACTTGGGGTAAAGTAGGTAACAAAATCTTTCTAGAAACATTAAAGCCTTGACTAATAAAAGCCACTCAGAGAAAAACACTTCTCAACATAAATTCAAGTGCTAGCACCTGATTTTATCCACAATGCAGCACATGTGCTGACTGAACATCAGAAAATCTGTGATAAATTCTTCTTTATTCATGTTGCTTACAGATGATTATAGCAAAAAATCTGTTCCCAATCTAGTTCCAGTTGAAATGACAGAATTCTTTTGATTTGATGACACTAAGAGACATTAAGTGATATAAATTGGGCAATTTAATCTTCCAAAGAGAGAACCATAACAATTTGGGCAGTTTGATATAGGGACAGTTTAAAATAAGGCCCTGTATTAATCACTCTCGGAACTGGTTTTCTGATGGTCTCTCCTAGCTTCCTCCCCTCTTCCACCAACTCAGTGAAACAGTTTCTCAGCAGGACAGGCTGTTTCTGGCTCCCAGCCGTGAGGAACATGTACATCAGGATGTTTCTTAACTCTTTTTATTAAAGATTCCACAAGTTTGCCCCAGGCAGGAGACGGTATAATTTTGCTGACGAACGGTACATACCGCTCTGAGGGCAGCACTCCCTGCTATCCTCCCTTGTTGGCTGCAAATGTGTCCCAGCACCATCAGAGTCTTCAGGTGGACTTCATCAGTTGTAGTTATCTTATCAGCTAGGCACAGCCTCTCCTAATGGCTTGATAAATATTCTGGCATCCCCATATCACTATCAAGAGATTCAAATCATGCCCAGTACTTACTGCTGCTATTACTACAGAGTTGCTGCCAATGACTCTTTCACTTATCTCTGTAAGCAGAGATGTTGAATAGCTCTTTTTATGTCTCCACTCCCAGTCACCAAGGGCAAAATTCACACAGAACTGTCCTCCATCTGGATGGGGAAGCATACTGCCCTTGTGAAATTTTAAGAAAATAATTATTCTGTGTAAGAAATGCATTCTCAAAATCCCATCCCTAGCATGCTAATGGAAATATGTACTGCACCTGATTTTTTAATTTCTAACATAGGAACACTGTGTGTCCAACTCTCTCATAAGGCCACCTTGTGCTTGCCATGGGCCTCAAGGCATATGTGGGTAAAATAATTTATATTGTTACTTTTACACTCCCTGCATCCCAAGCTAGCTCAATATGTATGATACATATTTTGGCTTCAGTCAGAGGAATATGATGGCTGTCTTAGTGATTTGCAACCTTTTTCTCATGCAAAGCCTTCATCTTTAATCCTCCTCCCATCCATCTGGGCTCTAAGATGTTCTTCTCCAAATAAAATAGTCTGTTTGAGATTCTGTGCTTTAACATCAAATCAGGGGGAAGAATGAGGTAAAAAATTAAGCAGACTTTACTGCCATTTGACAATATTCAAATGAAATCCTTGAAGATTATATCATCCCCAGTACAAGGAGGGTTTACATACAACTTGTAGTACTGTCTAGATTGCCCCCAGTTTTTCTGAGAAAACCAGGGCAGTTAAGATGAAAATGTGTGGTTCTCCATTTTTTTTCCAAAAAAATGGAAAAACCACACATCTTCATCTTTCTAAAAGCTGAAGTTTTAGAATGGCCTTACATTCATCTTAGGAGGACTGAGAGGTACACCACATCTCGCTGTTCCCATAAACAAGACACACGAAGTCCTGCTATATTCTCATCAGGCCAATAGCCCAGTTTATTAGAAGCAAATCTCTTTTATAGTGTACATCGTGACAAGCAATACTTGATTGGCTAACAATCAAACTCTAGACCCTCATAGGTTAAACAGTGTAAATAGTATTTTGAACCAATCATGAGCAAAGCACCTACAAGGTAGCAGGTGTACCTTGCTATCTAATATTTTGAATTCTTTCTCTTGTAGGACTAAAGATTCTCATAAGAACAACTACACAGCTGTGGTTCGGTGTGTGAGAATGTTTACACTTAACAGAGAGACGGGCTACTGCATGGCTGTAGCTAAAATCTTTCTCCTAGCTGTCTTCTTGTCTCCACAACCACATAGCACAGGAGGCAAAGGCAAAAAGGTCTTTGTAGTGTACCCTGATACGGAAACAATGAGGCGATGGTTTGGAGAGATGTGAGAATGGTGAAGCAGAATTGTGGTGTGGGAGAGAAAAAGTGAGATGAACCAAGAGAGAAAATTAAAGGAAAAAAGGAGTCAGGGAAGAGAAAAAAGGAATTAGATAAGTTGGGAATGAGTAAAGAAAAGAACATGTAAGACTGAAGCAAAAGGAAAATACAGAACATTGATGAAAAACTAAGTTTTAAATTGAAGAATTTTCAAGTTTATGTTAGACTAACACAATAAACCATGGACCTCAGCGCATGACATCATGTGGACACATGCCATGGGAAGATGACTGACAGGTTAATCAACTGACATCATGAGAAGCAGACACATAGAAGAAAATTATATTTAACCTGACAGAGTAATTACTTTCATCATCCCTCATACAGGTCCCCTCAGGCAGAAACCTGACTCCCAGACCAAAAGATAGAGAGAACTGTTACCACAGACAGAAGTATTTTTCTCTCTTGTTACATTCTGAGGCATTTCTTCCATTCTTCCAGTCAGAAAACCATGAGAACAGAATGTATTCTATGATCAACATGTAGCCAGGATGAGTATTTCCAGCACCAGAGAATCATTTAATAACATCTGCAATCAAGATGTCTTGGGAGGAGGGTTTTTATTAAATCTGCACCCTCTGCAATCCTTGCGGTTGATATGGAAAGCTGTTTATATTATGCTGGATTTTCACTTAAAGACTGAAAACAGGCACTGGTATAACCAAGCCTTCCTTTTCTTCCAAGGATTCCTGTTATGATGGGACATGGTTTTGAGAGAGGAAAAAAATAGCAACTACTGTATGGGAAGTCCCCCTAAGTTTTGACTGTTTTGTTCTCTTCAGATGCAGATCCCATTTGAACACTGGTGACCATATTTTGATGATTTGAGGTGATAATTGACATGCCAAGTTCAGTTTGGGTTCTGGTAGTGTCTTTCCCTTTCACCAGAGATTGAGACCTGTCTTGGATTATAACTACATTAGCTAGCAAGGGAAGTGATGCATTATTGTAAAGCTCATCAAAGGAAAAAATCCTATAGTTTCTGTGCACAAAAAAGCTATCTGCAAGTTTTTCCAAATTCAACTTGTGACGTAAAATGTGTATTTCCTTTCAGAAGAGTGAGGTTAAATAAGATTGTGTACAAGGATCTACCTTAACTATGACTTTGGTTTTTATGCTCAGGTGAGTGACATCTTCCAACTGGGGAATGACCCACACACATCTGAGGCATTTGTTTTGTGCAAGGTTTGAGTGAGTGAGCAGAAGTATGATGACACTGAGGCTGCCCACATGTTTCCACCACAACAGTCTCATGCACAGCCTCCCACGTTTGCATAGCATAGGTGCTGGATAAGGAAACACCGTGCATTTTAGAGCCAGCCTCAACTTGGCTCCTCTCACTCACCACGTCCCGTGCCTTCTGCAGATGGGGATACCTCATTCCCTTGCACTCTGCCAACTCCTCCCACACACCCTGGCCCGCCCAGCTCTGCCTGCACTGCTCAAGAGATCCTCAGCAGAATCTCCCCACCCTGAACTGGTGCCACAGTGGCTTGACTTGAGATGCAGACAGACAAGCAAGTCTTACCTAGGTAGAAAACACCACTACTGCCAGAGCAAGTCAGCCAGGCTCTGGGATAAACAAAACTCAGTTTCTTTCCTCACCCTCCAGCTCTCTTCAGAAATTCCTTCTGAATAATGAAATAGAGAAAAACACCCTTTATATGAGACTGCTTGTCCTATCAGACACCACAGAACTGCAGAATTGTAGGCTCTTCTTTGATGCCCCCTCCCACCACCTGCATCTAAGTTTGGCCTTTATAATCACACAGATCAACATTTCAGAACTGGGGGAGAGGGTCCCAGAGGAAAATTACAAACCACAGCGGGATATTTTCTCTGCATAACTGTTCTCAACCTCAGGGTGATCAGCCAAACCTTTGGAAAGATGCATCACCAGTCAACATGTCATGGCAAAATCTGACAGTACAGAGTGTTTGGCTGTTTATTCAGAGAATATATTTGAATAATGAGTACATTCAAGAAACCATGCTGCTGCTGTGCTCATGGAAATAAGAGCAAAAGGCTAACTTTGCCAATAAATTATGTGTTGCAAATTATTTTTTTTTCCTCAGAGCTCTGTGTGTTCCAGGAATAAAGAGCTAGCAAAGAAGCTCTTTACCCAGACAAATGATAACTTGGTGAACAGGATTTCCAGTTCAGAATTCAAATGTGAGGACAAGCAGAAGTATCTTTTTTGCAAAATGTACAAATACAGGCAGCAGTCTCTTTCAGAAAAGAAAAGGTATGGAGGACATACAGGACACTCAATACACAACTATCCTTTCATCAGATAAGCTACTTCCAAAAATTATGAGCCCTAAGTTAGAATTATATGAATATTTACTGGGTCAGATTTACTGTTTCTCTACTTCTGTTGGCTTCAGCTTAGGTCTCCCGCCAGGAACCAGGTGCAACATAGCTGAAATTCTCTGGCATTTGCTTGAAGGCCCAAAAGGTGCACTCTCTTTCCTTTTCCATAAAAACATCCACAGTGAGCTTTTTGTGGGGCCTTACACTCTTTTCCTGTTCAAAACCTGGTTACTTTATGAATTTCTTGGTTTTGACACCTCAGATTTCCTACACAGTTGGTAAGTGGAATTTACCCATTTCTGATCCAAGAGGTAGCTCCTAGAGACAGTCAAAGTCTTTTGAATGCAGCAATTTACTGTTTTCCACGGAAACTGCTTCTTAGACAGTTTTTCACTACACATCTTGTTCCTTATGGACTTTTAGCCTCTTTCCTTACATTTTACTCATGAGTAAATTCCCTCCTCTGCATTGCTTCTAGATTATTTCCTTCTAGCTTCTACATAGGCAGACAAGAGTACTCTCAGTGTCTCTCTATTACTTTACCTCGTTTGCTCCTTTCCTTTTGTACCATTTCTCACCCAGACCAAATGCAGAGGGAGAAAGTCACTGACAAATATTACCATTTTGTTCCTTGCCTTGCACAGCTCATTTTGCCTGGGGCCATGCCTCGAGCTGCTGGCACACTCTGCACAGCAGAGCATGCATGAGAAGCCAGGGCAGTTCCCACAGTTGTTGTGATGCCTCCAGCTCCAGTTTGACAGAATGGATATAGATATAGGTTGTTCACATCGTCCTGGCAAATGCAGCTTCCAATGCCTCTTCAGAGACATATTATCACACTCTGTTTCCCTTCTGGCCTCTGAAGACACCCTGCACAATTTTAATGACCCTGACCAAAGCTGTAAGCCAAAACACTGTATACAAAACCTTACTGTTCACCTTCCCCTCCTACTTCACAGATAAATATGATAAAATAACGTGCTGAAGTTTCACCTCTGATGGGAGCTATCAGCCACCACACTTCAAAGGTGACCCTTGTTTCATAAGTATCTCTGTTCAGAAGACTACTTCAAGATTTGGAGTTATTTTTTATGCCACTCTTACAGATTGTGGTCTGTATATGCTGATGTCGAGGCATTTTTCCTGAATAAAAGCTTACAGAAATTAGATTGTTTCCTTATGCCAAAGGACATTCAGTATCCTCTAGCCCATTTCATTGTACTTCTCTATTCATCTGCAACTGTGGTTCTCATTTATATAATCTTCCTGTGTGGCCTCTCCTATGCTTCCTTACATGGCTGCTATCACATGCCTGCCAAGCTGGGCTCTACTGGATGGCTGGTGCTAATGGAGTTGAACACTTTTTGTCCTCCAGTGGTACACTGGCTCTGAAAATTAGAATATGGATTGCTTAGGAAAAAAAATTATCTGATTGATTATTTTTAGTTTACTCTTCTGCTGCACTGGGTGAAGCAGCTTGCAAAAGACATGGTTTCTGCTGAGCAAGAACAATGAAGAAGTATTATTTGTGTGCAGACTTCCCCACAGATTCTATCTTTGACGCCAGCTTAAAATGTTCCCAGTCAGTGATGCATGGAAAATGTTCAGGATGCAGTAGACAGTTCTAAAAACACCAGAACCAATCACCTGGGAAACAAGAAAAACAGAAAGTCAAGTCAAAAAGTATTTCAGCTATTGAACAAACACCACCCACCTCTAGGCGAGTGGCTAGCAGCCTGAAGCAATATGTGTAAATCCTTTTTAGGGGTTCCAATTTTTTTTTTTTTTAATGTAGGGGAGAGAATCATTTCCTCTCATATTCTGTGTGTGATGTTTAAAATCTACTGTGCAATGGTAAAACTTACAGCCTCCATCCCATGTTATCCAATATAATTTTTAAGTTGATATAGAAATGTATTTGAGAATCAAGTAGGATAGAAATAAAAATTAATCTAACTTGAGGAAAAAACTCAAACCTTAGGCTAAAAATCGAGAACAAATGGGAAGTATGTTTCTCATACTTTGCCCTTAGTCCCAGGGAATCTGGAGCCCTGTTAAATAGTCAGTAACAGGTATTGCCGTTCTGAAAATTCAAACCTAAGACTGAGGAGAACATAAGAAGGCAAGGTCTGAGCTATTTCTAATGTTACCTACAGAGCCAGTTACATCTCCATTTCTTAGACTGCTTCAGGAAACCATTTCTCTTCAAGTAATAGTATTAATTAACTTTCTTTTAAAATAGAAGTTTCAAATTCCATACAGAACAGGTCCAGAGAGAGGAGTCTTTAGTGTGAATGCTTCAGTTTGCCTGATGCTTGATGGTACATTAAAATATCTGTGTGACATTCCATGCAAATAATCAGCTGAAATGAAGAGATGAAACTGGTGTCAGGCTACTGCATGGCCACTGAAAAAACTGGCTATAAATGAGCCATGCTTACCCACAGGCTCTCTTGATGTTGACTAGACAAAGGTGTTTGGGTCCCTTAGAGCACCTTTCCTTATGGGAAAGAAAAGAGAACTGCTGGCTGTGGGAAGGAAAAGGATGTCATGCATCTCAGATCTGGGGGTGGAAAGCATCTTTGGGGTGAGTTTAGGTTTTTTCCATTATCGTAGACAGAACAGAACATAATCTCAAGAATGATTTGTATGCATCTGCATGACCATGTATGGCCAAAGTTTTAAATCATTCGTTTCATTCCTGGGCGCCGCTGATTCTGGTATTTTGGGGGCAGTGTAGAGGTTATAAGTACTGAGCCCATCTGATAATTAGGCTCCTAAGAAAGCCATTCATTCCAAATTTCCCAGAATGGAGGCACCTAAAAATCATGGCACTTACGGAAAATGTATTTTTAAATGTATAACAACTGCATTTTGGTTTATGTAAAAATGTGTGTCCAAATCACAGTAGAGAATTACCCCCTCATTAACACCAGTAAAAGTAACAATAATAAACCTTCGGTGCTGTTTCTGAAACGGAATTGCTCAAGGTTAAGAGAGGTAACCTTTGAACTGCTGTATGTTTTCAAACCAGAAAGATTAAAAGGTGAAAGTTGAAAAGTATATATTTTAAATAGGACCAGATGGCTGTGGTGCAAACACAGGGCTGAGTTCACACTGCTGTGCAGTTAAAGCACATGCACTCGCCAGGACCCCACGGGTGAATTACAGCCTCTGCGTATGCTGAGGGTCTCCATTATCTGACATATACCTATCCCTGCTCAGTATTCAGCCAGGCACAACTTTTCTTTCTAAATGACTATTGGATGAATAGGGCCAATTCTTTAGCCATGAGAGCTATTCCCAGGGCCTGTGAGGAGAATTGAGTGCATATCCGTGGACAGAGATTAGTCCACAACCCAACAGTTTTCAACTTTTTTTGATTTGTGGACCCCTTACTAATTCACTTGGAGAAGTGGAAACCCCAGTGACAATTAACACAATTAACAATGTGGATTGCTATAGAGTATTTATGAGCTTGGTTTCCACAGGCACCTTTTGCAAACAATTTCAAAGTTCTCTGCTGACCCCAGGCTGAGACCATTGCTGAAAAAAGCCTCTTTCACATTCCATCTAGTTCTCCCTTTGCAAAACCTAGTAGTTTACCTTAAAAAAATCCACTCCCAGTTTCACTACCACCAAAATGAATGCAGCTGTACAGATTTGACTTTACCTTGCATGCTGATTTGTAGGTTAACCTAATTTCTTTTGCTTTTTAGTTCTCACATTTATATGTCAGCAGATATTTGGTTTGCTTCCTCCTGCTCTCCTCGGTCATTTTTCTCTAAGACAGCTGTGCAAACCTAGCTGCAAATTATACAGTAGTCACTTCTGGGTTTTTTTTGGACTTATGGTGTGGCATTATCTTATCAGCTTGTTATCTAATCTGAAAAAATCTTTTTCCACATGGGAAGCATTCCATATGTTCATCAATTAGACTTATTGCCTATTAAATTGGCAGTTAACTTGGAATTATAATCACAATGAGAAATCCAGATTTTATGCTATGTGGCCTCAATTCTTTCCAGATCAGTCTTAACTCTCTGATTTCTTATAGTCTTATCCTTGCTTAGGCTGCTAAAGATGTCTCCTCCATCTGCTGCAGCAACCCCTTAAAATAAGAAGTCAGAACTGAGAGTAAAGAGCAGCAATCTTACAAGTTCTGCAAGCTATTATACTTTTTAAAATATTCTTTTTTTAAGTCTTCCTGCTTATTTCATTTTTATGATTCTTTGCAAGCACATCGAAAAGAGTCAATATGTATCACTGTTTGCATCTCAGGCAACAACAAAGTCTTTGAGCACTATGGCAATATAAATATTAAAGAAGGAGGAGAATTATTCCTAGGATGAGGGTCTTTTTTTTTCCAAACCTTTCTGTGCCCTCCATCACTTCTCTTATCTGATAGGGTTCACTAACAGGTGAATAATGCAATGTGAAGCCATAAAAGCAGCACAATTTTCATTTCATAAAAATCAAATTTGTTGAGAGGAAAGCTGTGGCCTTATTCAGAAAGCAACACAGATAGAGTTATTATTTCCTGCAAAATTATAAAATCTGTGAGTTTAGAAATGGAAATTTCATACCTCAAAAAACTCACGATTTGTGAAATTAAGGGTGTTTTCTAGTTGTTTTGCACATCTCTTCAATTCCTAGCAGTGTTTTGTAGCACATGCATCTGGCTTGCATGCTTCATAACTATATCAAACTGTTTCCTGTATTTTACCAGCCTGTGTATTAATTTCACCCGTTCTTCTCACACAGAATTAAAATAAAGTAAGGAATTCTATTTGTGGCTAGAATTTTTGGCAGCGCAAAATAGTCCTTTTGTATTTGCACAGAGGTGATAAAAATGGGATCAGAGTCCCAAGTGAGTTCAAAGTACATCCTTTATTGAGGCCTAGCTGGGGGTTCGAGCGGGGACCGACACACGTGCCGTCCTCTGCTCGGGCTCGCCGTCCGCTGTCCCAGGAACCGGCTGGGCGCCGCTGAAGTCAGTCTCCAGCGCCGGGTCGCTGCTGGGCCAGAGCGCTCCCTGGGCACCGTCCTCCCGATGCAGTCCGCGGTCTCCAGGCGTAGGCGTCCAGGGAAACAGGACCCTGAGGGCTCAGAGGGGCCGCCTTTTATTCAGTCTGGGCCCTCCTCTGATTGGTCCTTTTTTGATCCGCCCTCTGATAGGCAGAATTTGGTTTCGAGAGGGGTCCTGTTCCTATTGGTCTATTGACGCCTTCCAAGTATTTGATTAGTCAGTCTTGATTACCTCACTTCAAGTGATGTAATCCATGGTAGTTTCTAGAAGTGGTGTAAGTCTAGGGGCTTTCTTTTTGATCCTTCTAGGCTTCCTTTAACAAAGAACATGGCGCTTTTGCTCATAACTGATTGCAACAATCTTTAACGATTAATTAACCATAACAATCTCATTAACCTTTTAACAACTTAACAGCAATTAATTCTAGAAACTCTGTTATTCTTTAACTCATTCATAATAGAGGTATGGTTATTGTCACATGTCGAAACAATCTGATTTTAACTCTTCACCTTTCTCAATAATATAATTATTTTGGTAAATCCACTTATTTTGCTTTCAGATGTTCCATGACAAGAATTTTAATGCTACAGTGAAGCATGAAGTGAGCCACTAGTGACTTGTTTCTGAGCAATTCAGGGTTTTTCTCTGTTATATTCATTGTGCTTGCAATATGTTCTACATGCTAGTGTAATGGAAAGATTTTTCTGCATGCCTTTCAGACAAATTACATTTATTGATTGTAGGAGATATATTTACTCATAGAAATCCTACAACTAGTTTTTGTTATTCTAAAAAAGGTTCTCTCACACACACACAGAAAAAAAAACCCACAAAAACAAAAACACCCCAAGCAAACAAGCAAAACAACAAGAAAAACAAAAAAAAATCAGTTCCAAGCAGCCAAACCATTAAAATCACAATTATCAATAAATCCATATCTTCATTATGATTTGAACTTGTATCAGTGTTCCTACTGGAGATAAGCCTGGAGTAAGTCCCCTGGGGACTTTCGTACCCAAAATAAAATCACAGTAAGATCTTAATCTAGCCCTGTATCTTACAGTGATGTGTATGATACATATTTTCATATGATTTTATGTACTGGAACACTTCAAGGTAGATAACAATTCATATATTTTGCTATCCACCTATTCTCTGTAGAATTTATTAACTAATTCTATCTTTTGGAGGAGGAAAAGGCTTATGCCTTAAGATTAAAATAACTTGTGTAGAATAGTAATTAGAGAGTTTAGCTGAAGTTAGCATGCATCCCTCACATCACAAATGTGGTTTCAAGGTTATCCAACAACTGAATAGAGCTAGATTTCATTATCTGACCTTCTATCTTCTATGCTAAAAAGGATAGCAACATTTTTTGAATTCTATTGTCAAGCTCTTTTTTCACATAACTATATTGCTGAAACATCTAAGAATGTTTTCAGACTGAACATGGCTTAAAACTCGTACAACTTAATTTTTTTCCCCTGACTTTACGTATGCAAATGAAAACAGACTTGTTAGCAAGCTGTCATTTACAGGTAGGCAAATCCTAGCTACCTGCTATGTGAACCCTCTGACATCAACATTAGGCAAATTGTTTCTCAAGGCTATATAAATGTGTTTGCTTCCTTTCGTTAAAGAAAACCATTTGATATAGCTGAAGACATTTTATACAGCATCTTGTGACACTTCATTTAAATACATTCATTATTTTAATATTTCATGGCTGCATCAACATAGCTTTCTCTTAGTGCAAAATAATGTCCTTTCCAAGATTTCTACAGCTTCAGATTTACAACAGGACTGTACTGGAAGTCCTCCTTGCAAAACTATGTGCAGGATATTAGGATGACTAGGTTAAGAAAATGATTGGTCATTGCATTTTAAAATCCCTGCCCAGATCTTCTTTGATTTTTACCTGGTTCCTGTAAATCTGTACTGTGGCGAATTTCCAGTACCCCCATGTCAAACTGCACTACCTCTTTGATGCTGTGTGCTTACTGCAGAAGGTTCTGGTAAAAGCTTTATAGCTCCATGTGTCTCCCTTATGCAACACCTACACTTCCAGACCAATAGATAGAACTGTGATACTTCAGATTCATGAGAACAAGTGGTGGCAAATAAAATGTGAATTTTTCTACTTGCATGCTGTCCACCTCACCTACTTCTCCACAAGATGTATAGAAGACAAACATTTTGCATCTTATGAGAACATAAAGGGTAGCTAAAACTGAAGTTTACTTCACCATTGTCTGTTGGAGAGGCCCTGAAATTGTGGACTTCGTACAGTCCATCCCATTTAACTTGGAACCTGATAGTACCAAAATTCATGTTGATTTTTAATTCATATTTTAATGAGACACACACCAGTATCAAAACTTGGCTGGCATCATGGACACCTGGATTTATGTGGATGTGTTGCCTGTTAGATTAACCTGAATTTTCACTGGCACAAGTTTGAAGCCAAATCACAATGACAAATTTGAAGCCAAATCAATTAGCATTACACTAACCAAACAGTTAAACTATTGATCAAAAGTACTAAAAAGAAAAGTGAAGTAAACACAATGATAGAATCACAAAAGCATTGAGTCTGGAAGGGATCTCTGCAGATCACCTGGTTGAGCCCCTCTGCTCAGAGCAGGGTCAAATAGAGCAAGTTGATCAGGATTTTGTCCAGTTGGGCTTTGGAGATGCCCAAGGTGGACACATGCCAACCCCTCTCAGAAACTTGTCCCACTGTTTGATCACCCTTACAGTAAAAAAGAAGTGTTTCTTCTTGACATTCATGTCAATTGCCTCAACTCAACTCCAGATGAGCTTTGGCTTTCCTAGCCCCATACCAACACACTTAGACAGTGTCTCTACGTTCATCCTAGGAAATCCAACTCCAGTTCCATTGCTTGTAAAATTTCTTTTTATGTTTGAGTTTCATCAAGAGCTCCTTTTTCATCCTCGCAGACCTCCTTGATTTCCACTCACTGAGTTGGACCTTTCTTAAGTTTGGTGAATCCTTGAAAAGCAGCACTCTTCCAACTGCTTCAAATACTGGGATTAATCTCTTCTTCAAACTGCCATTCATTATTTCTCTGAGATGTTACTTAGCTATGACAGGTAGCAGTAGATCATGTCTCGCCTCTGCTGGAGGGTGTATTGCAGATCATATTTTCTGAGGCTGCAGTCAGCCTCAATAGCCAAGGCAGCAGCCAAGTAGGTCTTTGTCTCTTTAATGCCATCTTGCAAAGCAGATTTATAACGTTAATAGAAGACGTGAGGGAAGGAAAGAAAGGCAGATATTCAAAACTCCAGCACCTCTTAAGGGTGCATACTCTGTCCAAGATGGATCCCTTCCCACATCGCCTGCCTTTCTTTTGCTTTATCCTTATCTCTGGCCCTTGGGAGTGCAGGTTTAAGATTTACATGAAGTATGACTCCCTCTTCCCTGATAGCTAGCATCAGATTTCTTCTCACCACAGCCTCTTGGAAACCTACCTGGGTTTACATTCCAAAAGTATCCCTTAATTGGCACATTCCTTCAGCCCCACTGGCTTTCTTGCTCTTTGCAACAATTCAAGACCATTAGAGTTTTTGAATCATACATCAGAACTCTTAAATTTCCATACTTCTAATTAGCTTTCATAATATCTAGATCATTGTGAGTTTCTGATATGTGACCTATTAATCGGGAAGATGGCTAACATGGCATTTAAGTATTTCTTCAGTGTAACTGTCTGGAAATTGTAACACACAGTGACCTATTGCTTGGGTGAAGGCAAACCATGACTCTCCTCTTTAAGGAATACAAATTCTAACTCTCCATCTCAGAATGGCTCTTTATTGGGTTGGTTAATCAAAATCCAAATATATAATTTTTAATGCATTAATTTTCTCTAATTTCACATCAAAGGGCCTCCTTTCTGGATGCTGTTAATTGTCTTTGAAGGTATTGCATGTTTGGGATAAGCAATCCACAGTTTTGCTATATTCATTTAGCTAGAGAAGTGTGTCAAAGAAGGAAAGAAAAGAAAATGGAATTATGAATATTTTTTTAGATGACTGACATGTTTACTATTGAAATTCATTACAACTCTGATTTTTGTGACTGTTAGCTTATAAATATCCAATGTTTTCGTTTCTTATGACTTTATTACCAATCTATTAATATTTGTTTTTCCTCTAAGCTCTGCTCTTAATGTTGCAGAATTGCTGGCAAATCCCTACTTTTCGGAAAAAAACAAAACAAAACAAAACAAAACAAAACAAAACAAAACAAAAATATCAAAAAACACCCCCACATCTTTTTTGCATTGCCTCAGAAGTCTCATTGCTTATTATTTTTAATAGTATAATTTTTACATTGTCATGTGACAATGAGGATGTTATTTTTTTTAAGTCCTAAACACTCCTTCTATGTGTGACCTCATCTTAGTACTTGTTAAAGATTTAACCACAGATTAATTAATACTGATAATAATAGAAGTATTATCATAGCACTTTTGAACACTAATCATAGGTCGGGTCAACATTATATGAGCACAGAATGTAAGAATGGTCTTTCCTCTGAAAACCTTTCACTCTCAGTCTATGACACAGAGGGATTAAAGCAGAAGTAAAAGGCTGCAGTGAAATAGTGGTGGTGAGTGTGGTAGGCACAACAGCAAAAACATCAAATTGGTAGTTTTTGTAGGCATCCATAGAGGAAAATTCTAAGGTGCAAAAAGAAGGAAAAGGAAGGGGAGAAAAAGGTTCTAATAACTAAAATAATTCGGATGTACAAATTAACTCAAGTTAAAGAACGAAAAGGGGAAAAAAGAACATTCTCCTGTTAAATGATTACCATTTGGTCCTGTAGACCAAGCGTTCCATGTTCTGCCTTCTATAGGACAGAATAAAATCTTGGGCGTTGATTGCACAGCTGCAATCTCATGGCAAAGCCCCTGGATTCAGAGCTGGAACATCTTGACATCTGTCCCATTTTTAGAGTCTTAGATGAAGTTGACTCTCCTGAGCTTGTGAAAGGGATCTGAGCTCTGGGGCTTTTCATGGCTTGTCTCCTGCTGGTACAAAATGAAAAACATTATCTCCTGCTTTTTTCTTCATGAAGAAATACCAGAATCTTCAAACCATTCTGGAGTTGCTCTTTACTGGAAAGATGGACCATTCCATGAGACGTGGCTACTGCATTCTCCACTTGTCTGCATGACTGCTCCGATTGAATGATATCCCACTGTTTTCCCCCATAAAATGACTTCAATATGCTGCATAGCCCAATAATTAAATGGGATTTATCATCAATTAACCAGAACCACACAACATCTGTGTGGACACTTACCTTGTCCATCTTGCCCAGGTATGCATATCTGAGGAAACCTGATTGTCTCTGTCTCCTTGCCATGAAAATGGGCCAGGTGTTCCCAGTATGGCCTTCAGACCATTTGTTTGTTGCAGTTTTGCTTCCACATCCACCTCTTTTCTTTCACTTTCTGGCATAACAGCAGTTTTGAACAGCAGCCATTGAGGGCTCCAGCAGATTTTTCTCAGTGAAATACCTTCTGTGGGGTAAAAAGCCAGGGAAAAAAGCAACAACAAATGGACCAGCCTTGCATGTTCTTCCCCGATGCCCTCACCTGCACCCAAGCCCATCACTTTAGCTGCCACCAAAGCACACTAGCTCTTGATGCAGAAGTCCCAGCATCTGGGCTCTAGCACCAGTCTCTAAGCTTCTGGGCCAGCTTTAGGAATGTGTTTTTAATATTCATTGTTCACTTTGTCTGCTACAGATGTGCAGAGTGCAATTATTATAATGCTTTGCACATGTGGTGTTATGAAATATGTGCCTTTAAAGTCATGCCAGTTATTTTGTTCCTGTAACCCAACTATATTATTTCTACCTATTTTCCAGTTACTTAGTTTGCCACACATTTAAAAAAGAATACAAAAACTTTATTATAAAGATTAAACTAACAACTATGTAACCAAAAGAGTGCAGACCCATTTTCTTCATAAAAGAACAGGTTTTTTTCATTTGCATGCTTAGATTTTTTTTCTTCTGCTCCTGCTTCTCAACACAGACACAGATACTCACTCAAACATCTATCATCTATCTAAATAAAAAACTACACTCACATAAGCACAGTTCCTACTGTATGGCAGGAAATTGTTCCTTATCTGGAAGCCATGCTCTATCCAAACATTCTCATCTCTAGCAAATGATGTCCTTGCATTAATCACCTTCAGGCTTAACCAGTTCAATTTATTGTACTCAACAATAAAGCTGCAACCCTTTCTCTGAAAACAGACAGTCTTCAGAGGGTCAGTGGACCTCATCAGTCCTTTTTGGTTTCTCACTTACCATGGGACATAGTTAAAGTAGATTGTAATTGGATGCCATTTGAGGACTTTGGTGGCTTTGAAACAGTATGGGATCTCTTGGGATAACAGTGCCTTCCTGAAAAGTTTAAGTGATCAATGTATCAATGTGGGAAGGGGTGGAAAGCCTGAATGCAGGATACATTTCTTACGCCAGAGTCAGACACAGACCCCTTGAAAGAAAAACTAATTGCTGCAGGCCTCATTGCATTTAGAACTATCTAGTCTGTCCTTAGAACCTTCCCATCCTCAAGCAGAACAACACTCACGTCTAATTTGGTGTCATCTGCAGGGTGCCTTTATAGGTTTAGGCTTCTTCCCAAGGTGAAAATCGGCAAGCAGTGGGACACGAGATATAAGTCTGTTCATCCAGGTCTCTTATCAACGCGATTTAATCTGTGTCAGTGATATATACTGGACCTGAGCTGGGTATAATAGCCCACCAGCAGTGGCTAACATCCAAGGATTTAAAGGCCAACATTGAATTAATAAAGCAATGGTACTAATTATCTTTACGTGCTTCCACTGATTCATATTGCTTTAGAGACACATCACTACCAGACAAACTAGCAGCGATTTCCAATCTCAATTTCTCAGAACAGCAAGAGAGTTTTGACAACACATACATACACCTCAACAAAAGTGAATATTACTGAATATTTAATGATGAACAGGGTCAAAATCAAGTGGGCTAAACAAGAACATCCAATCTCTGACTAGAGACAGAAACAAGTTCATTCATAAAGAACATCATATTGAAACTTAGCAAGAAGGTTTGCTGGAAAGACTGATGATACACAAAACTGGGCACTACACCTTACAAGGAAGGGAGACTACAGTCACAGCAGCAGATAACCCACATCGAGATGGCTCAGTCTTTATTGCTGACATTACAAGCACCAGGATACAGACCTGCTGTTATCCCATGATTTTCTATACTGCTAAATATGGGCACAGTAGCTGGAAGTTTTGGTCATGCCTTTGGCTCATTCCAGCAGGTCCTCAGTATTGCTGACAGGTGAACATGGGCCAAGGAGCAATCCCCACAATCAGTTTGGATGCAGACACTGGGCTTTGGAGGGCAAGAGAGTTCAGTGCTATGGGCATGAGCCATGCCCTTTCAATTGGCCAGAGAAAAGGCAGGATGTACTTTATTTCCTAGAACAAATGTAGCCACCAATGTCTTTGGTATAGGAGCCAGTGAACTCTGAAGGTCTTTACAAAGAGGAGAATCCTATATACCTAAAATAAATTTAATTATATACCAGTTAAACAGCAAGCCATGGTGAACCTCAGTGTGTTTGATGTTGTGGTTCCATTTGGTCAATTTCCTAAAACTTCAGCTCTTTTTCTGAAGCACATCCAGGCTTTTTTGCTCAGGAAATCTCAGAGGATCAATCTCCCTGAGGAGATTTTCAGTACACCTTCATTCAGACTGGGCAGGAATGTCTTTCATGTTTTGATATTTCCCCATCTTCTGGATGAATGCAAGAAGTAGGAAAGCTGCTCAGAACTTAATTTAAAAGGTAAACTGAACTGTTTTGAATTTCAAAAAGTCTCAGGATGGATCTTCTTTTATCAGAGCCAGCTTATCCATCCCTAATTCAGAAAGAAATGTAGGGGTTCAGATCAAAACTTTTTGATCTGGCTTCAGATGTTCTCAAATTCAAGGGTATTTGGATCTCAGGTTTTGGTAGGGGTCAACCCATGATCTGCAGTGCCCGCCTCGTGCCTGTCTATTCTCCTACATGTACATTTCTTCTTTCTAGCTTCCCTCTCCCTCCATTGTTCTTCCAAGATTAAACCTTTTCTATTATTATCATTATAAACATAATTCCTGTAAGAGATAAGTAGCTCCCCAGTGTATCTTCATTAATCCTAGTTAAGATAACATTTTGAAAGCAGACAAGAAAAGAGATTTATAAAGAGCAAGAGAAGATAGTTGCAGATCAGCAGAGTAGGGCCAGAATTTCCTACCCTGTCTGGGCCTGTTTACAAAGAAGAGTGAGTTAAAAATTGCCCTGCATGTGAAGTCACACACTAGTGTACATGTAACCACCTTGGTGAGTCTGACACTAAATGATATCTTCCTCTATGGCCAATATGGTAATCTTGCTAGGAGTTGGAATGGCCGCCATTGTATTTTGTCTTTTGTGCAGACCCTTTTATACACAAAGCTCTTTGTGGCTTTAACATCCTGTTATTGAAGCGTGAGTGTTGCTTGTGGATTCAAGAAGGGAAGAGAGGTGTTACCTCAGGAATGGGAAACTCATGGATGTGCACCACTAAGTCAGAATGTGTGCTGGGATTTGCTAGGATTTCTTGGTTAGTACCAATATTAATTTCTAAATACATACAGAAAATAAAAATCATATAGTGTTATCCCAACACTCTGAGGTTAAAAAAAACAACCAGTTGTGATGGGCTAGAGGAACAGACAATATACACTAAGCCAACAATTCAATGTTGATCTATTTACAGTCTTAACAGTCTTATAAGCTATTTTTGTTAGTGCAGCTACGGTGATACTACACAGTTCAAAATGCATATCAAAATCAGTGATGTATGCACAAATTTTATAGTTATTATCCCCTTCTGTGGTCTTACCCTCAGCCTTCCACTGATGCTTGATGTCCAAAAACTGATGGTGTCCATTTGTGCAGGGTGCAGAGAGGCTTAATGTGAGTCTTAAGTATCCCAAGTCCTTTGCTAGGAAGAGTATGATGTTGGTGCTGAAGAATCCTTCCTCCCTCTCTGCGATTTGCCAGGGGGCATTTTAATGTTTGCTGGCATGCTGTGCACTTTGCTCTTTCATCAGTCTGCAAATTCACGTTGTATCTCCAAGTACTCTCTGTACAGGGTACCTTTTACATCCGTGGGACACATTTAGGTTCTTATGGTTACCCCTAAGACTGGTTTACATGACATCCAAGGTTGCATTTAGTTTGCTGAACACTAAATAGACCCAATTTATAGCCCTTGGGTCCTCTGTATCTGCCCTTGCCTGTGCTAACAGGTGTTAAAACTCAGAGTTGTTCCAAGCTAAGCAAAAGCCATAACCAAACAGGTAACACCCCAGCCCCCAATAGGTAACTGCTGTTACAAGCTGCATCAAATCTCCTGGTGGGCCAAGACAAGTACAGACAAACCCCAAGAGGTTTGTACTGGTAGCCTAATGTAAAGCCATACCTGTTATAAGCAATGGAAACATCAGATTTACTGAGAAAAAGGGTACAGATAATTTTTCTCACTGTCTGGGCTCTAATGCTTTTTCTGACTTTGACTTCCCATGAGAACTTGGAGAGATTTCTTCATTCTTTGGAGACCATAAATGGTAAATAAAATATACTGTCACCTTAATACAGTGGAATTAGAACACAGTGGTAGAAATGAACCAGTCATTGTAATTTGTTCAAATGAGAATATCTGGTTTCGAAAAACCAAAGAAGCTAAATCTGAGGAATTATATTTTTCTGGGAAAGATTCTAGACTTAGGAAAACCCAATCTAAAAAGCTTTTAACAATCAAGTGAAGGAAATATTTATTCCCTACCAGATATGAATGCTGAGAAACCCACCAGCATGGTAGAATACCTTAAAGTGGTTCATCCTATTGTATATTTAATTTTTCCTAAAACTAGGAGCATAATCATCTACTCAAAATGGGAGGATTACCTTTTAGATACATAAACAGATAAAAAATAATTTCATTATTAAAGTACTGAGAAAATTAAGTCTTTCTCAGGGACTAGATGAACACCGATAAAGCCTACTTATTCTGAACTGAGCTTGTGGGGCAAAATACTCTCCAATATTCACCACAAGAAAAGATTATGGAGAGCATAACGTATTGAAATCTAAATTAATCCTGCTTATTGACTGATAATATGCTCTGATCATGGGGGAATATGCCTAATTTATTACTTTTTAAATTGTTTTGATTCCTTTAGGATGAGCAACACCCAATTTATTTAGATTGACTAACTGTGTGGGGGAAGGAGTCATTAACTATGAATAGGGATTATTTTGTTCTGAAAGAGTATTGCAAAAAATTCACATTCAGCCAGTGCTGTTTAGATTGTATGCTTTTTCATACTGCAAGGAAGAGAGACAATTTGGAGCACAGACTCTAAAAATAAAAATGAAAATAAGATGCTTTGTATTGTTTCCTAGCAGACAGCTATTGTCCTCTGAGTTTTCCTCTGTTTCTGATGACACTCTCCACAGAACACATGCAGCACAGACCAGAAGGATTGTTCTAGTACAGGAGGAAGGAGGGGATCTGTTCCCAACTGCTGTCATATTCACAAAATAGAAAAATGGGGAATAATAGAAAATATTTTACTGTAAAGTCTTAAAGGGCAACTTAGCCAGGGGGTGTTACTTGATATAACCCTTAAGGCTGACCTAGTTTTCAGTAAAGGTTCTTGGCCCTGGCTGTAGATTGGCACCCTAGCATGTTTAAATCTGTGCTCATAATGCAGTCTTAAGAAAGACACTTTGTTAGTTAACAAAAAAAAAAGAGGAAAAAAAAGAATTTAATAAAAGAATAATAACATAAATTAGAAAAATTCAGTTTCTGACCTAGACAGTCTTTCTGCAAAGGCATTGCTCCTGCCTGAACTCACCTTTTCTCCTATTGCCTTTGTGTGTTCCCTTTGATGGAATCTGGAGGCCCCTACTCAGTGTATGTGTCACAAGGTATCATCTTCCTACTTTATTTATGTGCTCATCATATTTGTGTTGCAGTGAATTCTGTCAGGTCTTTAAAGGAGTAAGCATGCAAAACATGCAAACAGTGGGTGCTGTGCATAAAAGAGCAGTTGGAATTGTGGTTTGCACTTCATTCTTATTTCTCCTCCAATATCAGTCATTGATAAAACTGTGCTCTCAGACCTATGTAAGAGATTCAAGTGTCCAGCAGTATAATTCTCTATTTACCTAATAGGATTATGCTCTTCTTAGCTTTATTAAAAAACATTGCTGTTAGCTTAGCAGTGAGGAGGCATTAGAAAACTGCTTTGTATCTTTCTTTGGTCTTCAATAAAACTATTATGGAAATCCTATGAAATTTGGTCATCTTTTACATTATCTGCCTAGAGACGGCCTAGGAAGTAAAAAAGGCTTCTCACTGGATTTGCCTACTGTTCCCTACTACTGTTTGTAAATACTAACTATTCAAGTCAGCATAAACCTAGGCATGACAAGGGAAAATCCTTTTCTGAATTTGGCATGATGGATGATATTTCCCACTCCAAAACAACACTCATTGCCTTTCACTGAGCTTTTGCACAATGCACGGTGTGTTCCTTTATAGGTTCCTTTATAGAATTTATGCATGGAACAAACCAACACTTTGTCTGCAGTAAAAGGGAGAAAACAGATACACTTTGTCATACAGTCTCTTCTACTCATACTCTGTCCTCAAGTGGAACAAATTATCGAGTTCAAACTAACATACACGTGACAGATAAACCTTTAGGTAAGGACTAAGACTGTGTTGGTTCGAGGAGTTTTGGAGTTGGTTTTTTTTTGTGTCATTGGAGCTTTTTTCTTGGGAAGATGTGATCCCTTTCCAGGTTATAACATTAGCTGGTGGCTCCCCTGGCAGAATGGACTGTACCAGGGATTAGTTGCTTCCCTGACAAATGATGGCCAGCTCAGGGTATATCTCTAGGAGCCCTGTATGAAGGAGCAACTTGCATACTAAAGATGCAACAGCTCAATCTTGTCTTTCATTCCAGGCCGGGGTTCACTTCTGCATCTTTGTGGGATAGAAGACCAGAGGTTTGAAAGTGCTCAGATACACTGATAATCTAAATTCTAGAACTCTGCTGATGGGATGAAAGGATGTTCTACACATATTTCCTCTGCATCTAGATCTGTGATGCCTGTTAGTGAAATGAGAAATAATTACCTTACATCACTTGTGAGTGAAATATGAAGAAAGGTGAATGCAGCAGCAAAGGACCCCGAATGCATCCTGTGCCTTACTGACAGTTCCATGGCCTATATAAAACCATAGGATAGTCTGGGTTGGAAGGGACCTTTAAAGTCTTTTAGTCCAACCCCCTGGAAGGAGCAGGGTCATCTTCAACTAGATCAGGTCACTCAGAGCCCCATCCAGCCTAGCCTTGAATATTTCCAAGGATGCGGCATCACCCACTTCTCTTTGAATAGTCAAAGATGCAGACACTCTGAAAGGAGTAGAAAAATGGCCCAGGCATAAGGCAATCCTTCTCTAAATGTGCCCTTCCAGCTTCTCACAATGTATAGTTCAGAAAATTTCTGAGCCAGAGCTCATATCTGTGTGTTTCTGGTGATGAACATTTTCCTTGTGTTAATTTGACTCCTTGCCTTCCTGAACATAACAATGTTTTGGTACCCTGCAGTAACAAGTTCAATGGGTTAATTATACATTTTGTACAATGATCAGGGCATGAAGGTTTCTGGAATCAAAGACCACGGTTACAGAAGAGGTAAAGAAAGATGCATTTTTTGCTTGAAAATATTTCCTATTGTGTATTAATGTAATTGGTTACATTTTATTCACACAGACCTTTATTGCCTAATAGAAAAGATAACAAAAATTAATGTTATACAGACAATACAATTTGCAAATGTCTCAAAAAGACTTGTGCTTTCAAATTTTATTTTGCAGAACTGCATAAAGCTCATTTTCATATGTCCGAAAAATGCAATTTCATTTGAAGCATGACAGTGTGGGAGATCTTCATACTGAATAGCCAGCAAATGTTTTTGTTCAACTTTCTGCAAGACAAGCAAACACAAATTAGGTTTGGAACTGTCCATCAGTTAGACTTTGAATCTGTAAAATCCAAAATATCTATTTGAAAATCTGCCTTTATATTTCCTGCACAGAGTGCTTTTGTCTTTGACCTATTTAAAATAAAATTTCCAATATAAGCTTTCAAACATAAAAGCTGCTGTTGACTATCCAAACTTCACACAAATTCTAGCTACACTATATTAGACACTTACTGCTATGATGTTTAGGCATCATAACGTGACTATAATAAAAGCTGTTGAGGTTTGGGGTCAAGGTTCCCCAGTGTTCTTGTTTTGACAAATGATCTTTGCAGCATTCACATATCATAAGCTGTTTAGAATTAAGTGCTTCATTTAAATCAACAACTTGGTTTTGCCCTCTGGGGTGATAAACAACCAAAATGAGATGTGTTTTTTTCTCTGTCTGCAGCAAGAGGGTTAGAAAGAGAGAGGGAGGAACAATAAAGACTGTTGAAAGGTCGTTCTGATAAAAGCCCTAGTTTCTGTTTTACTCTAAGTTTTATTCTGAGTGGCAGTTTGTGGTCTGTCTTACCAATTATTGGAAGCATTGCCAAAAAAGCAGAGGTTGCACAAGAACTTTTCCCACACTCATTTCTACCATTCTGGTTCAGTGAACTTCATTCTTAATTTCCTAGCTCAGTTGTGTCATGGAGCTGTGTTTTTGCTCTCCTCTAGACAATTCCAAGACTTTCCCAGCGATTAAAGGAATTAGAAGCTTATTGTTTGTTGGAGACCTACACTCCAGAGTGCAGCACAAAGGAGGATAACTCCAGCAGAAGAAATATATTCTGCTTCCTGAACAGCCTCACTGGTCCACCTACTGTCCTCTCTGATTATTATAGTGCAAAGATAGTTTTATTAAACATAATGATATTAAATGGACCTGATGCGATTTAACACCTTTATGCGACTCTTTCATGTCTCACTGTAGGAGGTTGATATTTAAACCCTAGTCCTCACTGAACCTGAAAGCATTAATAATCCCGTTCTCTTTGGCCCATATGCAGGCTCATTACAGCTGCACTTTATAGTTATCTATTTTCTCTTAGGCCCTTATGCAGAGAAGAATCTCTATAGAGGAAAAAGCTTAAGCACTTGATTAACTTTAAATACACTGAAGCCAGCGCTCAGAGTTAAGCAGGTGCTTAATGCTTTGTTGAATCAGGGTGTCACAGCCTAGGGTTTCTGTCTCTGTACTGGTTCAAAAAATAATGGTCTAGAATTTGCTTCTGCACTCAACTTCATCGATGCAAATCAGGAGACTCCATTTAGATTAACGAGCTTTGTTCATCTTTGCCTTGTATTTTACAGGGTCATCTAGAAAAATGGGTGTCAAACATTACTATTGGGGAATATCAGACTTCAAATAAACTTTACATTCCCTTTTTTGACAGTTACAGAAGACACATGGTTGAATATCAGCAGGAACATCAGAAGGAAACCACAACTCAGAGGTGATGGTGGAACACCAGCATAAAATGAGGGAACAGGATGAGGCTAAAGTGACTCCTCGTGACTTGACTGAGTGAATTGCCTCCAGATCATTGCAATGCGGTGGATAGAAGGGAACTGAGAAGGGGCAGAGGGATGTGTAGACAGTGATGAGTGCCATGAACAAGGCATTATGTATCCTTCATCAATATCGATAGACAGACCTCACTGCTGGCAGTGTGCATATGAAAGAAGGCATGTGAAGACCATGCCTTCCTGTAAGAGACGGTCTGAAGATCCCTCATTTTTGCCTCACAACCATCGTCAAGAACAAAGACTGAGAACCCTAAAAACCCTGAAAACTTGTGTACGGGGGGATCCGAGCCAGGCCTGACTAAAGTGGGGTGTCTGCCAAGTGTTGCTATGCAGGTGTGTTCGCTGGACTGAGAACTGGTATGCAAAGAACAATGAACAGGTTACAGTGGACTGCGCTCTTGCTGCAAGAACAAGCAGGGCTCGCTACAGAGGCAGGAAGAACTTGTACCTGTTCCAACCTCAGAACAATGGCAATTTCCCCACTTCTTAGCCAGCTGCCCCCCCCGCTTCTGAACTATAAAAGACCCCTGAAGTTAAGCGAAGCCTGAGATCTCCCCAGCGAAGGAA